>OY978215.1:35221368-35337117 GCA_963854785.1 Vaccinium vitis-idaea | reverse complement strand
CGCTATATATAGCGTTTTTGACAAAAACTGATCCGATCAAGCCCTTCCGGGTATTTTTTTTTGAAGATTTTCCGCGTGGACCTTGGAAAATGCATTTTAAAAACATTGAGCGGTTCGGATCGTCAAAATTTGATCCGGAAAGTCGAAAAATGGTGAGGTCCGCACCAAATTCTTGTTTGAGGGAGTCCTCAATAGATCATGATCCTATATATATATATATATATATATATATATATATATATATATATATATATATATTACTTTGGACCTTGTTGCTATATAGTGCAGTAATAAACAAGTTACTATTTATTTTCTTTCGGGAAGAAGAAAATCAGTTTTTTTTTATTTTTTATTTTTTATCACAAGAAGGAAATCAGTTTACTTTCCATGATTTTTCCCCTGTAGCTTAGCTTGTCAATTGGTTTGGGGGAAATAATGAAAAGTATGCATGGATGGATGACCTAGCTGGGTTTGATATGTAGGGCCGGCCCAAACCCAAGCCTGGCAAGACCTTGGGCTAGGGCAACTCCCCTGGGCCAGGGCAACCAACCAAAAAAAAAAAACGTAAGTTATATATAAATATAAAAAAAGTTTCCATTATGTTACATAATCAACCGGTTGTCTAGCAGGTTGGTCGTGTTGATCGCCATTGAGTTACCAACATCCGCGTGACTGGGGATCGAATCTCCCTAGAGGCATCTGCCCCTTTATTTTATTTTATTTTTTCCCTTTTCGTTCAGCAAAATTGTTTGTGTTTAAGCCAATAGAATTTAAAATATAAAAGACCCAAAATGACAACACATTTCATCCAAACCCAAAATGAAAAAACACATTCATACATTCTCTTTTATAGAGATTGGAATCTTTCAACAGGGAAAAAAAAAGAAAAAAAAAGACTTCGAGGGTTTCCTAAGCAACTCTCTGAAACTCTCCCAATTCACAAAAATTAAGGGTTTCTTTCAAAATCCTACTCTCTCCCTCTCTCTCTCTCTCTCTCAATATTGGTTTCCCACCCATAATTCTGTGGGTTTTGTGGGCACCAAAGTTCAACTATTGGAGTTTATAACTATTGAATTTTTTTTAATGTTTGGACCTTAGAAGGGGTAATATTCTACTCCTCATTAACTATTGGAGTTTATAACTATTAAATTTTTTTGATGTAATTCAAGCTAAAAACGTAATAACCTCAATTTTGTTTTGTTCCTTGTATGTTTTTTTTTTTTTTGACTTACTAGTATGAGGGCAACCAAGCACGGGGTTCGGCTAGGGCCAACCTAAAAGTCAGGGCCGGCCCTGTTGATATGTTTTCTGTGTGTGTGTGTTTTTCCATCTTATTTGGAATTGTTAATGATGGGAAAATTATAATTAATGATCTTTAGTCAACAATGTCCAGAAGGAATCTTTATCCGCATGGATACCCATCTGAGCACACAATTGCTTTGCATTGCGAGGCCAGTATGAACAATAATAGCTATAGTCATATCGTACAGGTTGAGAGCAACAAGGCTTATTCAAATACCTAGAGAGATCAGCTTTCTCATCATCAAAAGGCACATTTTTACAATTTTCATCCCATGTAGGATGTTCCGTACCACAAAAAGCGGGGGCAACCCTATTGCGGACACCGACGTAAAGATTTTTGATACCGTCGAATAGGAAGAAGGCCTGACTGGGTGAGACAAATAAGCATAAGCAGAGAAGAAGAACACGAAGAGAAGATCTCGGCTCTACTTGACGCATCATTGGTTTTGGTATCGTAGCTCCAATAATTTTGTGAAGAGAAACAATGCAAAATACAAAATGATGTAATGAAACTGAAACGGTCGTACTTGCATCGCTTGCCTCTTTTCAGTTTCTCTGGGTAATAATTGACTCCTGGGGTTTCAACTTAACAAATTTTAATGCCCAAATCACAATGCTTAAGAGTTATTAAACGAAGTATGTGGATTCGGCAAGAGAATGACTTGATTTCACGAAAACAAAAGAAGGTAACTTACCCAAAAAGAAAATCTGGAAAAGTTCATTGAAAGACGAAAAAAAAAGATACGATGATCGAAAAACGTAGCTGGAAAGACGGAACAGAAAAATGGACTCTGAGTTTACATTGAATCATCAGATTCATCAGAATCACTTCCCTCGCTTCTCAAAGGCTCCGCAACATTTCTTCCAGCATCTGGAACATCAGGCTTTGCTGCAGGAGGTGGTGGCACAGCTTTCTTAGTCGTATAACTACGAGCATTGATGCCCCCATCTTCGGCCTGTTTCATCAAGTTCAGGACGTAAACTACAAGATCAAGAGTAACAGCAGTCTAATTAATGTGTCAGAGAATAATGAAGTGAAGGAATGCAAAAATGATATCGACATTCTCAGCAGTTCCACCAGCCATTATGTTCACCAGATCTTTCTCAACGCGCTGCACTAGCTCAGGCTGTAAAATGCAACGAATCATAATCAGAAAAACACACGCTCGCAATGAAACTCGAAAGCAAAGTTAGACAAAGAAGAAAGTGTTTCGGGGAGGGGGGCAGCCGTGAAATTCGGTCAAGGGGGCAAACTCCACTGAAAATCTTGCCCAGAATTCGATCCAATTTTCTCTTTTATTATGGAAAACTATAGAAAGTGAAATTGTACAGTAAAAAGTACAAACCTACACAAAGCAACATAGAGGGATTACACATCGGTGATTGAAAGAAGACTAACAATATAAGACATCCAACAACAAAAAAAAAACAGATCATAATTTGGAACCGAGTAATATTTTTAATTATTTAGCTATTTCTAAAATATTAACTGGGCCAGTTTGAAATACAAGTTTAGTTGGTATGGTCATTTGTTATTAGAACTCATCATTTGTTATTAGAACTCATCACGGGGAGCAAAACATCACGTAAGGTGTTGCCACTGAATACATCTCCTTAGCCACCACCTTCCTTATGTTTTTCAAACCAGAAAAGATAACATAAATAACAAAACTAAAGACAACAATAAGCGCAGTAATACATTTAGGTCTGGCTCCCGACGAAACCTCCTCCTTCGAGCATCCCTCATTGGAGGGGTGAGGCCATGTTTGTACTCCACCACATCTGGAGCAGGATCACCCTCTTCTCTTACCATAATCACCTGTTACACCCCAGGAGTTACATAATTGTATCAGAAACAAAGCACCTGTGTTGGGACTCCAAGGAAATAAATTAGGTTGAGGAGCAGTCTACTTGACCAATGTCAGCAGTTTTGATAAGCACATTATCATCGTACGTTTTGTAAGATTCCACGATGGATGGAAGATCTAAGAGGGATGTTGGGAAACGCTCATTCCCTATCATAAAGGTTCCACTTCTGCCATCCTCTGAAATATAAAAGAATCCAAAAGGTTGAAGTATAGCAGCAACCAAATCCAAATGTGTATGAAAAGGACCTAATAAGCCAAATAAGGCGAATATTTATTCCCTATCATATATGTTCATGAAAGAACCATTGGTCTAGAAAGTCAAGCGCCAATCACTTCTGAATCTCATTGTGAAGAAGAATAAGCACCATGAACATAATCCCACTAATTCTTCATGTTTTTTCCTTTGTTTCACAGCACAAGCACTAGTTTGAAAATCAAATGTCATCTCAATAAAATAATCATATTCACCCGTGAATAATGTTCCAATCCATCTCTTCTGTATTAACCTTGATCATCTCCCCCTCTCCATCGGTGTTACAAGGTTTAGGTCATAGTGTGTTTCCACTTTCCAAAGACTATCATCGACAAATTAACTATGTTATATGTAGAATTAGGTCTAGGTACTCAAACGATGAAGATTGAAGATACTCATAAACAATGTAAAGAAGGTCCCATACTCCCATCCAATCTCAGGTAAAATGCATGGCCACAGCGCAGCAGGCCAGTAGCTTAATTAACATTAGTCTAGGAAGCATTTTCTCTATAAGAGCATACTTGATATAATATACAGAAATGAAGTCTTATGACCAATCTTTTTGCCTTTTTTCCAATCAATTCAATTAGTCTAGAAGTACAAGGTCCGAAGCTATCACAGGGCGTATTAGAAAAGTGACTGCTTTCTGGAAATCCTCTGATGCTGATGCTACCACGGTACCTCAACACTCAAGCCATAGAGCCAGATGGTTATGTAAATTGTAATTACCAAATTTGAGAGCACAAAATTAGCTACCTCATCGTGTGAGTCATCATCTAATGCCTCAGCATTTTGCCTAAAGAACTTTTGAATATTGTAGCTCCCAAAGCTTCTCCAAGCATGGAAAGTCCTAATGTGCTTACGTGAGTGCGAGCATGAAAGCGTCTTCCAAAAATATCTCAAACTACTAAAATCTGAAAGGGCGAGGATTGAGAGCGGGAGCGAAGTGTCCTACTCAAGGATTACGTGGCCTAAGTTATGACAGAAATCCTGGTCTCCTATACTCGAAGCTGACACGACCATGACGATCGGTAAGTGTATGGCTTTAAATAAGCTAGTTTCCAGACTTTCTTCGTCTGTTTCCATTTACCACAATTGGGGAGAAGGGAAATAGGTGAATTTTCTAACACAAAAGGCTTGAAGGGGCAGGGACCATTAAAGATATAAGAGGGTACCTGGTCCTCTGTCACACGATTGGCAATTTTTTGGTGTTTGATTGTTTTACTGTCCTGTAACTGGAGTACTTTCACTCAGTGTTCTAAAAGAAGGTCTGGAAGGCCGAGTACTCGCCGTCCAGGTGCTAGAAGGCCCCTCGCCGACTAGACCGACTATCCCGACTAATTGCCAACTAGGCGCCGAGTACTCGGCTCGGCTCTGGAAGCTAGAAGGTGGCCGCCCGCCCTAGGAGCCCCTAGCGAGTTTTAGAACCTTGCTTTCACTAGATTCTAATTCCTTATATTTGATTCTTTTATGTCACCCCCAAAATATAACTCTAAGGACAAACAAATAGGTAAAAGATTGGGATCATGGCTGGAAATTTATTAGGGTTTTAAGTTTTAACACCGGTCCATGCCAACATACGATATCGATGATCGTTAAAAACGAAACAGTAATAGAATGTTGAATGCGAAGTAATTTTGCATTTAGGGTTTCGAGAGCACAAATCGGTACAGTTAACTATGAACCCAACATATCAAATGTCTGGGAAAAAGCCGTGAAGGGAAAAGAAATGGAAAAACGAATTGATTCGTACCAGAAAAGGATAAATCGAGTGATTTATCATCGGAAGAAGAAGAAGCGTTTTCAGTGAGAAGGCGGTCTATCCGCTCGGCAACAGAAGGTGGAACTCTGAGTATGAACTGCTCCTCCATGGCCGCCCTGATGCGTCTCTTTGCTCTCTCTCTCTCTCTTGTTTTTGTTCTTTCTGCTTCTATTTTTTGATCGACCCCGACTACATGTACAGAATGAGGTGTCCAAAAATGTACCGAGCATGCTCGGGGACCTATTTTTGGGTCCCACACGAGTGATCCGAACTGTTCATTATTCTTAGAACATTTTTCCGAGGGGCCCCACAAAATTTCAGTTTAATCGGACGGTTAGAAGTGTTTGAACCAAAATCCCACATTTTCAAGCACAAAGTTTTTTATTGGGGCCCATCGGAAAATGTTCTAAAAATAATGAACGGTTCGAATCACTCGTGTGGGACCCAGAAATGGGTCCCCGAGCAGGCTCGGTACATTTTCTGGACACCTCCTTCGGTACCCATAGGTTTTTTCCTCGATTTGCATGAATTTAAACTCTTCAAAATATGTAAACTCCCCAAAATACCCTCTTTTTAAATGCAAATGATCTATTTATATTCCTGGCCGAGGGAGGGTAGATCGGCTGTATTGGGGCCATTCAAGAAATGGTAATCTTTACGGTTAAGTCGGCCTATTTTTTAGCGGTGTATGGAAAATATTCGGGGAGGGGTGGACAGGTATTCTTCTGATTTTTGGAAAAAGTTTTGGGCTTTTACTTACCCTCGAAATATAGTCTTTTTATTTGGAAGGTAGTCCATTGCATCCTGGCGGTGAAGGATGGGTTGAGTAGAAGGAACATAGTGCGTGATGATTTATGTGTTTTGTGTGGGAGGGAAGTAGAGACGGTAGATCATGTGTTTTTGAATTGTGTTTTTGCGAAAGAAAAAAAACTCTGGCGTTGCTCAAGGTTAGGTTTTAATTTTGATTCCGGGGTGGCGGGCGGGTTTGTTGAATGGTTTCCCAAATAGTTTAAGGAAGCTCCTGACTGTAGGGTCTTTTGTGAGTCGGCCTGTGTGTTATGGGAGATCTGGTGTGCACGAAATAGGACAGCTTTTTACTGTACTATTCCAACATTTCATGCTTGTTTGTCTAATATTGATTCCAATTTGCATGTGCTGTTGAAGACTCGTGAGCCATATGGTAGTAGCGATGCTGTTAGAAGACTTGGGTCGATGGTGCTTGGAAAAAGGACCTATGCATTGGGGTAGCTGCGTGGTGTTTTAATGAGCCGTTGCCGGGTTTGGTTGGCCAAGGTTCTACAGGTGTGGAGGCTTTATCAGTTTTGCAAGCGTTAAGATGGGCTTCGGCTAATGGTTTAAAGACGGTGCAGATTTTGACGGATAGTATGGAGATCGTTCATGCTTTATGTTGTGTTGTGGATGCAGCTATTTCTGTTAGAAATGTTTTGCTAGACATCTTGGACCTTGTTTTGTCCTTTGATTATGTAATTGTGTCTAAGGCCACCCGCCAAGAGGTGAGTAATGCTCATAATCTTGCGCAGAGTCGCCTTTGTAAGGTTGATTTTAGTATATGATATGCTTATGTTTATGGTTCAAAACAAAATGCAAGTGATTAATTTTTAGACTCTAAATACATTTTTCCTGCACTTTTGTGATTTAAATTTATGGATGAAGGGCAAAATAGGCAATTGCATAGCTTTTTCTTGTGACTAGTCAAAATTCACAAGGATTTTGGCCAGTGAAAAAAAAAAAGATGGACCAAAATTATAGCAAGGAGGAAGTTGTTCGTCTTGACGGGTCCGTCTCATTTTGTTGTACACAGTAAAATTTTCCAACCTTGCTATTTGTACGTACACTAGCGTACAACAAATGCACACAACACATCTTAATTATTCATTTCAAAAGTCAATGGTCCGGATTTTAAATAAACTATTCGCGCGAATAGTTTAAACTTATTTAAAATCCGGACCGCTGAAAAAGCTTTTGGATAGTTAAGATGCATCGTCCATGCATTTGGCGTATGCAAGTATGCGTACTCATAGCTTTTTTGAAAATTTTCCTCTCATTTTTCTTCCGTGTTCCTCCAATTTTATTCTCTAATCTTTTCTCTCATTTTCCCTTTAGGCCCTTTAGAGTTGAAAAATGGTGACCGCATTAGCAGAAAGGTGGTCAGGAGAGATTATTCAATGTCCTTGAGCCAAGGATGGAGCCAAGGGGGACAAGTGATAGTGGCCGCCACTACAATGTTTTCAAAAAATGCAATTACTATATAGAATTTAAATTTTTATCCCTGAATTATGTAGACTCCTCATCACTAGATTTTTTAAAAGTTTTTATACTATTATAGTTTTTCATAGAGTGGATGAATATTCATAGTGCAGTCTTTATTTTTTAAGTACATATTTCGCCACCACAAAGGTAAAATCCTGGCTCCGTCCCTGCCTTGAGCCACCGCCACGTGATATCCCAAAACTCTTTTTCACCATATTATAGTGGGAGACACCTCTCTCGATCCCCACACTAAATGACCTTGTTCGGTTGGGTTTCCAAAACCTGGTCTCCATTTTTAAACCATTGGGGCCCTGCAAGGTGCATTTTCTCTCTCCTTCCCATTTCGGGAGACACTATCCTAGTGCTTCAATTGTGCACAAATGGGTCAGTGGGATCCACTTAGGAGTCTCATACAAATGATCCAAGCCGTATATCAACTTTAAAATAATTTTGTGAGTCGTTTCAAAAAAAGTTAGCTCAGTCATATTTTTATAACTATTTTATCCGATTAGTTTACTTTTATTTAAAATTTCTTCACATTTCTAAATTTTGAATGAAAATTGAAAGATTGGATCAAATAATTAAAGTTTTTAGATTGAGCTAATTTTCTCGTAGGCCAATCGAAAAAAAATTATTTTAAAGTTGATGAACAGCTTGGATTATTTGTATGGGACTCCTAAATAAACCCCACCGACTCCTTTTGTACAAAATTTGTGCACTAGGATAGTGTCCCCCAAAATGAGAAGGAGAGAAAATGTACTTTGGGTCAGAGGGCCCCGCTAATTTTAAAATGGGGACTGGATTTTGAAACCCAACCGAACAAGGTCAATGTGATGGAAAAAAGTCGGGATGATCAATTTCATCGTTGAATTTACAAAGTGGCAGAGAGATGAAATTTATAGTTTGGTTCATCTTTTCTTTTCTTTTCATTGGTGGTTGTCGCTAATGTAACTCTTAAGATTGGATGAGAATTTTGTTATGCTTCTCCAAACGTAAATTTAAATCATCCTAACTAACCCACGAACAAATATATTGTGACGTCCGTCTTCCTCGGACAGAAAAAAAGTAGGGCTGCACAAAAAAATCGGTGAACCGTGAATCCGGTCCGGACCGAACCTATCTGTGCGTTTTGGATTTTAACCGTGGATTAATGGTCCGGACACGGATTGAAAAAATAGTAAGCCGTGACTCGCGGTCCGTACATGGATTTTGATTTCGAAACCGTAGATTAACCGATCCGGACCGTGAGATTTTTATTATATATAATTTTTTTAAATATATATATACACACACACACACACACACATAATTTTACACAAACTTCTACTACACAGACTAGGATGTAAACTGTGATCTCTTTCAAAACTTAGGGGTTAAACTGTTTCACTAAGTTCTACTATAATCAGAGGCCAAACTGTTATAGTATATCTCCATGCTTGTGTGGTATGAACTTCTGTGTTTGTAGACTTGTGGTGTCCTTAGTATTTATAGAATTTGAATAATGTATTTTGGGATGCTTCTTGATTTTATTTTTATGCCAAATTACGACTACCGTAAACAAGAATGTCTTATTAAACCATTTGTAACTTTGTTACTTATTTATATATAACATGTAATCCGTGGATAAAACCTGAACCGATCCGTGACTCGGGGATCGGATTGGAACCGAACCGTGAGACTTTTGGTCCGGACACTGATTGTATTTTTTAAAAACCGTGACTTGCGGATTAGGATTAGATTCATGCCAATCCGATCCGATCCGGACCGTGTACACCCCTAAAAAAAAAGGACAAAAAAAACCCACCAGAATTGCACAAAGGGTTCGCTGCAATTTCGACCGTGACAACACGTACGAGCGATGATTTGCTATCACCATTCTATACCTTTCGATTCCGTCCTGAAGCTGGCAGTAGACTTGGGAAATCACCCAATGACAGGCGAACGAATTCTACACCAGTCGTTACTTAACAGATTCATCAGCTTACTGGAAGATGCAGCAAGAAAAGTACATTGTGTTTGCGCGTGCACGCGTGTCAGAGAGAGAGAGAGAGAGAGAGAGAGAGAGAGAGAGAGAGAGACTACATCTTCAAACTATCCCTTTTCAATAACTGTTATCCTACGAAAATGTATGTGAAGAATGTAACAAATGAATTCCAAATGGGCAGTCTTACATGGAAAGGAATACTATAAAAGTACATAACTAACAATAATAACTGGTACAACAGCAGAAAGTTTTCACATTAACATCTAATTTCTTGTAAGGCTAATCTTAATTGCTGTTGAGGCAATCAAATGAAAGAAAATCCATCGATGAAAAAAAATAGTTCTCGCATACAACTTCTTTAAGGCACAACTTGTGCAGCTTCAATAATCCTTGAGTCCAAATATTTCGCAATAAGTGTAGCAGCCTGCAGTTATGTAACAGTCGTCATCGCAGTTATATAGCATTTTGAGAAATGGTTTAGATGCTACAAACAAAGGTAAAAAAGAATTAGAGTCATTCCACAACATCTAGATTCAACAGGAATTTCCTTCTTGTGAGAGGAACAGGCTCAACAACATCTGAACAGGCGAAAAGTGCCAACAGAAAATATGAAAAGTAAGGCAATTGAAATTTCACTTCCATTCAAACAAGCAAACTGCCTAGGAAATCACATGATTACATTCAAAGATGGAAAACGCTAGCCACTGGATTTTTCATGGAGCAATGGAGGGGAGCGACACTTACTGTAATCTGTCATTCGCAAAGATACATCTCTGATCTGAGCCCATCCTACTACTGCTGCGTTCACCCACTGCTAGAGCTCACTACATTATGAACAAACAGCAATATGAGATTGTGATGTTTCTTAGCCGATACAAAAATAATGAGGGAATAGCAGCACAAACGCTGTAGAAAAAACTGGTATCACGAGAATCATGCACCTTGGACGTTCAACATGTGGAGACTGGACAGACTTACTAGTTACTACAGGTAATCGGGTACAAAATTCTACCTGTGCTCTATAAACATGCTACGTTCCATGGGTTCTGAATCCATTACTCATGCTTGACAGTTGATAAACAAGGGTACTGGTTATGATCTGATCTGACACTTCCCATTGGGCATTCATTTGCATTTAACAGCATTTGTCTATGTATCTCTAGTTGCATAGTCGGGTAAATGAATACCGTTCAAAACTCTATAAAGTGACATAAAGCACCATTTTATTACACCAAATAGATCTAAAATACAACATATGAAACACAGCATTTGTTGCCCAGTCTGCTCACCCTACAAGTAGAGTTTGATTGGTCCGATACCTATACTCGTGTCCATGGAACATAGTATGCATGAATCATGATTAACAAACTACAGTGTCAATTGATGCAGATAGAGAACATATTTGAATATTAAGCTACCATATACTCCGTCGGAGTTGAGGTATTCAAATTGGCACTCAAGATTAACGCGAAAAAATGTGGTGAATTGCATTTTTTTTTCCTTTCAAAAATGTGTCATAACTCCAATAAAGAGGTTGGAATCTATCTTACATGGACTGGAGAACACATATCTGGACTCCCATAAAGAGGTTGGAATCTATCTTACATGGACTGGAGAACACATATCTGGTGCACGTATAAATTATTGGAGTCATCTAAAATTCCATCTCATTTCAAGCTTCTTAGTATGTTAGTAATACTTTACGAACTTGACAAAGACTTCACATTACTAATATGTAACAAGTTTAACGTACTTTTTGATCATCTTATGTTTGGTGATGAAAGCAATAAACAGATGAAGGAATTGGGGAAGGGATCATGCTTATTGATAGAATGGAGAACCAGCCCGAATGTCGACTGATTGCGAGACTGCGACTATGATCATGTAATCGCGTCTTCAACAATTAATAATCACACGACCTACGTCAAAGAGTTTTGGATGAACAAAACTCCTTTTTTCTGTTTTCTAGATCCTGCAGCCTCGAGTTGAAGGATTGGCCATACAAGCAGAATGCGCGGCCGTGTACTTAATGCATGATCAAATTTTGGTGATCCCCGGAACAAGGAGAAATCGCGCAGCCAACCGTTCGAGACAGGAGATCAGACCAAACTTCGCAAGTTTGCTCCAGTCCTCCGAGCTGATTTGCGCATGGTTTTAACCATTAGAAAAGCTATTTGAGTCTACCGTCTAACCCAAGTGGTTCAGCTTCTATATTGTTTGTACACCATTTTATCCTCAGTATGTTGTAAAATAACTCACTCCAGTAAAATGGTAGTATATCTATCTTATAAAGCGGATCAAGACCCACTCTATATTATTGAAAAGCATTTTCGGAGAACTAAAAGATAATGGAAGCCAACAGTAAAATTAATTAGTTTGGTCAATGAAAAGTGGGCTGAAAGTAGACGGATTTGGATGTCGTAGGGGCCACTTTGGTCGTTTTGCAGAAAACTACTAGCAAAATAACACATAGCTAGGAAAGTTGGAAGCTCATAGAGCAAATTTATGATGAATATGCAGTATTACCACACAAGTATTTGGTTCGAACTACAAAATCAATATTACTAATGTGAATCACAAGCAACCAGGACATTAATAAAGCAAACAGACATCTTCTTTGGTGTCAGAGGTGAGAGCAACTAATAATCATCAACTTCAGGGTAAAGAGTTCAAGAAGGAACCTTCTATGGGATATTCAGAGCATTGTAAATGAGTGACGTTTATAATTCAACAGGATTATTCTATTCCACCATTTACGAAGGAAAATATCTTCAAATAAAGTAAATACTAAATAGAAAAACAATATATTTATCCAAAACTTCTTATCCGAGCAACAGAATGGAACCATAGGCAGTCAATGAAATCCGAACCTTCGTCACTAGCCGCATGGATCTTCTAGGGAGAACTCTCTCCATAAGATGCTTTCTGCTTCTTAGAATCCTAGCATTATATTCATCACAGAGTTTCAGATATTTACCCTTAGAATGCTGCACCTTTCTCTTTAGTACATTATAAGCTTTTGAATCCACTGATGTTTTCTCCAACGACTTAATGAACTGCAAGGATCTGCAAGGGCCACGGGCAAATATGTACACATATATGCTTAGATCACCATATTATTCAAATTATCCTAAACTGTTTCTCCAGGAAGAGCAATTACTCTGAAGTTTGTACCCCATCCATAACTTCACTCTTTTCCTGCACAAAATGGGGATGTTCTGATGAATTTTCTACTATAACCATATCACAGCAAAAATAAATTGAAGAGAAAAAAAAGATACTCCTACTACAAAAATGAAGGATCAAGAAACAATATCTGTTTATTAGCATCAGAATCCAAAAATGATTTTCAATGTCTTTACAGAACCATAGCTGACTCCAAAGTAATTCAGCTTTGCAACAGTAAGGGGCAAGATTGCTTTGAAGGACAAAAGGAAGTGACAGTCAGAAGGGATGTCCAACTTAAGAAATAACCATAGACTATACTATATCCATGAAAAACAACATAAATAACTATATGTAATCTCAGGACAAATATTAATAATTGGTCGGACTCGTACACCGTAGTTTTCATATCCTTCGAAGAAGTATATAAATAACCAGTAATACACCCTCATTTTGCATAACCCTGGAAACTGGACAGACAAAAACTTTAGTTTAGGTGCTTGAAAATACTAAAGTTTTGGAACATCTAATGCTTGGATTGAATAAGGGATTATCAAGAGTTTTAATCCCAGAAATATCTTGGAAACTTGACAAGAAAAAAAATTGTTGCTGCAATTACGATAAGTTTTCATCACAGACATGAGACGCAAACGGAGAAGTTACTCGACAATATACAAAAACAACATTAAATGCTCGACATAGACTGTTAAAGAAATATCAAATTTCATGTGAAGATTAGGTAACTCTCCATTGGTGTTAAAAATTAGAATGTCCATTTACTATTCCTGGCTATCGTGGAGATCCCAGTTTCGGTGAAGTCTCGTACTTCATTTGGGAGGGATAACGATCCAAGGTCTTTTTGTGCAGCATTCTCGTCCTCTCTTGGATCCACATGTTATGAAGACACCATAATTATCAATCAAATTTTCCTATCACATGGTTCAGAGGTACAATAAAGTGATGTGTTTTCTTACTTCTCTAGTGGAAACTGTTCTGCTAACATGGAAAACTGAACGTCACCTAGTTGATGATTGATTTACCAAATCGTAATAAACCGATTTATGCAAAAACATGACATTGTTCACAAGTTGCAACCATGCAGTGTTCAAAGAAGGCCATACCATTTCATCAACACGAGCAGACATATGGTCTTGACAAGTGCTCGAATAAGCCAGTTCATCATCTCTTGCTTCCACATCAAGCGTTAGATCAATCACATCTGGCAAATTATTATTTCCGCAAGGAGAGCATGAATCATCTTTTAGGCTAACAACTTCTGGAGACTGCATTTCTGTTGAACCTGTCCACAAAGATCCAGGATAGACTAGACTAGGGCCCATGTCAGTGCAAGTATTTTGCCCAGTTAAGTCCTCACAATTTTTATTACCAACCTCCAAGATTTGATGCTCCAACGAAATTTCCGAACCCCCTAACATAGGATTAATTAGACAATTAGTTGATGATTTCACACTTGATTCAACACGAATTGTCTCTCTGTCTGTTGGATTGGACTCTGCACCAGAAGTCACATGGTTCTGTACAACAGAATTCGGTGAAGAGAAGAGTAAAGGTTCTTCATCAACTCCAAACCCATGATCAACCACAATATTATCAAATTCTTTCTTCGTTGAATCTACACAACCATTGATCATCTCATGCTCCGCATCTGTATTCTGTAGAAACGAACCTTTTAATGCTGCGCCGCTCTTTCCCAAAAAATGAAGCTCCTTGCGAAGACTTCCAAATTTGTTATCAACCAAATTGTGACAACACAACCCACTCTCCAATCTGTTTGACCAGTCTGATAGGCTTGAATTCAAATCAACAACAAGATTAATGCCCTCTTCCGAACGGATATAAAACTCAAAAGAAGGAATGGACTTTGTAGATTTAAGAGAGGAAGTAGATGCATTTTCTGCCAGACATGCACCATGGTCCAAATTTGTACTTAGAATCAGTGGTGCATTGCGTTCCCCAGCTTCCCTTGGAAAAGACAAACTGTGGTTATTGAAGCTAATCTTTGGGGGCTTCTGTCTGTAAAAGTGGTTCTCATTGCATCCAGGTCCATTTCGTGAGTCAAAAGTTGCTCTGCTTTTGCAGGTTAAGGGAAAATTCTCTCCAACCTCATATAAGGGATACTCCAAGTCTCGGACAATTCTAGAACCTGAAGCCTGTGTCGACATAAATAAACAGGTCAAATAAGGTTGAGTTTCCCTGCCTGAAAAGAATGCATTATGGCACTACAAGAATAAACTTAGTAGAAAGAAGGCTAATTCTGAATGAAAATAGCATTCAAGAGAAACTTTCCCACATATATCATAGGAAAAGAACTAATTGTTCTCACGTTGGATTTTCGACCTCCAACGCTGACGTATTCCAATATACTAACCTGTAGTGTTAGATACCAGCCAATACATGCCCTTATGACTGATACCAATTTCAATATCCTGATAACGCTGTTTAAAGCACTGGTACCTACCAACTATGGAAGTGACTTAAACCTTTTTCCGTACAAGGACATTAGACTAAAACTTGGCAGCTAAACAATGAAAACTAGTAATGCATATATAGCATTTTAGTCCAGCTAAGAAGCACGGACGCGTCTCTGGGCCTTTCGTATCCATATCGCAGACCTTTTGGACATGGAGGGAGGACACATGTTAGAAACGTGAAAATATGTATCCTAGTATCTAATTTTTTTTATTAGTTGGACACATTTCGGACAAGCTCCAACAAGTAACAGACGTGAACGGGACATGTTTTGGGTCATAATGTGATTTTTAAAACTTCAAACTGGGCAAAAAATGTAATGAAACGCGAACCGAATTAAAAACTAACATTAAAAAAATTAAGGATGAAAAGTGTAATATTCTATGTCAAAACTAATAAATATTCTAGACAAAATTAAGAAATACGGAAGTTATAATCTACGTTATGACAAAAGACAATCTGCTCTTTAATGTGGACAAAATAATATCTTTGCATAATACAGGAATATGAATCAACGTTATGACAAAATAATATCTTTGCATATAAGCCAGAGAATGAGAGTACATAAAAACATGGCATCCCACCAAATGATGCTTTATTAAAAGACTTAGACATGGTACAGAAGCGAACTTTATTATAACTTCCAGCTCCCTTGAACTTTTGTTTTTCTCTGCAGCTCACATTTTGAGAATAAAATTTTCTGTTTCTTTTCTCCCCGGGATGGTTGGTATTCCAACGGCCATCTGCGACAAATGAAACAAGTTCTGTGAAACAAGTTCTGTGACATGTACTCCACCTTTAGTACTCGGGCATAAGTAAAAAGATCTCAATAGTGAAAACACAATCACAAACACCATGATGTAATTTGTAACGTTAGCCAAACCTTTTCGAGCATGCACCATGTTATATGATTTTGATCCATACTCCGGAGGTGATATCAAAGATGCAGAACGTACACTTGAGCTTTCAACTTGAAATATTGGACTCACATTCTTCCTCTGCATCGTGGTTACTGGTTAGATATTCGGAATTGTCATTTTATACAGATACAGTATATTCAAGCTTATCCTTTCAGCGAAGTAAATAATAAAAAAATAAAGCAAAAGAAAAACACAATAATAGCAGAAGATGGAGGATGAAATCTTAAATCGAACACCAGACCAACCAATAGAATGGTTCAAGAGCCCTTGAGCGAGGATGAACTTTAGAGTTTGGACAACCAGATGCCGATAAATGTACATCAGACTAACACCCAGCTATATCACATACAAATTCTCAAGTATATAGAAACACAACAAAATGAATGGATGCACCTGGAAAAAGGAAAAAAAAAATGGTATATATTGGGACGAAATGGAGGAACAAATATATATGTAGACAAATTAAAACTTAAACCTCCAGATAACAAAAACCAGTTACTATGGCCATGTTCAACGAGCAATTGACGCCAAAGCTTAAGCCATTAGAAATGAGCTAAACCATGTTCAAATCCGGCTCATGGGGGAGGCCGAAGAAGCGACCGCTTTGGGACCCCAATTTTGATATTTTAACAAGTAGACAAAGTTATTTTAATTGAGTGGAACTAGCAAATGGCCTAATTTTTGGTAGCCCATATTTGGAAATACAAAGAGGAAGAATAAAATGGTTGGTTTCTGTAAATTTGGTGTGGGATAGGAGCACATTGTGTTCTTGGTTGATGATTTTTTAAAGCAACATAAGCCTCTTTATTTGCATTGCTATGTGGGATTGCTTTGTTTCTGATTCTCAATTTTAAATAGATACTTGGATCTTCAACTACAAAATAGTTAAAGGAGATACATAGGGTTTTGTCTACTAACATTCTCACTTAAACATAAAAATTGTCAGCAAATAATACAAGGAATGGAGAAAAAAAAAATACAATCAACGAGATTGAATTTGTTCACCCTTGTTAATAGAGGGTGAATGTTACCCTCACTTTGATTGGTGGAAAAAGTGAGCGTCCCACTATAAACTGACCAAATTATTACAAAAAAGTGTGTTGATCTCGTGAACCCGACACAATTTCCACAAATCAAAGTGAGGGACCCTCTTTAAATGAGGGTAACAAAATCGGACTCTACAATCTACTGAGGGTTGAGGCTCATGAGGAAACAAAAATGTTATCAACCAAGAGAATAGGGAATCAAAATGTATCTCACTTGTTATGATGAACACATTTGAAGTTTTGTATTTATATCTTTTTCTAGGTTGATTCAGCTCTGAGTATTTTGTTCGACATACTATATAAGGGCCCAAATATCTATTTCGCTTCGGTCCGCAGCAGAGCTAGAGCTGGCCCTGACCA
The DNA here is from genome assembly GCA_963854785.1 of Vaccinium vitis-idaea. Lineage (NCBI taxonomy): Eukaryota > Viridiplantae > Streptophyta > Magnoliopsida > Ericales > Ericaceae > Vaccinium > Vaccinium vitis-idaea. Next base: position 35,319,696 of record OY978215.1, on the reverse strand, counting down.
TGCTCATCAAGCTCTAAGACAAAGATGTAAATTTCAAGGAAAGATGGTCAATTAGAGTGGAAATTCATTACCTTAAATAGTCTAAACTCTTCAGAAATTCATTAACTTGACCAAAACAGAAGGAAACTAAATCTTACCACAAGTATACAACACAAAACTGCCTATTATTAACAGTAGCATATCCTCTCCAAAAAATATATATATGTAAGGAGTGTTGGATATAATTGTTGTATATATGGTAGCATATATATTGTTATCAATTAGGTAATTAGGAAGATTGTCATCAGTATAATTAGGTAGGTAGAACCTTCCTTATTTGCTTTTGTACTCCGTCTATAAATTGTTCCTCATTGTGAGAAGAATAAACATATCATTCGAATCCTTCGACATGATATCAGAGCGGGTTCTAGGAACCTAATCTTTTTTTCTGTCACCATCTTCATATCTCTCCTCTTTGGACTCAAAAAACACTGGGTTACCTTTCTGAGCAGCCTCTCTCTCTCTCTCTCTTCAACCATTGTCGGACCCTGTGTGAATCGTTCTTACATCAGACCTTCATCAGACACTCGAAATCAAGTCTTCGTCAGCCTTCGACGCCAGTCTTCATCATCAGCTATCGTCACAACTCGCCAAACCTCTGCAACTTCCGACAACTCTCCGAATAGCGTTCTTTGGAGATGTTGATTCCAGATCTACAAAACCCAGTGGGTTTTGATTCCTACCAGTACCTCTGTTTGGTCTCTGCACTTGTTCGGCTCCTGTTCTAATCGCACTGCCTTGGTAGTCCCGTATTTTATAGCTGCTCTAATATTTGATCTGGTTCGGGTTCTGTCCTTTTGGTATTTCTTGACCGCTATTAGCATTTGTCATTGGAGATAAACTTAAAGACCATACATCAGTTACCAAGGACGTTGTTTGGGATTATTGCCGTTCTACCACTGGTTCTTGCACCTTTATAGGTGGCAATCTTGTGACATGGAAAAGTAAGAAACAATCATTTGTAGCACGTTCTAGTGCTGAGGCAGAATATAGAGCAATGGCTCATACCACTTGAGAGTTGACTTGGTTACGTACGCTTCTACAAGAGTTTGGGATTCCAGTGCATGGTCCCACTCCTCTATATTGTGATAATCAGGCTGCTATCCACATTGCTAATAATCCAGTATTCCATGAGAGGACCAAACACATTGAAGTTGATGGTCATTTCATTCGGTCAAAAGTGGAATCTAAAGAGATCAACAGGCCTTTTGTTCCTTCAGGGTCTCGACTTGCTAATATTTTCACGAAGGCTCTTCTCAAGACTTCCATTGACTCTATCTGTCGCAAGCTTGGAGTATCCGATGTATGCGCTCCAGCTTGAGGGGGAATGTTGGAAATAATTGTTGTATATATGGTAGCATATATATTGTAATCAATTAGGCCATTAGGAAGATTGTAATCAGTCTAATTATGTAGTTAAAATAATTAGTGATTTCCATGTAATTTACCTTCCTTATTTGCTTTGGTACTCCGTCTATAAATTATTCCTCATTGTGAGAAGAATAAACGTATCGTTCGAATCTTTCTACAAGGAGCTTGGAAAAAAGATCTAACTTACAAGTCATGCTAAAAGGTGATTGATCATTGCCCATATGGGCTGGTTGTCCGATTTTGTTATCCACATTGGGCTTGTTTTTGGTTGCATTTATTGTGCATTTCAACTCTCGGATTGGGGAAGGTTTATTTCCCCCACAGGCCCACACCCTCAAGCTTGCAAATGGTTACTTTCAAGCCTAAGGTAAGTCGTGTGTCCTTTTTGAGGTATTAGGTTCTTAGCTGCATTGTTGTGCACACTTTGGGGCTGTGTTGAACTTCATGTATATCAATACAGGGAAAACAAACAATGCTGCTAATTGATTCACATAAATGATTCTTATTGCTATAACCTGAAATGGTGTTAACTATTTGTAACCATCATGCACATTAATCACTAAAAACATATCAACAGATGCACTTGAAATACATCATGAATATCTTGAGTTTCTTTTTTCATCTTATAGCAGGAAGACACTACGAAAAGGATTAAGAACTAATACTATGATGAGGTTACCACCCATATGGCATAACACTTAATAAGTAAATTTCTGGTGAAACCTGTTTGAGTAATAAGAGCACCAGATTAAGCTAGAATCAGAGTGAATCTAGTTTCAGGTATCAATCAACCAAAAGCAAAACTGGAGGCAGAGTTCTAACTTAACTGCCTCAGCAACAAAAGCTTACACAGCCTCCTCAGTGCGTACTGTAAACAAATCTCTTATTTATTTATCTTTGCCTCAGAAATGCTGATTCATCTTCAAAACACGTTGAATAATAAGATCTAAGCAGGAAAGAAAAGCTGCAACAATTAGTGAGTATATTTGAGTCTATGCAGTTCAATTCATGTTAGTTTCAATGAAGTTGCAACGGCCAACTAGCACTCTAGCCTATAAAGCTGGCTATTTCTACCTCCTCTGGCAATATGCTATACGGACTACTATGCCTTAATACTCATATTCTATCGTCAACCCGTTAGAAAGAATAGAGCACAACACATCAAAGTAATAACACTACTGTAGTATCTAGTGCCATAAAACAAAAATTATATGAAGAATGACCACCTTTGAGCTGAGAGGCAAAATAGGAAAGTTTAGTTGATATGTTCCGATGTAGAATAATACATCATAGCTCTTCACAAAAAAAAAAAAAGGAACAACATCATAATAGTTGGTACTATTATTGACAATAACTTGAATACTGGAGCATCCATTTGTGGCGACAATGAAGCAAGAAACAAAGTTTCACAGGGGAAAATGCAATAAGGAGCATCCTATACTGAAACTTCTTATAATAGTTTATCTTCCACTTGCACAGCTGCATCACAATATACATTAAGCAATATTAAGTAGCGCAAGGCTTCTTATGATTTTGACATATAATATATGAAAATGGTGTTCCCATAGATGAAATAAGAAACTCGTAAATGGAAATTTGCATGCAGCTGAACTCTAAAATATACGAATACAATGCATATAAGACAAAACAAACCACAAATTTTCATTTGTAAGACAACCGTTGATTGTAAAATTAATGTTAATCTTCATCACCAACAGAATCCATTTCCAATGACATTCAATGACACTAATTTACCTTCAAGTAAGAGTAAAGAGCATCGACCAAATTGGGTTTCGTCATATATGGGGACAAACCATATCTCCTGCACAATTCTTGAAGCTCTTTTTTGGAAAGGCTGTGATATAAATCCTTGTCATCCCTATTTTCCATCAGTCTGAACCAAAAAAATGAAACGTTAAAAATTCAAATTAGTTCGAGAAATGTAAGCTATGCAAACTAGGAGTCCGACGAAGAAATATTCCCATATTCAAAGCATCATGCTTATCTCTATTGCATTCTTGCTACTCTATTGTTTACAACGATATTAGACACTCGTGAAACTATGTGATCCAGTTAACGCAACCGCTTTCTGTCCCACGTACCTGAACAAGCACTTTTATACAGGTAATAGTTCATTGCAATTGAAAATTTTCGATGAAATAAGAAACCAGTAGACATGTAATGACGTCAGTACATCATTAAAACTAACACAAACGGTTATGCCATCTGTCCACTTCACATCAATTGTTCACCCAAACAAGTCCTCATGGCCGAAACCTACCTGTTTCATATCCTAGCTTGTAAACAATTAAGCTAGGGTTGTTTGGTTACCATTACCTTATCTGCTAATTTGCTTGTCGTTGTGGGTGATGGTAAATTGGTGGCAACAAGCAAATAAGCAAAGAAACTACTGCCAAACCATCTTATTTGTTGATTTCCTTGAATGGGTGACCACATGAACCCTAAAATCTAGAGTGTTGATCAGGTAAAATGAGAAACAGACTTAAATTTGTCATTATTTGCAGCCAGTGGCTGTTCTCGTATCCAATACCTCAAGTTCCCATGCCAAAGAACCCTCACTGAGAGTAATGTCCCTAACTTTTGATATACTATTCAATTATGCATCAATGGTACACCAAGCAACAACTCATGGCTAAAACAAGACAATACCACATAGTGGTCCACATAAAAATCCAGAATGCTGGGTGGGGTAAGACGAGAAACAAACCTACCACTCACATTTATTTGCAGCAAGTGGTTGCTCAAAATATCAAACCGATGATCTAGTGCAAACAATGCTTAATGTCCCTAACTTTTGGCAACTAATTACACTAGTTAATGCTAAAACATTGATGCCGACTAAAACTGTTGTCACATTTGTCTCCCTTAACCAGATCATACATAACTACTCCAATATATCAACACGTAGAAAATGTGGAGATATGAGGCATACAGCTCTTATGTCAAGAGAATTACAAGCCATGCTAATTGATTTGTTATGTTACTGACAAATAATACAAAATTAATATACAAAAGATTAGTAAGCTGAAACAATCAGACAGAACAAGCCTGGCCTAGTTTCATGTTAACAGGATGTTTAAGAATTAAGATGGGTCTTCTGCTATAATCAGTTGCAATAATATACCAAGACCAGGGGCCAAAGAAATAACTGGTTATGTGCTGTTAAGATCATTTCCTGGTCATTAAAATCCAAACATATCTAAGGAAGAACCAAAGTGACTATCTAGAATAACACTTCACAAAGTTAAAATTATCTAAAGTTGTAGGACTTTTGCCTCCCATGCTCTCTAATTAATGAGACTACCAAATTAATTTTATGCATCCTGCTGGTATTTTTACAATTTGCATCTATTGCCTCCAAGATAATTCCTTATTGTAAAAGTAACTACAAGAAAACGTGACATAATTTGATATTCAGTCATTCAAACTTCAAATACGCCACATGAAGCAAATAACATGAAAAATGCAAATCAGCTCACCTTCACATTGTTGAGAATCCAGCCAAACAAAAAAACGCACATCGAGCAAAGAATATTCAAAGACACAACAAAAACAAGCAAGATACAGAGACTTTTACGTGGTTCCCATACTGCATAGCTATCACCTGTTCCACTATGCATGTAATTCTACTTAAGAGACTACGAGATATATCAGCTGCTACGTATACCAATTATTTATAACCTAGATTTAAGATTTATATCATCAATTATGTTAATACCCTTGTCTAGGTTTCAGGGGCACTGCCCCTAGACCTGCCATGGTGCTGTCTCAACCCACGGCAACCTGACCGAACAGGTCAAACCCCGAACGGTTAACTAAAGGCGACCTAAATCCAATCAGTCTTCACAAGCCCAACACACATAACAATAAAAAGCGTCTGAATAAAAGCTTATCAATCTATGCCCCCTGTTTGGTAGCCAGGAAACAGAGGGAAAAGCCAAAGGAAACGATGATTTTGAAAATATAGAAGTCAAATTCCCACTTGACTGAAACTCTGTCAAAAGAATCAGCTGAATGAAAAACCAAAGAATCAGCTGCGTGAAAAACCTACCACACATAAGGATTTTATTTCAAATTCCATTACCAGCTGTTTGCAAGATTTTCTCATCGACCAAACAAAGCTTTAACAAATAAAGAAGAGTAGAGTGAGGAGGCATGAAGGTGGAATGAAGCGTACCTTATTGGGTATTTTTTCAGGTGACTTAGCCAGAAAATTGACGGCAACGCGAGGGCATGGCGATTTGCGTATGCGTCAAGAGGGAGGGAGAGAGAGAGAGAGAGAGATTTGAGACTGAGAGTCGGCGTCTGAATTCTGAACAGTGAGGCCCAGTTCCTCTTTTTCTCACTACTGGCAACCGAGTAGCGCTTCAGTGGAGTCAACTATCGAATACTCCTGTACTCCACGGAGACCACCATCCCAAACCTGGACCCGAGGCTGCTGTCGGCGGGCCTGCTGATCCATCCGCGTGTCCGTTTCGCTCATCAACGGTTCAAATTGCATTAAATAATTGACGGTTTCGGATACACTTTAGAGAGGTGAGATTTGAGCCACTAATACCTGAAATTGACGGCCGGATGGGTCGGCACCCTTGCGGACCCCTGAGACGGTAGGGTCGCCCAATTCCCATCCCATACCTTGGGCTATTATGTTTGGTCGTAACTTCTAGGTTTTAGAATTAATTGAAGTGTTTATAAATTGGCTCAAACATTTAATTATTTATCAAAAACTATGGATCGATTACTATGGGAGTGTTTGGGAGACCATATATCACATTCTCATTTTTTACTTTTGAGTGTTTGGCATATACTTGCATAACACATTTTCAGAAAATGAGTTTTTTGTTTTTGGGTTTAGAGAAGAGAGGCGAGAGAAGTACAGGAAGAAGAGTTTTTTGACTTCTCATTTTTCACTTTTTTCATTTGATTAACAAAAATACTTATGTATTCTACATATATCTCTCAAACACTACTCATGTTGCAAAATGTATTCTGCACATTTATCCCAACACAATCCTACCAAATTCAAAATACATTATGACAATAATCCAAAAAAGCCAAAAAATTAAAAATGAAAAGTTGAAAAAGAGCCTCCCAAACACCCCTATATTATTTGTAAGTGGTGACTAACTCATGCAGTAGAGCTCTTGAATGTCTCACACTGTATCCCACAATCGAGTCTCATTCTCCCTCCCCATGTAATAGATTAAGAATGACGGATGAAAAAAAAATAAAAAATATAATACTAATATTACTTTGAACTTTGAATCTCATCATAGTTTAAGGAAAGTTTGAACACATACAAGTCGGTCCGTTCGGCATATAATGCTAAAAACTTGAAGCTATTTGACATAAGCACGTGGTGGGCTTTTAGTAAAGCTTGATTGAGATATCATAAACAAATTAAATTTAAATGTATTGTAGTATAAATTTTGAAAGCAAACTTAGTGACTTATTTATTAAAGCTGAATTGATATTCTCCGGCTCATGAGTAGCAATCTTGAATGTATTGTTCAAACTCTTCAAGTTTTCAACTCAAAATTAAACAATTAACTATTCGACTCATTTTATTAAGCCTACTTCCGAAAGCAATCAAAATTCATTAACAAAAAAAAAATTATAGTTATCATATTTTTATTAATCAAAAGTTCAAAACCAAAGCTACACAAGCACAGGGGCATTTCCCAAAAAAAAAAAAAAAAAGACATTTTCTTGGCGAAAGGAAACATGATTAGTTGTAGTCGGTGAGGTTTGAACCCTAGTCATATGCCTAAGAGTATAAGGTACACAATGGCGGATGCAGGATTCTTAATTCGGGGGAACAATCACATGTGTTTATAAATTAAAAATGAAATATCATCCTCATAAACTAATAACAAATTTTTTAGGAAATTTTACAAACAAAACCTAAAATATAATGAAAATAAATGGATAATTAAGAGGTGTGCAGGGACTCAAACCCCTGCTTGCACCTCCTATGTCCATCCCTAACGGTGTCTATTACTGAGTTATCACTTCACTTGCGACACTCTAGATGAGATGTTTCAATCTAAGGGCCTATTTGGCCGACTCCTTTTCTCATTTTTCACCTTCTCATTTTTAAATTTTGGGTGTTTGGCTACCCAAACCCAGAAAATTATTCCAAAACTCATTCTCAAATTTGAAATTAGAGAATAAAAGCCAAAAGTATGTTAGGATGAGCTTTTTTACTTCTCATTTTCCACTTTTTCCATTTTTATTAACAAAAAGACCTACAAAATATATTATACACATATCCCTCAAACAATATGTATTTTGCACATTTCTCCCTGAAAATTATGCAAAGCACTACAAGTCCTATAGGGGGTGAATAGGACGACCAAATTAAAAATTAACTATCCCAATTTTAATCCAATTAATCATTTTCAATGGTGAGACAATTAAAAAACACAATATAAGGAAATATAGCAATAAGCGAAAGAACACATACACGAAGATATACGTGGAAACTACTTAGGGTCTAAATACCATAAGCATAAAACCACGGCCTAATCTACTAATTGCTATAAAATCAAAAGGTTAAACCAAGAGTTACAGGATTAGCAATTACCAACTTGCCGCAAGCTACACCTAACTCCACTCCTTGATTTAGCTCCTTGAGCCCCTTCTTAATTCTATAGCCTCCACGAGTTCAACACCCCTCGATCTCTGTATCAAAGACAGCTCCGGATCATCTGGTCACGTAGATATGTAGGCAACACAACATGATGTATGAAAGATATGATTTTTATGAAGGTTTTGGAAAACTAAAATCAACCTGGAGCGGATCCATGGAGAGGAAAGCTCTAGATTGAAGAAAGATGAGAAGAACAAGCTCAAATCATCAAGAACATCAAGATCACACAAAAAAAGACACTCTCTCTCTAAAAAGGGGGCTGATTTTTTCAATGTTGTGTCTACCCTAAAATGAGAGAAAAAATGGCTTTTATATGTGTGATTTTCGTGACCTCAAAGACACCTAATGAGAAGAGGACACGTGCACAAAGGAGGGTGCACACAGGAGCGTCAACTGACGCTTGAACAATCAAGATCTAGACACATGTCCAATGAAGACCATCACACAAATACACCAGTATATGCTAGGAAACACTAGAATGCTGCCACTATAATGCCTTAACCAAAAATGTGAATTTTCATACAATAATCAAAGCACTCTCCTAAGGTATGAAATGGAAGCATTAACCATGAATTTTTTTTTTTTTAACAGAAGAAAAGCTTTCGCATTCATAAAAGCCCAGCGGCACTTACAACGATACCGTCCAAATAACACTGATAGAAATCTAGTAAAAACAACCCAGAAAATCAGGTAAAACAACAAAACACAAAGGTAAGAAAGTTCTCTTAATCTTCTCGACATGAGCCAAAGCTCGCTAACACATACTGCAATACACAAATAGATCAGATGCGTAAAACAAACTGAGCCAAAGTCGGGTTTAGTGTAAGTCGACGAAGAAGGAGAGTGAAACTCCTTACAGGTCGTCTAGATTTGAACCAGATGAGCAGCAAAGAACCCGACGGAACCGGCTGACCACGCGACCATAAGGCACACAGATGACCAAAAAAGCAGTCGAAAAAAGATTTTATCCACCCACCACCTTCACCCCAACAGATCTGGAAAGGCTAGATCGGTATCAAAACCAGACTGGGTAGATCCAGCTGGTATAGAGACGAACAAAAGCCAGAAAGGAAAACCCTCTCTCGACCTCCTCCTTATTGAACCATCACCAACAACCGCCACCCACCAAACCACAAACCCGCCACCATCACCTCGCTGATCGGAGCCTTGAAATCGTTAGATCTGCACAGTAGCATCAACCACCATGGAAATCGGACCAAAACAAGGTCCGATGAAGCAGAAACAGAAGGATAAACAGAGATGGGGGGAGTGAACACACTGGTGAGATGTAAAGGGGATGAGGGAGGGGATGAGGGAGGGGGGAGAGGCAGAAGAGGCACCAACCCCTCCCCCAAACCCTAGCCGCCGCTAGTAGGGAAGAGAGAAAAGAGACTGAGAGAAATATCTAGAGAGAGAAAGTGGGGAAACTCTTGCGATAACATGAACCATGAAAATTGAAAGCCCAATTTGTGAAACTATATGCAAATGTTCGATGCATGAATATACATTTCCAGAAGGGCATCAAAAGACTTGGTGCGGCATCAATCTTGACAATGAAGCTTGAAAACACAAGAGTGGAGTATCTAGACTCAAACACTTAGAACTCTACCACCCAATCCCATTACAAATAAAAATGGTTTGACAAACCCAGAAATTGGCAATAAAAACCAAACACTCTCAAATACTCCTACTAAATTCAAAATATATTCCGACTATAGTCCAGAAAGCCAAAAAATTAAAAATGAAAAGCTAAATCCCAAACACCGCTAAACATAGCTTCGCATTGCTTCTAGCTGCATTCCATGCAGATTTGACATAAATTTTTTCATTGGCCGTCAAATTCTAAACAAATTGTCTTTTCTTGAGATTTAGGCAGCAAAGTAAACCTGTGGGCTGTGGTGTTTATTGTTACTTTATGATTGCCTTTGTAACAAAGTTTCTCTTCACATAAATCATTGTCTCATAATACATCAATCTAAAAAATCAAGAAAAGATAGTAAAAGACTATTTGGTAAAAAGATAAGTTGTTCGTTGAAAATAAGAATGATCGATTAGTGAGATGATATACTGTACAAAAAGTTTTTACACGAAACTCATATACTTCAATTGTATAATTATTTTCTTAATGGATTGATCGTATATTTGCAATACAACCAATATAACTTGAGCAACTCTTGGTGCCTCTTGTAAGTGTGCGAAACAGCAATGTGAAAAATTGTAGAGATTAATCTGAGGTGCTCGTGAGTTGGTCCAAGACACCTTATAAGACTTTACATTAACAAAAAAATATATATACATCTATATCTATCCAACTTTTTTTTTACGAGTGCATAATGCAGACTATGCAACACGAGAAATGCTAAGTGTAAAAAAAATTACCCAGAAAGTACTCTGAATTTGAAAATGAGTGGCTCAGATTCTGAGCAAGGGAATCTAAGCCACTCAATTTCAAATTCTGAATATTTTATGGATGATTTGTCTGTGTATACGCAGCACTATGCAACATTGATAAAATTTTAAAATCGAAGTTTCTAAAGGGTTGCTTCTCCTCGGCCTATGTGATAGATTCAGATTTAAAGCACAGGGGGGCCCAGTGAAAAAGTGCAGATTTAGATTTCAAAATCACGGTTTGAAATCTTGCCCACAAAATTTGATGAAATCTAGAGGATCTTGAATTTGAGCAAGAGAACGTAAGAAAAAAACCTTGACTTTATTTCAAAAAAGCTATACTTTGACAAATACTACCACTTGCCGGGCACTTGTTAGAACCAAGGTGCCATAATAAAATGGTTCTTCTCAGTTCACTGGACTATCATTAAGTTCAGATTAAGACAAAAACAATACATATTGTAATAAATTTTTTACATTTTTTAATACACTTTCACACGTTTTTATGTACTTTTTATACATTTCAATACCGTTTTTGAAACTTTAAAACAATCTACTTTTTAATACATTTTCACACACTTTTATGTACTTTTTATACATTTCAATAAACCTTTTCCACCTTAGGGTTGTTTTAAGCATTTTACATAGTAGTAGTAGTTAGTGATTATGTTATAATCTCTCGTGTGACTGCATGACACCAAAAATGAGACCCGGTATAGTGTGAGGGCAATTCTATTAGCAACCCATTATTTTCTCCACACAATCCAATTTCTCCATTAGTGTGAGTGTAATTCTATTAGCAACCCATTATTTTCTCCACACAACCCAATTTCTCCATTAGTGTGAGTGTAATTCTATTAGCAACCCATTATTTTCTTTCTCCACAAAACCCAATTTCTACATGTAACCCACACCTAAATTTTTTCAAACAAATTTACTCTATAAAACCCACTAAATACACCTAAACTTCCCACAATACCCCCCTTCACCTCCCAAAAAACCCTTCATCTGTTCCACTCTCTCCCTTCCCTCACTCCCGTCGTCTACCATAGCCACCACCAACAGTGTCGGACTTTCATCGCCGTCGAAGCATACCGACCGATAAAATCCTCTCTCTCTCTCTCTCTCCATTGTCTGCAAATTAAAATCCAAAATGCGACCAGTTTTCATACTTTAAATGTTGAAATACATATCCATTTTCAACAACCATATGTCGAATACGTAGACTTTACATATATTCCCTGTCTATTTTCGACAACATGATGTAGAAATTTTTTTTTTTCTAGCTTGTGAATGTCGAAAAATTGACACAGATTAGACTTACACTTACCGAACTTCTGTCAACGGGATAAATATATAGTAATGACATCCAGATACCGAAAAATTGTACTAATTTCGACATTTGGTTGCCAAAATCATGTAATATTTGCAGCTTTAAATCACTGAAATTGTCTAAGATCGTTACGTTCTTTTGTTTCGGTTTGCAAATGTCGAAAAAATGGTCGGTTTTCAAACCTGAAATGTCGAAGTTTCTGAGCCGAAATTTTTTGAACAAAGGAGGTGGAGATGGTGCTGGCGATGGGTGGATGGAGGTGGGGTATGGCTGGTGCCGATGGATGGCGTCAATGGCGATGGGTGGCGGTGGAGGGATTTTCTGGCGGTGGAGAGGCAGAAGAAGGGGAACAGGAAAGAAGAAGAAGAAGGGGAGGTTTGGGTGTTAGATTTTTGTCGGGGGCATTTAGGTCTTTAGCCAACAATGAAAATTGAGGACATTTTCATTGGTTGTATGGAGAAAAAAAGGGTTGCAAATAGAATCACGCTAGTGTGATTCAATCTTCCATGTGGTTTATTGTGCAGACCTTCGTGTGTATATTATGCACGACAAAAATCAAGTTTTATTGATCAAGCATCGTTAAGAGCCTAATGGAATTATATTTATCTTAAGCGAAATGCATGGATTCCCCGAATGGCATAATTGTCCAATTTCTTCCTCAATTGAATTGCAAGCTTCAGAGATGCATCACTTATTTCATTTCAAAGCAAGTGGTCCGTTACTAATGAATTCTGAAGACAAATGTGATTCGTTGAAATAATTTTTTTTACCACCAATATCTCTGAAGACAAATGCAATTCATTGGAATTCATACCACTTTTCAATCCATGTAATTTTTTGCATGGATGGCGTACATCCGAGACCTACAATATTAATTGTAAGAATTGCCAAATTACTATATTGTAGTGGTTCCAATTTGTAAATGACATGGGGAATCGTCGCAAGAGATGATCTCATTAATTTATAGCCTGCTAAAAGTGCTAAAAGTTGCATAGTTCCATAAAAAAATTGAGTTTCGGTCATATTTTTTTGTTTTTCCAATTTTACTCATTGAGACGAACTAATATCCACAAAAATTTGAAGCAAAACTAACAAATATGAATTTTTTTTAATAAAGACAATTCCCAAAAAGCCCTTTTAGCCAAGTGACTTATTTTGGGAAACGCTCTGGAGTGACGACCTTTTTACAAAAACCTATGACCAAAATTACCATTTTTTGTAAGGGCAAATTTCATTGTTGAGGTTTTCGACAAATGCCGGAACCTCTCTTGACGTTTTGAAAATTGCACTGACCAGTATTATTTTACAAACTATTGCCTTGATATCACCATTTCATCACTGATATTAACGCCGTTAGATTTTGCTATTAAATGACCAAATTACCCTTGAATATAAGCTAAACTTAGCAAACAAGTCTCATTTGCAGTAATTGTAAATGCAGATTTTAGATTATAACCTCAAATTATATATTTTAGATTTCAGTAAAGCAGATAAACATGTTTATTATATCCCCGAAATTATAATCATGTTGCAGTACAAGTTGAGCTGTTTACTGCAAAAATAAAAAATAAATAAGCTTTTAGAATATGTAGAATTTAAGATTTGATCCGAAAACAAATCCAGCTTTTCTAGAACTGGATTTTAGACCATTTTTCAACTTCTAGAAATCTCAAGAACCTTAAGTATGTTAACAAGATTCTTTAACCAACACTCACAACAGCTTTTGAAAAGCTAAAATTCCATTATATGCTCCTAGAATTTTTTTGTGAACATTCATTAAAGATAAAAAAGAAAGAAAGAAAGGGAAATGGCTACAATACACACCTATTAAATGTGTGTACCATATGCACCTATTGTATGGTCCAGATTGTGCCATCTCATTTGCAGTCGTAACATTTTTAAGTGTTCCATAACTTTTCAGCAATATGATTCGTAACATTTTCTATGATTCGTAACTTTTTGGTGTGTTTCATAACTTTTTAAAAAAAAAAATCATAACTTTTATGGGGGTGCGTACGATATACACCCTTATAGCATTTTCCAAAAGAAAGATATAAAGATAAAAGAAGAAAGATACTTGTTTCAAACATTTGTTGAGTTTTAGCGAAATTTTGTTTTTGCTTTTGGTTGTAGTTTTTACTTTCTGGATTCTTTTCGTAGAGACGAATAAGAAAACTCAGCAAAGGCGAACTAAAATACCAAAACAAAAATTTGGGCCAAATGATAAACTCGTAAACGTGGCTAGAAAAATGAAGATGGATTGTAGATTCTACTTACTAGTTATTCAGTAAGATCGAGTTTACTCTCCAAAAATATCAAAATACTTCAGTAGAAACTCAGCCTAAAAGGACTTGAATTCGAGACCAAAGTGTACGACGGAGAAAGGGACGGACCAATCCAAGACAATTGGTTTTTGTTAGGGTTAATTCAGAGTGGAGCCTGACCTGTTCTTTTTATAAAAAAATATTCTGGTATTTTTTCGGTGGTAGTTACATTTCATAATTCTTTACTTATTTCGTTTTTCGCCATAAGTTTTAGGATTCATTTTGATGAAAGGAATCAGACCCTTTTGTTGAGAGGAATGACCAATCGAAAAATTAAATATGTGAACTTAACAAAAATTTAAAAAAGAGTACATTTTTACTTAAAACAAAGATATTTAGGAAGAACAGGCAGGTATGGTTTTATTTGGTGGGGCTCTGACCATTTAAGGAATTTTGACCGTTTGTGATTACAACTGCATATGATACCTTTGGAGCATGAAAAAATCAGAGAAAAATAGGCCAAATACAAATACAGAAACTGCAATAATTCTTCATAGTTAAACAACAAATGAGTTATTTTTTTATTATTATTATTATTTTTTTACGACATAGAAGGTATTCCCACACCCAAACGGGATGAGATTACGACCTAGGACTAGCCACCGGGAACTAACACCCACTGAATGTGCCCATGAAACTACCCACATAGACTTTCACCTCCTAACTAGTTGGCCTACCCCTTGAGAATTGAACTCACACATCCAAAATGAGAGCAAACCCCATGACCAGTGGAGACAACCCTTCAAGGATTTTGAGCCACATGCAGGACGTGCAAGTGAAAGTGAAATTAACCAAACTTCACTTTTCAAAGCTTGACTTAAGATCCCAAAATCACTATCCAAGACGTAACATCATTTTTTTTTTTTTTCAAAGCAAAGTTAATGCTTGTCTTCAGCCTTGACAAAATGATAATGTTTACAAATGAGATTCTTCCAAGTGCACGTACATCTACTTCAAATTCAAAGCACCAATAATGTAGCATAAATTAAATCACATACAGTAATATTTAACACTAACTTTCCTTCATTCATGTCAAAAAAAAAAAAAACTTTCCTTGATTCAAACACACCTTATAGCCCTCCTCTTCATATAACCAGAAAAAAACAGCATGGAAGCCTTACTCCCATATCTATTTTCAATTGTAGTCCTCTTTGCCTCACTCTTTCTCATCTCCTGCGCCAAAAGTCGTTATACCGGCAACTCAAAACTCCCACCAGGCACGACTGGATGGCCGGTAGTGGGAGAAAGCATGAAGTGTTGGGATTCCACCCCGTGTTGGCCATTGGGCTTAGGCTCGGATGGGAGGGTTTAGGGTTTATTGGTGCAACTCTATAAATACTCGTTATATCCTTATTTCGTTTGTGTGACAAAAGTGAGAGAGGCAGAGAGTTAGAGAGAGATACACGAGTGAACTGGTGAGTTTCATTATTGTGAGATTGTGAGTGTGAGTGTGTAAACACAAAAGACACTGATTCTTCTTTGGATCATAGTGAAACCCCCCTCCCCGTGGAAGTAGGTCCGATTTGGCCGAACCACGTATATTTGTGTGTTGCTTTCTTTTGATTTACTGCTTCTGTTGCGTGTGGTGCGTTGTTGGAATCCTAACAACTGGTATCAGAGCTTTGGTTGAAGCACCGGAGAGCGCAGAGCAGTCGAATAATCACTCGGAGGCCATTGGAGCACTATTTGAAGCTTTGGTCGGACAAAACAGGTGACGAAACTTGTTTTTGACCAGAGGGATAGGTGCTACTCTCGGAGACAATTACCATGGTGTGTGGGTGGTCGGTATTTGTCACCGGAGGACGGAGCACGAACAGTCTGAACGAGGGCGGACGGAGGCGAGTAGTTGCCCGGATTAAGCTTGGATAAAACGTAATCCAATCCAGGTTTTGAGCATACGGATCTCTTCGTCTCATCGAGACGAGTGCAGTGGTGGTCGGAAAGTCACCGGGAAGTGCGTCACGCGCCGGGAGAAGGTTGGCGCGTGAGATCTACTCTCACGGTGTCACACATGTGCGGTGGCGGGATCAGAGACGCTAGGGCTAACGTCAGCAGGTCTAGGGCTGACGTAAGATGCGGTTCAGAAGGTTCGAGCAAGGGTCCAAAAGGGTCAGACGGGTCAGGGTTCAGGGTCAAAGATTTCAAACCAGAGGTCAAAGTGGTCAAACCGGTCTAGACCGGCGGTCCAGAGAAAAAGGCAGATCGGGTTCGGCCAGACCAGACCGAACAGCAGTTCAGTGGCAGACCCAATTAAGCTTATTGACCGGTTCATGGGTATTTTGGCCGGTTCTTGACCGGTTTGGATTGGTTCCCGACTCTGTTCGACGTCCCGGATCCAATCCCGGGCTCGGGTTGCGGAGATTGGGTACGGATATTGACGGTACACTTTATTTTACTGCTTTAATTCATTCCGGGGAGTATCAGATCAATTGCGGGAGTTTCTGGGGGTGTGTTATTTCAGATTATCTTGTTTGTTGAGACGTCAGAGATAAACATGAATGCTATGCTCGTATTGACGGCGACCAATTATGCGATTTGGAAGCCTAGGATGGAGGATATGCTCATTTTGAAAGAGCTATATGAGCCCTTGGAACACGTAGGAGTCAAACCGACGGAGGTGAAAATCGAAGATTGGAAGAGTTTGAATAGGAAAGCAGTTGCTTTGATCCGCCAGTGTGTTGGACATGAGGTTATTCATCATGTAGAACAGAAGACAGATGCATATGCTTTGTGGACGAAATTGGAGGGGATGTATCAGTCGAAAACATCCTGGAATAGTGCGCTACCGATGAGGAGGCTTGTGAATTTGAAGCTCCGGGTTGGGGATTCGGTTGCCGGACATTCCAGTGAGTTCCAGAATTTGGTTAATCAGCTGTCTAATGTTGGGTTGAAGTTCGATGATGAGTTGCAGGCTTTGTTGTTGCTCAGTTCTCTACTGGATAATTGGGAGACACTGGTGGTTTCCCTAAGTAACTCTGCGCCGGAAGGGATGTTGACGATGGGTATGGTTAAGGATGCTATTTTCAACGAGGAGGCGAGGAGGAAAGAGATGGGGACTGAACAAGCTGACGATACACGAGCACTAATTTCGGACGGCAACAGGGGCAGGAACCAAGGAAAGTGAAATGGAAGGAAGGGAGGCAGAAACCATTCCAAGTCGAGGGGGCATAGTTTCACTTGCTATCATTGCCAGGAAGAGGGGCATATAAAACAGAATTGTCCAAGGTTTAAGGCGGGGAAAGAGAGAATTCCACCAAAGGAGGCAGCAGCGACTCTTATGGATTTCGATGATGATTTGGCGTTGGCAGTGTTAGATGCTACGAATGCAGGGAAATCGGATTGGGTACTGGATTTGGGGTGCTCATATCATATCTGCAAGGATAAATCACAGTTTTGGGAGTACGAGACATACGATGGAGGTCTTGTCCGGATGGCTAATGGTTCAGTGAATAAGGTTGTTGGCAAGGGAATAGTGAAGTTTCGGGTGCCGAGTGGGAAGACTGTGAAAGTAGCGGGAGTAAGGCACGTGCCAGGAGTGAGGAAGAACTTGATATCTCTCGGGATGCTTGATGAGAGAGGATGTAGTTTTTCTGCTAATTCTGGAGTACTTCGGATTTCTGTTGGAGAGCGGGATATACTGTTGGGAAAGAAATTTGGTGGGCTATACAGGCTTGCGGGATCTGTCATGATAGGAGGGGCTGCTGTTAGACATGGAGCAAGCGGTATAGGGAGATCAGTTGGGCAGGAGAAGCGCCATTTGCTGACACGTACATGGAGAGAGCAGGGTTACTCAGAAGTTGTGCGGGATTCAAGCCTGAAGGAGAAGCAATAGGTGCGGGTTGTCCACAAGAAAGCCCAGGGGAAGGAGACATATATTTTGGGGGCCCCGACGAAGCCAAAAGGAGTCTTTTTCGCTCTTGATATGCTTGATGGTAGTTATCTCTCCAGATTTGTCGACACGGGGGGAGGGATACTATCACCAAGGACGCCGAGCGAGTGAGTCCCGGCCGCACCCCAGTTGAGGGGGTGCGGGCGCTTCTGTTGGTGAGCACAAACATGGGTGCTTCTGTTGGAGAGCGCGGGCGCTTCTGTTGGTGAGCGCATACATCTCGGGTTTGAGGTGTGCGAGTGGAGGCATCTTTTTTTAGGGGGTGCGGTACTCAAATTTTTTGATTGGCTGCGGAGTCTAGTTTTGCAAGGATACACTCTTTTGGGATTTGTGTGTTCTGTTTGGTGGTGCATGGATGCTCGACTAGTTAGTAACACAAACGCTTGCCAGAGTTAGTTGATTAGAGAAGGCGACAAGGGGGTGTTGCAAAAAACTTTGCCCACTCGGTGTGGAGGGGGTGATTGTTGGGATTCCACCATTGGGCTTAGGCCCGGATGGGAGGGTTTAGAGTTTATTGGTGCAATTCTATAAATACTCGTTATAGCCTTATTTCGTTTGTGTGACAAAAGTGAGAGAGGCAGAGAGTTAGAGAGAGATACACAAGTGAACTGGTGAGTTTCACTATTGTGAGATTGTGAGTGTGAGTGTGTAAACACAAAAGACACGGATTCTTCTCCGGATCATAGTGAAACCCCCCCTCCCCGTGGAAGTAGGTCTGATTTGGCCGAACCACGTATATCTGTGTGTTGCTTTCTCTTGATTTTACTGCTTCTGTTGCGTGTGGTCCGTTGTTGGAATCCTAACATGAAGTTTGCGTTGTTGGGCCCCGAGAAGTACATAAATGGGAGAATGACGACTTGCTCACCAGAGGTTTTCCAAACCTCCCTCTTGGGAGAGAAAATGGCGGTGTTTTGTGGACCGGCCAGGAACAAGTTCTTGTTTTCCAACGAAAACAAGCTTCTCACCTCCCCTCTCAATGAGAAAGACTTTGCTTTTCCCTTCTTTTGTTGAGAAAAGTAAAGAAAATCTAGGCTCGTTGACACGCTCTTTTAGACATGAAATTCTCAAGCCAGAAGCCTACATTACATCCCGGTGATGGATTCCATGGCGAAATCACACAAAGGAAAAATGGTCCCCGAATAGTGAAGTCAAGGTTTTCCCTTTGTCAAAAAAGTATACATTTGATTTGGCATGTCACTTGTTCTTAAACATTGACGATCCCGAGCACATTAAAAGGCTATATGATGCCTTTCACTCGGTGATACCAGGGCTATTTTCTATGCCAATTGATTTGCCCGGTACTGCTTACAACTGTGCCATCAAAGGGGGGAGAATCATCCGAAATGAGCTCTTGTCGATCATTAGGCAGAGGGAAAAAGAGTTGTCGGAGAACAAGGATTTGGGTTCTGAGTATAAAGATCTCATGTCTTGAATGATTCTTGCGGTGGACGATGAAAATGACAAGTTGGTGAATGAGATGGAGATTTCAAACAACATTATAGGGTTGCTTGTGGCTAGCTATGAAACTACTAGTTCATCACTCACCATGGTCTTGAACTATCTTGCAGAGCTTCCCCATATCTATCAAGAGGTTTTGAGAGGTATCAATTCCAAACTTTTTTGCGGGGTAAATTAATCTTATCGAGAATTGAACTTAAAACCTACTCAAGCATCAATTGGTCAGCTTGTAATCGGCTAACCAATCATTGCTCGACATATCTGTCGATGTTTTTTTTTTTTTGAACAACAAACAAATCTTATTAAATCGTAATAAGAGTTACAAATATTAATAGGAACTGAGATGAAGGCATCACAACATAAGAAAACTACCCAACTACGTTAACACCTAAACATGCGGCAATAATATGCCACTCGGACCCTAAACCCTAAAGGATGCAAACGGTTAACAAGACATCAACCAAAAGAAACATAGCATAAGCCTGAACAAACAAACAGAACATGTCGGTCAATGTTTTTACGACAACGATCATGATTTAGTTTTTGTTGGTTTTTGTGGGATCTTTTTGGGGCTTTTCCGCCTGTCGGTCGTTTGTGTTTAGTTGTTTCGTTAGTTGGGTTTTGCTTTTTTAGTTGGGTTTGCTTGGCCGGGGGTTTAGTTTGCTGGGTGCTTTGCTTTTTTGTGATGCGATCCTTGTTTGCGAGGTCTTTTCGGGTGCTTTGGTGCAGGGTTTGTGGGTGTTCTAGGTCTTGAACATACCATAAATGATAAACTTTTATCCACCAACTAAAGAACTATCCCATATTATGAAATTGGTACTCCCTTCGTCCCAATTTAATTGCTCCCTACGATTATGCGTGCCTTTTTAAAACTCTTATAATTTTCAATCTATAATGTATTTTATATGCAATATGGAACTTATTTGATAGATCTCAATTAGTTCTATAAAACAAAATTTTTGAAACTTGAAAAACACTACAAATAAAAAGTTATAAACGTTTGAAAGTGGCATAGATATTCGTAGGGAGCAATATATAAAAATGGGACAGAGGGAGTATGAAAAAGTTTCCAAATTGTGCACGGTCTTTGGTACAAGAAAATGACAATTTTTTGGAACATACGTCATTATACGCACGTTTAATAAGTTCAATTCCTGGATCTGCCTCATGGATTTGGGAGAACCGTGCATCTTTTCTCCTTCTCAAAACATAGTAGTATTTCAATTGTATAACATCATGAATTATTTATGGATTTGGCACACACATGGGTTTCTATGAACAGAACAAATGGAGATTGCAAAGGTGCATTTAGAACAAATGAACAAAGGTGCATTTAGAGAGGCCACAACTGATTTCATATATGCCGGTTTTACCATTTGTGGACCTTCCGTCGTGGTGCCCACACGTTTTGGTTGTGTTTGTGAAAAAGGGCGATCCGGGAAAAAGGAAAAATTTAGAGTCGCCACCCGGGGTTTAATTTCTGGAAAATGTTAGGTACCCGAGAAACCGTTTAGAAAAGTAATGACTCTTGTGCCGCTGAAAAAGAGTTTGATCTGCGAAAAATAGAGATTTGGGTTCGGGAGCCAGGTACTCGCGGGGAAGGTTTTGTTCGAAAAATGCACCCCGCATGCCCGGAATTTTCCGGTCTCTACTAAATCTTTGTGGGATTATTCTTTGAAAATATTTTATGAAAAACTTTGTTTCACATAAACAATATTTCAGATAATGCTTTAAAAGAAACAAATGACGATAACAAATCAAACAACACACAATCAAATAGACAAATGTGAGAAAATTATCTAAGAGGGGGATGTAAATATAAAGACAAACTAAAAGGGGTCAAGTGCGATTAGACCCTTCTAGTTTTTCCCAGAAAACAGAGTATCGCGATCCGAAAAGCAGAGCATTCTTCCAGTGATGCCGTACGGTGTCCAAAGTTATGCCGCACGGTGCATGCATTGAGTGAATGTACATGCATTCTTCCACTCTGTGCATGCATTTTTCAAAAAAATTCTCATTTTTGTCTGATTGGAACCGGCTTCTGTTTTTGGTAAAAACCACATTATTTGTTGGTAAAAACAAGTTTGAAAAATGATTTTATTGAGTGAATGTACCTTGTCTTTAGGGACGGCATCTCGCGACAATAGATAATATCGTGAAATGCCCCTCCCGGGAGGTTTGAAATTTGCTGAAATGTTTCCTTTTGGACCCGAGGACGAGCTACGGAGCTCTCCTCGAGCCCGGTGGAGCCCCCCTCAGAAGATTGTTGATTTTTTTTTTAAACACGAACTTTGTACCTTGAAACAGAACTGGATGGATGGGATCAGTTGATTACGGAAATGGGCACTGGACCTTCGGGTTGTTGTGAAACGGAGTTTTGAACTGTGGGTTGATCTGAAAATTGCGGGGGTTTAGAAAGAGTAATGGTTTCAACGAGATTTGTTGACTGGTTTGTGCGGGAGGAATTTGGGTTTCTCTCTGGTATTATCCATTTTCAGCTCTTGAAACCGTTGGACGGCGTTTGTTTTTATATGGGAGAGGGGAGTGAGTTTTGTACGCAAAAATGGCGGGCTCATGAGTGGTTTCTGCCGTATCACGCAATCGAACTAAGTTGTTGGGCAACCCGGGAATCCCGTTGATGGGACAGGGGTGCCGTACGGCATCAAAGGTGTGTCGTACGGTGCACATGGTAACACCGCATAGTTCAAATGGAGTTTCAAGCCGTACGGTTATGGGATTCAGGCCGTATGGTTATGGGATTCAGGCCGTGCGGTTCAGGTGGGTTTGGGTTTTTTGGCTCATTTGATCCATCCGACTCAAGTATCCGTTCCAAGGTGCATTTCATGTGTTTCTTCTTTTCATCATCGGGGATGCACAACTCATCAAAATTGGGGTGTCTACACCGTTCCCAAGGGATGGAAGGTAAGAAGCGTTCACACAGCCAAGTGCTTCACAATACAAGTTCTAGTTCGTTAAAAGCTCATTTGAGATCGATTAATTCGTCTTCTACATAAACCAAGATTGAGGATTGTCTTTAAAGCTCGTTTGAGATCGATCGATTGTTATAAATTTTCACTAAACCTAATCTGACAACTATTTTGTCAATGGTAAGTAACCAAAGTAACACTTTACATATACTTTCAGAACCTTAATTCTAATGCTAGAGATGAACAATTTAAGACCAATAGAATAATGACTCGCAACAAAATTCTTGCAGACATTTTGGACAGTATATTCAACACACAAGAATCCCAAGTACTTTCCTGAGCCAGAAAAGTTTGATCCGTCAAGATTTGAAGGAAGTGGGCCTGCGCCATTCACCTACGTACCCTTTGGTGGAGGATCGCGAATGTGCCCCGGAAGAGAGTACGTCCGGCAGGAGATTCTTGTTTTCTTGCATAATGTGGTGACGAAATTTAAAATAGAGAAAGCAATTCCGAATGAGAAGATCCTATACCATTCCTCCCCAATTCCAACCAAAGGTGCTCTGGTTCGCCTTCAGTCTCATAAAAACTAAGCCTCCATTTTCTTGATTAGCTTTTGTATTGTTCTTAATACAATAGACTTGCTTCAATAATCTTTTACGAATAACTTCACTTGTATTTGATGCCCAATTTGTGGAACGTATTTTAAACTTTGATATTAGTACGATTTAAAATTCTTTTTGCCTGTTTACTATATATATATATATATATATATATATATATATACTATAAACAAATGTAGTTTGGCATGTGTGTGTTTGTGCATTATCATTGTGCGAGTATTGGATTTGTTAGAAAGGAAGTCGTGTTTGCGTGAAACGAAGAGGAAAAACTTGAGGTTGAGAGTGTAAAAGAGCAATGGTATTTTTTTACTGATTGTTATTCATCGATTCAATAACCCTCTCAGCCCCAAATTTGCTCCAAAAACGGAGGGGTAAAATCGGCAACCTAATCGTTTTTCACAGGATCCAGCTTTACGCACCCATTTTTTCATTTCCTCGATGTACTCTTATCGAGTTTATTTACTATTAAATTTCTACTTTTGCCAATCAAGAAAAAAAATTTAAAACAAAGAGTTCATGGGTGTTCAAAACAAAACCTGAAAACCAACATGACCTACATAATGAAAATTGAAAAAAGTCATGCCTAAAAGCGTTCAGGTTATTGAACTAATAGATCAAGGCTACATTGAAACAGATGCATATTGTCCATCATTCCACAAGTTCTAAAAATGATTTCGCCAACAGTGTCATTCTGTCGCTTTATCGTATTCGAAATTGCGATCGTAAGAAGGCCCCTCAGCACGCAAACAAACAGTCCGACGTTAATGGCTCCCCAACCGAACACGATGGGATCCCATGCAAGACTTAATGCGGTATAACCGATGAACCTAGAAGCAAAGAGTGTCGGATTTTGAGGTAGTCCATTTTCTGCCCAAGCGAACCAGGAGCCGAGGCTCATAAGAACAGATGAGAGGACGAAATGCACATCCCTGTTTATCAAAGGTGTTAGGAACCAAGAAGGCCTAGCCGAGGCCCTCTCGGCTGAACGGAGGAAGAAGATGTCCACGAGATATAGAGATGCGGGTGATATTGCTACAACCAAGGACCAGAATCCATGTCGCGCAATGGCGGCTCTCCACTTAACATTCTGCGTTTCATTGAGGAGTCCTCGATATAGTCATCGTACTCGTCCTCGTCCTCGTAATCATCTTCATAGTCATCGTAGTCATGAGTATTTTCATTGGGATTGATGATATTGGAATCATCACCGATTTGATGGCGAAGCTTTTCGGTCGCCATACAATAATTTGGGTGGCACAAAAAATCACACAAAAGGAGAGGGACAAATTGAGTGCTTTATATAATTTCTTGGGAGGTCAACATTGAATCCCTAAGATTAAGATAAGGCTGATATAAACCTGAAGATTCGGTCTTTACTTTCGCGTAGCGAATGTTTTGTTAAATTTGGTAAATTGACTTGGTGTAGGATCAAGATTGTGATCAACCGAAAAAGAGAGGAGAGACGAATTGAGTGTTTTGAAAGAATTTCTCGGGAGGCCAACAGTGAATCCCCAAGATTAAGATAAGGCACAGATAAACTTGAAAACTGGGTCTTTATTTGCGAAATTTTCCTGAAATTGGTAAATTCACCTGGTGTAGGATCAAGAATTCAAGATTGCGATCAACCGAAAAAGGTGTGCCAAGCTTTTACTTTCAAATTCAAACTAAAAACCAAATATTCTTGACATATGTTTCAAAATGCTTTCCAAGACTTTGATTTGATTTGATTGTTTAACCATATTAACCGAATCAAACGGTTCCATATCATATCATAATTTAGATAAGGAGACCCTCTTTTTCCGTAAATGTTTTTTTCTTTGCCTTGAATACCTACCTATCTGTTAACAATTCTAATGCATCAGGGGACAAGTCTTGGAGCCCAATTCATCTCACTCGAAATAGACCTGCACTTGCCCACCTTTTTCCCTCAGACGATGTCATCCTATTTCGTAATGCCATTGATTAAAAAATGTCACATTATCGCCAACAGTCTCAGTAAATTTCGCCAAGCATCTGGAAAAAAAGCCAGCTATGATAAGTCCAGTGTCTTCTTCTCTACCAATGTCGGTCTAGAGTCTTTTTCTCAACCAATATTGCCGATGGCAAGCAAGATGACCTCTGCAATCCTCAACATCCCTAGACCCGTGGTCCTAAGATTGCACTTAGGCTGCCTATCCACCAAGGTAGACCCAACTAGCTTTCATTCCAACTAGTCATTGATAAAATCCAGAATAAACTTGCGGGTTCGAAAGGGAAAAGATTCTTTCTTTTGCTACACGCACGTTCCACCCCTACCAAATTTATCAATGCTTCTATCCCAGGGCACCTCATGCTCAGTGCAACCACCATCATCCCACTCCGGTCTCTAAGATCCTTGGCAAAATCAATGGAGATTTTTTAGGGGGTCTTTCGATGAGAACATGAAAACTCCATTCAATCAGTTGCGACAACGTTTTCAAACCCAAAAAGCTTAGAGGTTTAGGCATATGGATAGCCGAACTTGGAAACAAGTTCACCATGGCAAATCTCAACTTTAGATACACCTACGATAGCAAAGCCTTATGGCCTTGTGGGATAAACCAAAGGGCCTGTTGAATAAAAGCACTACTTTAGACCCTCGACCACTTGGAGGGGTATGCTTTAAGATTATGTCTATCTCGTCTTCCTCTCCCGTACCCTTATCAACTGGAGATTATATACGGGTACTGTTACCATGTCGTTTTTTAGTGAAAACTTGGGATAAAAATCAAATGGCGATGAAGAAAGAGGGAGAGGGAGAGACAAAACCAGATCAAATAGAGCTAAATGAAACAAAAAGGGAGCTTATCGGAGGTTTGGGATGAAAAAAGGTAATTGGGTTAAATTCAAGGGCTGCACAAAACTGTCCTTTCGTTATTTTGTAGTGAGATGCTGTGCCAACTTATTTTCAGCACTTACATTCCCTCATTAATTTGTTGGCAGCCTCATGTTAAGTCTCCACAAGATATGGAGAAAGCATAATTTTTTTGTTTTTTTCAAACGATAAGACTAGATTTTATTGACAGTATTACAGAAACAACACATCAGATTGGGCACGAAGAGAAGACATAAGCGACAATGAAGAACTAAACTCCCAAGTACGACAATCGGCACCTCTCACAAGTCACATCTCATTAGGCAACACAACGAGCAACCCCATTGTTGCTCATCTTCACGAAATGCGTTTCAACACTATAGTTTGACCTTTAGAGGATTTTGACCATTTGGTGAATACAATTGTTGAGGCATAACATAAGCATGGACACATTTGGGAAATAGAACTGCAACGATTCAAAGAGTCATGGGTAAAAAATACACATGAAAACCAACATGACCTACACAATGAAAATTGGCCAAAAAGAAGTCATCTAATAGATAAATTGTAAAGAGCTCCTAAAGTGCACACATAATTAAACACTCAACAGTACAAATGACCAATCACCGTTTATAGAGCGGCTTTACATGCTTCTAGACTCCTACTAACAACATAGACGAACTTCCACACACACATAGGAATACAAAATACACGTACCTGCAACACACATCGAACATACTTTTTTTTTTGCTAAGCAAAGAATTTATAATCTTTGAAAACGAATTACAAAGATTAAGGGACCTGAGACTGAAAAAGCCAAGGGCCCAGAGGGAGAAAACAAAAACCAAGAAGGGTGGTAAGACACCAACCAAAACATGAACCAAAAACTAGAAAGAAAAAAAACCCAACTACTTCAACCCCTAAACCATCTAAGACCAAACAAAGCTAGAAACATCAAAACACCCATAGAAGCAGCGCCAGAAATCTCCCACCATCTAACAACGGCAAATTAGAACTCCACAGAAATAGAAGCATCTCCCTCCAAACTATCAAGAGCTATAAGTTCCGCTTTAATTTCCTGTTCTGAAATTACGACTCCCTTCAATTCTAAGAGCCTTTTAATATTATAGCTCTCCCTTCCATGATATTTAACACCAAAGCAAACACTCATCTTCATGTTCTCCCGGGATTCCTTGATTAAATTCGAGTTCCTCTTACAAATGTCGCTACTAATCTCCTCTTGACTCAAATGAGTGTGACCATCGAGACTTCCATCGAAACTTCCTTTCTTCAATCGCAACCTTGAAATATTCCTTCTACTGCCCCGGCTACCCGATCTAGCAATCATTGCTGTTTTCAAAGGGTTTTTGCTCCATAAAGTATTCCTACGGTTATCTTTCTTTGATTTAAGAGTCTTCTTACGGCGCATGCACTCCACATACTTAATAAGAGGTTCGTTCGAGACAAGATCCCAAACACCATAATCAAAACCCCCTGAAACCGCCTTATCTATCGAACTCGAATCATCCAAATTGGCATCTACTAACTTCTCGTGACTACTCGACTTCTCCACTGGCTTATCAACTTGGATCTCATGGAAAAGAGATTGAAGGCCCAAAGAATCCTCTACAAATGATACCAAACCTTGTGTGAACTTTGAGCTACTATCAATAGGATCCTCTTCTAAATCATTTACTAATGACTGGGCCTTTATAGGAACTTGTGAATCGTGTTCCATCTACAACAAGTTCAATATTGCCTTCTATCTTTTGGGATTGGTCAGTCGCAATCAAGATTCTGCCCTTTTCGTATGAACCTCCTATTAGAGTGTTCTCGTCCACCTCAATAAAATCACACCAAATACTTCCAATATCTTGCGAGGACCACGCATTAAGGGGCATCCCAAAGCACGATATCCACACAAATCTCTCCTCCTTGGCATGCTCGCCATTCCAAGGTTGAAATTCATCGAGCCAATTCTTCACCCATCTTTCTTTTAAGCTCTTGTCCCTGGTTTCTTCATTGGCAAACGTTATAATGACATACCTTCCACCAATCGTTTTGATTTGGACGTCATGTACATTCTCTCAATTGAAGACACTCACCATATCATTTGCAGAAAGAAGCTTTCGAATTTTCGCATTGGCGCTCCTGAATAGCCAACCATTTCCAATAGAGTGACACTGAATACTTTTAGTTGCTAATTTCCGCTCCTCCTTATGTCCCAAGAGAGCCTCGGCATAGGATCCAACCCCAATATTCTTCCTCAGAGATTGAACCCCTTTTCCTGCAGTCTTGATAAAGTCCACCCTGTTTTGATAGCTTTGGAATCTGTTTGGAATTCCACTTGAAAGACCATCCCCTATTTCAAGCCCATGGTTCCTTGATATTTTAATCCTCCTATCGTCGATGACATCCTTTTTCCCAAAACTTGCAAACTTAACAAATAATTTTCTATCCTTCAACCACATACCATTGGCTTTAAGGATTGCCACATCAGCTGCAACATGACAATCATATCTCACAAATCCAAATTTGTTTCCAGAAACCTTGTTCCTCTTCAAAGGAATGAACACATCCCTAACAACCCCGAACTTGTTAAATAAAGACCTAATCTCATCGACAGCAACATCCAGAGGAAGATTGTCAACAAATAATGTGTGAAATTCCTAGTAACTATGATTAGCATTACCAAGAACAATACTACGAGAGTTCTTAACCACAGGTATCCAATCCCCATTGTTAGAATAACTTCTATCCATAGATATCTGCTCATGAACTAAACTGATTCACATAGCAGAATGAACGACAGAGAAACATACCGAAGCGAGACAATGAAATCAAGATCTGAGAAGACAACCACTAACGGAAACAAGGATGAAACAGTAACAACTAGAGAGATGTGAAAATCACCTTAGACGATAGAGTCGAGAGGATCCCTTTAGGAAACGAAGACCTGCGATGAGATGGAGACAGAAAGGGCGATGGAAGGTGTCTTTTTGGTTTTGGGGAAGTCGCCTCATTCGCCTCCCAAGGAAGTCGTTTTTTTTCCAACTATTTACATCGAACATACTTAAGACTCTTCATGTACCTAATACATGAATAGATGTTAACAATGTATCTAACTTATTATTACTGATTCTTCAAACAACTTCAATCTAAAAACTAAAACAAAAAGTACTGGATCTCAAAGTGAAGAAGGGCAAAGGTTGGACAACAAACGAAGTGGATTTTGTCAGTCGATGCCCCATGCTTCTAACTTTGTGGAGATCGCGTACGGCTGTTCCATTGACCAAGAAAGTAACCCTCGTGTTCAATTTTGTCAATTAAACCAAGATGTACCATGAGGAGGCAAACGTGAATGAGAAGTTCCCCTCCTCGACTAAGTTGTTGGACGTGATACTTCCAATCACATTTATTTGCTGCATAACATAACATCTCTATCCACACTCCTGTCATCACATCCCATCTGTCATTACATTCCAGATCCAATAATAATTTGGCGACCCAATACGCAACAGTTAGACGAACATTTGGATTATACCCTTCCATTCGCTCAACCGTATAGCTCTCATGCATGTCGCCAGGAGTCTTTTGAACGTTCAGAAATAATAACTGGCAGGCACGAGCTCGACTCAATGTTGCAAGTTCATTGCGCTCTATTTGAAAAATAATATATCCCCAGGCTTTTCTACTCGTCTCTTCATACTCTGTGACATCCCGACTGTAGACGGCCCACCGAGATTGTTCGAAAAGATTGTGATTGTTAGAGTCGCCACCCGGATTTGAGGTCCGAACCCGAGAAACCGATCAAAAATATGACTCGTTTGCCCATTTGAAAAAGATTTCACTGATTTTGGCGGAACCAAAGATTTCTCGGATTCGGGGGTTTGGTTACGAGAGGGGAAGGGTTTTACGGCACCCCTCTCGCCCGGTCCATGAACCGGTCTCTACTCAACATTTTGTGGGATTTTGAAAATATTTGAAATTCAATTTTGAGTAAATAACGGGGAGTATGGGAATGGGAAAACACATAAACAAGTATTCAAACACGAACCAAATGATGGTGGATGCTTGTGCAATGTACAATGCGATGGTGGAATGATATAAACAAAGAAAATGACAATGAAAGAGAGAAATAGGACTTAGAACACCATATTGAGCAAAATTACTTGACTTTCCAACACTATTTGCATTTTTTGGAAGCCTTTGAGACATAATCAGGAAGAATATAAAACTAAAAAGTTGTAGCCCTTCAAATTATCTACGTTTTGATATATAATACGTTGAAAACGGAGTTCGGAGTAAAAAGTTATGGCTGAAACACTATGACTGACTTTCTGTTGGGGTTTGAGCGCTCAAAGTGGATTGAGCGCTCAAGGGTAAGGCCTTGAGCGCTCAAACCACTTCCAGGTCACCAAATTTTGCTATTTTATGATACTTTTCAGAACTTGTAGGCTCATTTCAAGTATGAGGAACTTGAATGAGCCCACTGGTCTCCCTCAGCAAGACCAAAACAGTGATTTTCACATGGTTTTAACTACCTTTTGGCTTGATCAAGGCTTGAACTTGTGGTTTGATGAATGGATGGGTAGTGGCTGTGTTTATGGGCTATAGATGAAGTATTTTGGACAGAGGAGTGTGAGTGTAGGGCTGATTGAGTGATTGATTGAGTGGATGATGGAGGATTTGAGCTTAAAATGGTGATTTTGGCTTGGATGAGGTGGGTTTTGATGGAAGAGCTAGGTTTGGACGAAATTGATGGAGTGTATGGGCTGTAAATGGCTTATTAGAGTGAGAGAGGGGCTGTTGTAGTTGGTTTCTCAAAGACCCATGTGTTGTAGGCCTTTTTTTAGAAGGTTTTTGGGTGTTTTGGAGGTTGAAGATGATGGAGGATGGTGGCTATGGAGGAAGTGATGAGAGAGAGTGGGTTTGATCTGAAGGGGGGAGAAAATGGCAGTAGGGGCAGCCAACCTTGTGAGTGAGGGAGTGGAGGAGGTTTATATAGAGAGAGAAAAGGGAGGGAAATGGGTTTAATTTTTGAATTGGGTTTGGGGGGTGATTGAGGAGATGTACAAGGGTCTAGGAAGTGTATTTAGGCAGTAGAAAACATAGGTAGACGCTCCTCTTGCAGTAGAATATCATGATTAGATGCTCTGCAGAAAACTGATCTGGATCAGAGTTGAGCGCTCAAAGCCATGGGCTTGAGCGCTCAAGGTGGGATTTTTGGGTTTGAGCGCTCAAGGTTAGGGCCTTGAGCGCTCAAGGCTGTTGCTCAAAAGGTAAAACTTTGCGGGGCCACCCCGGGTGCTACCGAACTCCGTTTTGTGCGTGGTTTGAAGCGTTGGAAAGCTTGTCGAGTGTACTTTTTAACCCAAGTGGTTTGAACCCAAGATAATTTGTACATCCAAGTATGTGACCATTTTACCCTCAGAAGGTCGGGAGAACAAGTCATTTTGGTAAAACGGACACATCTCCCTCATTTCAAAATGGATTGAGACGTATTATATATCAATAAATAGGGTTTTGAATGTACTAGAAGATGGTGTAGGCTTGGGTTTGTTTTGAAATGGTTTATGGATGGTTTGAAGGGTATTTTGGTCATTTTGGTTGGTTTAAGGTTGTTCTAGGAGGGTTTAGAATGGTTTAGGGTGGTTTGGTGAGTTCAAGCCTTGTTCTTAGCCTCGAGGTATGCAAGATTGGTCTATTTCATCATCGGGAATGCTCGAGTGCATCCTGGGTTCAAAATCGGGGTGTCTACAGTTGCCCCTCTTGGACGGGACTCGATGCCATTGATTTGGTATGAGTGACGTCCAAGACATAGACAACCCAACTCATTCCCCGCGATACATCTCAAGTCACAAAGGAAAACTTTAAAGATCAATCGGTCGTGCCACTCAGGCTGCCTACGTACCCCATTGTAGGGATCAGACCGGCGTAGTTCCTGGGGGCATATGCAAACAATTGCAACGGGTTCTCCTGTCCCTCAGGACGATTGATATAAAAAGTTTGGTCCATCGGGACGATTGATTTAAAAAGTTTGGTCCCTCAGGACGATTGATTTAAAAAGTTTGATCCCTCAGGACGATTGATATAAAAAGTTTTGTCCCTCAGGACGATTGATTTAAAAAGTTTTGTCCCTCAGGACGATTGATATATAAAGTTTTGTCCCTCAGGACGATTGATATAAAAAGTTGTCCCTCAGGACGATTGATTTAAAAAGTTTTGTCCCTCAGGACGATTGATATGAAAAGTTTTGTCCCTCAGGACGATTGATATGAAAAGTTTTGTCCCTCAGGACGATTGATATAAAAAGTTTTGTCCCTCGGGACGATTGATATAAAAAGTTTTGTCCCTCAGGACGATTGATATAAAAAGTTTTGTCCCTCGGGACGATTGATATAAAAAGTTTTGTCCCTCAGGACGATTGATATAAAAAGTTGTCCCTCAGGACGATTGATTTAAAAAGTTTTGTCCCTCAGGACGATTGATTTAAAAAGTTTTGTCCCTCAGGACGATTGAGTTAAAAAGTTTTGTCCCTCAGGACGATTGATTTAAAAAGTTTTGTCCCTCAGAACGATTGATATAAAAAGTTTTGTCCCTCAGGACGATTGATTTAAAAAGTTTTGTCCCTCAGGACAATTGACATAAAAAGTTTTGTCCCTCAGGACGATTGATTTAAAAAGTTTTGTCCCTCAGGACGATTGATTTAAAAAGTTTTGTCCCTCAGGACGATTGATATAAAAAGTTTTGTCCCTCAGGACGATTGAAACCATGCAAATCGACGAGCCTTCCCGGGTCATGAAATGCCAAACAAATATGCGAATCAACGAGCCTTCCTGGGTCGTGAAACGCTAAACAAACGAATTATACAAATCAACGAGCCTTCCCGGGTCATGAAATGCCAAACAAATATGCGAATCAACGAGCCTTCCCGGGTCGTGAAACGCTAATCAAACGAATTATGCAAATCAACGAGCCTTCCCGGGTCGTCAAACGCCAAACAAATGAATTATGATTTTACGTGAATCGTCAAGCCTTCCCGAGTCGAAACACTAAAAGCAAATGATTGTGACTATGATTGTGATTGTGATTGTGATTGTGATTGTGATTGTGATTGAGTGTAGCTACCCTCTGAACAACGGGGAGGCTAAATCTAATGGGGCTATCCCTTGAGCAACAAGATAACCAATGATAAGATGATTGTCTACTGAGCAACGAGACAATCGAGGAAATGTGATTGCTTACTGAGCAAAGAGGCAATCAATACGCTATTGTACCAAACACATAAATGTGATGGTCTTAGCGGCACAATGGTTCGTCAACAACAAATTCTCAGAACAACTGATTAAATGCACTAACTGGTTAAACAAATATACTCAAACAACTTGACATGATTGATGTACACAATAAATGATTGATTGATTGAATGCACCAGCTAGGCGGCTTTTCAATGATTATCCCAAATGACTTGACCATGCTGGTTTTGAAATTAATTTTGAAAAAGGTGACCATTTCTGGTCTTGAAATTAATTTTGAAAAGGTGACCATTTCTGGTTTTGAAATTAATTTTGAAAAGGTGACCATTTCTGGTCTTGAAATTGATTGAAAAAGGTGTCCCTCAGGATGATTGGTTGAAAACTGTTCCTCAGGACGATTGATTGATTTAAAACTTGTCCCTCAGGATGATTGGTTGAAAACTGTCCCTCAGGACGATTGATTGATTTAAAACTTGTCCCTCAGGATCATTGACTTAAAAGTTGTCCCTTAGGACCATTGATTTAAAAGTTGTCCCTCAGGACGATTGCATGCAACTCGTGCATCGACACTCGACGACAACAACGACAACATTCCTTCTTTAAAAAGTAGGAGGCTCAATGGGTGGCTCTTTTGCTTTACTGTCTTTCCCTTGAGGCCAAGGTTTGGGTTGGAGCTTAGCAAAACTTGGGTTTTGGATTGGTTTGAGGCTTTTAGGCTTCTATGCCCCAGTCCTGGATTTGTGTGTATGCTTCCCCCAGAAATGGCATTAGGCTGACATGCCCCACAGATGATGATCCTCAAATCTGATTTTCTTTCTCGGCTCTGCTGATGGTTTTGACAACCAATTGACCATGTACCCAAACACGGGTTCTTTGATGCATTGAAATCGTTTCCACGAGTCAAGGATAGACAAGATTAAGACTACATGATTGACTGTTTGACAAAGAGGTGGATTTTTACAAGGCCGAGGAATTTGATCGGCCTTTTGGACAAAAGGATGGATATTGATGAGACCGACAAGGCCAAGGAATTTGATCGGCCTTTTTGACAAGGGGGTGGACAGACCGACAAGGCCAAGGAATTTGATCAGCCTTTTTGACAAAAGGATGGACATTGATAAGACAGACAAGGCCAAGGAATTTGATCGACCTTTTTGACAAGGGGGTGGATTGTGACAGATAAGGCTTGGGGAATTTGATTGACCAGGTTGACATGACGAATATGAGCAACTATGTGAATGGCTTGATTGGGGTGCCCCGAGTGAGCAAAGGTTGATACGGAAGAACATGTCAACTTGAAGGGTATGGAAGACTATGCTGACCCAAAGTTTCTGAAAGATGGCAACCATGCTTCACCATTGATGTCGAAATTGTCATGATAAAATTAGATTTTGATTTTGTGATTGTTTTACTCCGTCAAGTGATGTTCATTCAAATCTACAATAAAATACAAGATTTCTTGTCGTGAACCCATGCCCCAGATTGCTGATGATGCCTCATTGGTTTTCCTTCAAAATGCCCAAGTTTAGAGGGCTGCTGATGAAGACTCGTTGATATGCCCCAGTTTGGATTTTTGCTTTGCATGACGCCAGTGTTTCCACAATGCTTTGACTTTTTCAAGGGAGATTAGACTGTTCCCTTTTGACTTGAATTCTCACTATCAAGTTGCACTTTCCAATCTGAAAGGACTTTTATCTAGGTTATGATGGGGCCAAGGTTATGGGTTTAACAAAGGAAGGATTATAGGCTCAAAATATCTCAATTTCCTCGGGGTTATTTGAGCTAGCAGCTATCTTGGACTTTTTGTGCCATTTTTGCTTCTGATGGGTGCTTTCATGTGCTTTTTCTTGCTTTAAATGAGCACTTCCTTTCATTCGTTTCAAATGTCTTCAGTGTTCTTCATCTTGTTGCACCCATGTATTTGACAAGCCTATGAGTTTGGCACTTTCATTGTTATGATACTTTGAATCTTCACACGCTTGTATCTTTGGCCCTTTTATTCTGCTGGCTGTCATGTGTTTGACACTTTCATATTTCTTGTTTCACCCCAGTGTGGGGGATAGCTGCCTAGCTGGGTTCTTTTTCAAGGAAATTGATTTAGGCTCAAAAGGGCTTTGCAATGGATATTTATGTGGGGAATCAAACAAAGAATGCCTTTCTTCATTTTGAATTGTGCAACTTGATGTGGAGAACTCATGCTTGCTCTAACTTTTGCCTAGATCTCATTTTGAAGTTTGATCTAGCGAACTTTTTGCCTTAACTTTTGCCTAGGTCGCCCTTGCGGGTTTTCGGCCTAGCAAGCTTTTCATGTGTCAAAGCATTACCTCTTGGTGGCGCTGGGGAATGGTCCCTTGGAAATCCTCCTTGTGTGGGGCGAGAGTTCAATCCAAATCCATCTCGTGTTTTGAAGTGATTATCATGTTTCTCAAATGATGGTGGAAAACAATTCCAAGTTGAGGTATTATTACAAAAATCCAAGTTTATGATTGACAATTTCAACACAACGGGGGATGACATTGATTTTTGATAGTTACGACCGAACCGCGAAGGGTTGCCTACGTATCCCTTTGCAAGGAATCAGGTCGTGCGTAGTTCAGGACAACAAAGTTGACTCTAATTTTTGAATTTTTTTTATTTTTTATTTTTCTTGACAACAACAATATATTACAGACTTGAACTTGAAAAACTCATAGACACAAGAGCACGACAGACTCGAAGATGAAAACACACAGACAAGGAAAACAAAGACACAAACTAACACGACTTGCAAACTGATTCTTGACTTGACACTTGAATACTTCCAAGACTCGTGGAAGATTGACTTATTACATGGCCATCGATGGTTCATTGATTTGACGAGGTGCTTGGTTTCGCCAGTGGAGCAGAGATGGATCCGTTGTCAATGAGATCTTGTATTTCGTGACGAAGGCGTTGGCATCTCTCGGTAGGGTGACCGGGTATTTGGTGGTAGATGCAGAAGGTATTTGGGTTGTAGGAACGTGGAGGACTTTGTGGAGGTGGGGTTGGTTGAAGTGGTTTGAGAAAACCAGCCATGAGAAGCTCCTTATAGACCGAGGGCAAAGGTGCAGAGATTTGGGAAAATTTTCTTCGTCGACTTTGAGGGCGGTTGATTTGGGTTGTGACTTCGTTGACTGGTTCAGTTTGGTTGGGATCATTGTTGGTGAAGCTCGAAGGGGCATTTTTAGTGGAAGTGAGGCTGATTTGATTGACACTGAGATCTTGTTTTTGTTGAGGAGTGTTGGATTCTTATGGCAAAAGAGAGATGGTTTTATCGCCAATGAGATCCTGGATCTTGTGACAGAGGCGTTGACAATTGTTGGTAGCATGATCGGGCACCTGATGGAAGGCACAGAAGGCATTTGGATTGTGGTAAGCTGGGAGCTTTTGAGGTAAAGGAGTTGGAGAGAGTGGTTTAAGAAGACCGGCCATGAGAAGCTCTTCATAGACCGAGGACAGAGGTGCGGGGAATTGGGAGAATTTTCTTGATTGGTCTTTGGGCCGGTTGATTTGGATTATGGTGGTGGTTGGTTTGGCTTTGCTGATGGTGCTGGTTGAGAAGTTGGGGTTGATATTTGTGGAGCTGGGGGTGGCTTTTGCATTGTTGTTGGTAAATGGTGTTTTGGCTTTCTCGAGGTAGACCTTTTCGCCTTCTGGAGTGAGGTGGTCCTTTTCGACGTCCCAGTGGTGCATCGTGTCAATGGAATTTCCAAAGCATATGGGTTTGAATCCTTCCATGATAGACTCCTCCAGTTCAGAGATCTTGGCCAAAGCTGCGGCCATTTTTGGGCTTTTTCCAGGTCGTTGGAGGTTCTCTTGGACCCCCGGAAGATGGTCACGAATGTCTTGCACCATGATTGTGAGCTGGGTGATTTGATTTCCCAAGTTATTCACAGCCATCTTGAGTCCTTCGATTTCAGCCGAAACATCCATGTCTTGAGGTTCGGGTTGAGTCAACTTCTACTCGGGGAGTTGTAAGGTTTCTTTCTTGGATCAATGGCTCAGGACTGACAGTAAAGCAAAAAGGTCAAATTCAGATTGTGCCCCTGATTTCATTGAAGGAAATGTTGTGCATGTGTCGTTGTCATGTCGTCCTAAGATGTAGACTACCGGTCTCGGTCTCACTTAAGACATTGCACGGATGTTTGAAACAACAACCACGGGTAAGTCGTGACAGGCAGGTTAAATTCCAATCGTCGTGGAATCAGAGCCAATCTCCTTATAGACCATCCGAGACAGAGCAATAAGGTTGTTGAAATCCGGATGCGAATGCACTTAAGGCTAGCTCGAGACACGGGGAGCCGTTCGGGCACGGCAAACACCGGAGGTATCTCAAACTCCGTGGATTTAAAGTCTCCTAGACTAACATCTATCCTATAGATTATCCTAAGGTTAGCCTATGGTTAGTCTACCGGTTTCAAATCTCACTTAGAGCCATTGCACAGCAGATTGAATCAACACCACGGGTAAGTCGTTTACTCAGCAGTTACGGCTTTTCAACCTTCAGCCTAAATGTTGAAGCCGCAACCGTTATCCTTTCTTGACCATCCGAGACAAAGCAATGAGGTGTCGCCATCCAGTTACAAATGGGCCCAAGGCTAGTTCGAAACACGGGCTGCCGTTCGGGCACGGCAAACACCGGAGGTATCTCAAACTCCGTGGATTTAAAGTCTCCTAGACTGCATGTACAACCTTAGGGTTAGTCTACCGGATCCGAATCTCACTTAAGATCATTGCACAGAAGATTTTCCAACACCCCGGGTAGACCATTACTCGGCAGGTTAAATTCCAAACTTGTTGGAATCAGAGCCAATCGCTTTTCTTGATCATCCGAGACAAAGCAATTTGGGTGTTGTAATCCAGATACTAATGACCTTAAGGCTAGTTCAAATCACGGTGGCCGTTCGGGCACGACCAACACCGGAGGTATCTCAAACTCCGTGGATTTTAAGTCTCCTAGACTGAATTCGACAGCTTTGAAAGATTGCCCCAATCCTCAAGTTTTCTTTTAAGTGATAAGTCCTTGATATCGGATGATCGGATTTGGGAAATTATGATCCACACGAATTCCGACAATGATCTAAGATCAGATGCCTAAGGGCGATTGACCCTCCTCGGGCCAATGTCCCTTAAACCCGTTTAGATCAGTGTTAGGAATTTGATGATCCAAATTTTCCCACGTCCGGTCATCCTAAAGGTTAACTTGTAAGAACAACGCGCATATGGGATGCACGACTCATCATCGGGCCAAGGCAACCTTCTACTAACTGCCGGAAACCTAACTTATGCTATGCCGACAACATGTAAGACACGAATATGTACGGATGCAAGTGTATGCATGTATGCAGTATGGCATGCTTGGAAAGACGGTAACACATAGCACGTAACAGGATGGAGCACATAATCCTAACACATTGGTTGGTTATCTAACGTGGGGTTCTATGGTTAACTATATGCAAAGGCCGGTTTTGGTCACTGAGGGTACCCCAGACTCAAAATCAAAACCGTCTCCTACCGTTAAAAACGATAGTGACGATGTGATTTATCACGGTCGAGGGCTGCTGGGCATTTCGGGATTCCCTGTCACCGGCAAGCCGGGCAGGATTGCCAAAACACGCTAGCGGGGCTAAGAACTATGCAAGTGCAATGCAAAATCAAATTTCAAACATTTGAAAAATCCCACAAAATATCTTTTGAATTAAACCCACTTTGATTAACACATATTTCAATAAAATTACACAAGTGTAATTAAATAAAATATATATTAACCAATGTCCCCAGCGGAGTCGCCAGCTTGTAGACGGCCCACCGAGATTGTTTGAAAAGATTGTGATTGTTAGAGTCGCCACCCGGATTTGAGGTCTGAACCCGAGAAACCGATCAAAAATATGACTCGTTTGCCCATTTGAAAAAGATTTCACTGATTTTGGCGGAATCAAAGATTTCTCGGATTCGGGGGTTTGGTTACGAGAGGGGAAGGGTTTTACGGCACCCCTCTCGCCCGGTCCATGAACCGGTCTCTACTCAATATTTTGTGGGATTTTGAAAATATTTGAAATTCGATTTTGAGTAAATAACGGGGAGTATGGGAATGGGAAAACACATAAACAAGTATTCAAACACGAACCAAATGATGGTGGATGCTTGTGCAATGTACAATGCGATGGTGGAATGATATAAACAAAGAAAATGACAATGAAAGAGAGAAATAGGACTTAGAACACCAAATTGAGCAAAATTATTTGACTTTCCAACACTATTTGAATTTTTTGGAAGCCTTTGAGACATAATCAGGAAGAATATAAAACTAAAAAGTTGTAGCCCTTCAAATTATCTACGTTTTGATATATAATACGTTGAAAACGGAGTTCGGAGTAAAAAGTTATGGCTGAAACACTGTGACTGACTTTCTGTTGGGGTTTGAGCGCTCAAAGTGGATTGAGCGCTCAAGGGTAAGGCCTTGAGCGCTCAAACCACTTCCAGGTCACCAAATTTTGCTATTTTATGATACTTTTCAGAACTTGTAGGCTCATTTCAAGTATGAGGAACTTGAATGAGCCCACTGGTCTCCCTCAGCAAGACCAAAACAGTGATTTTCACATGGTTTTAACTACCTTTTGGCTTGACCAAGGCTTGAACTTGTGGTTTGATGAATGGATGGGTAGTGGCTGTGTTTATGGGCTATAGATGAAGTATTTTGGACAGAGGAGTGTGAGTGTAGGGCTGATTGAGTGATTGATTGAGTGGATGATGGAGGATTTGAGCTTAAAATGGTGATTTTGGCTTGGATGAGGTGGGTTTTGATGGAAGAGCTAGGTTTGGACGAAATTGATGGAGTGTATGGGCTGTAAATGGCTTATTAGAGTGAGAGAGGGGCTGTTGTAGTTGGTTTCTCAAAGACCCATGTGTTGTAGGCCTTTTTTTAGAAGGTTTTTGGGTGTTTTGGAGGTTGAAGATGATGGAGGATGGTGGCTATGGAGGAAGTGATGAGAGAGAGTGGGTTTGATCTGATGGGGGGAGAAAATGGCAGTAGGGGCAGCCAACCTTGTGAGTGAGGGAGTGGAGGAGGTTTATATAGAGAGAGAAATGGGAGGGAAATGAGTTTAATTTTTGAATTGGGTTTGGGGGGTGATTGAGGAGATGTACAAGGGTCTAGGAAGTGTATTTAGGCAGTAGAAAACATAGGTAGACGCTCCTCTTGCAGTAGAATATCATGATTAGATGCTCTGCAGAAAACTGATCTGGATCAGAGTTGAGCGCTCAAAGCCATGGGCTTGAGCGCTCAAGGTGGGATTTTTGGGTTTGAGCGCTCAAGGTTAGGGCCTTGAGCGCTCAAGGCTGTTGCTCAAAAGGTAAAACTTTGCGGGGCCACCCCGGGTGCTACCGAACTCCGTTTTGTGCGTGGTTTGAAGCGTTGGAAAGATTGTCGAGTGTACTTTTTAACCCAAGTGGTTTGAACCCAAGATAATTTGTACATCCAAGTATGTGACCATTTTA
This sequence comes from Vaccinium vitis-idaea, assembly GCA_963854785.1. Taxonomy (NCBI): domain Eukaryota; kingdom Viridiplantae; phylum Streptophyta; class Magnoliopsida; order Ericales; family Ericaceae; genus Vaccinium; species Vaccinium vitis-idaea. The sequence continues at coordinate 35,279,067 of OY978215.1, read as the reverse complement.
CCCTCAGAAGGTCGGGAGAACAAGTCATTTTGGTAAAACGGACACATCTCCCTCATTTCAAAATGGATTGAGACGTATTATATATCAATAAATAGGGTTTTGAATGTACTAGAAGATGGTGTAGGCTTGGGTTTGTTTTGAAATGGTTTATGGATGGTTTGAAGGGTATTTTGGTCATTTTGGTTGGTTTAAGGTTGTTCTAGAAGGGTTTAGAATGGTTTAGGGTGGTTTGGTGAGTTCAAGCCTTGTTCTTAGCCTCGAGATATGCAAGATTGGTCTATTTCATCATCGGGAATGCTCGAGTGCATCCTGGGTTCAAAATCGGGGTGTCTACACCGACTTTTTCCTTTTAAAATATATATATATATATAGTTTTGATATAGATAATTAACTCTTCCATTTTACGTTTCCAAACTTCTTTTTAATAGGAAAAAAAATAGATAATTGTGTACTACATTTATTTTGGGAACTCTTCTGAAATTGAATAACTTATATTTTGTTTTTATAAATATAATTGGGCTATAGTAAATATGTTTATTTGAGAGTATATATAATGGGCTGCTATTTTCATTACGGGTCAGACTTGAATCTCTAAAATTCTAAGTTGGGCTTAATTAGGAATTTCCAAGCAATATAGATATTTTGATAAAAATAGAGGACTGAGATGTTATTTATTTTATATTGAGAGCACTAGGGTTTATATGTTAAATACTGTACGTAAATATCTTAGGCCGCTCCTTTTAGAAGCAGCCGTGAGAGAGGGAGATGGTGGTTGTGGAGAATTGCTGCAAATTTCAATTGGATCATTGGGTTAGTCTATCCTCTTTTCTAAAATATTAGTATTTTTTTACTACTAATCCTTAGTTCCTACGTAAATGTAAGATGCGCCTTTGTGCGGTTGTGTGCCGAGCGCAAGAGAGAGACGTGTTTGCGGGTGTGTTGACTGTGTGTGTGCCATGGTGTTCATGTGAATGGGAGCAGTGGTATTTTAATTGGGCAATCAAGTTCTTAGTGTGATATTTATCGTATAATGTTCGTGGAGTTTGGTCAGTGGACTAAGTTCTAAGTATTAGATTATCACTAGTATATTTTATGCTATAAATTGACAACAGTAGAGTTACGCATGTAATACTTATAGTTTTATGTGTATAATTTATTTGTGATTCAGACTAGAAGAGTATTGGAGCGTTGCATTTTCAGATTAGTCGAACCGATCCAGGTGAGTGGTTAAGCATGTGATCCCTTCATTTGGATTCCTCTTGAGCCTTTCACTTCTTGAAATATTCTGTAATTAGCTGTGATGATAGTTGTATCCTTATTCGTTGACCATTTGTTGATGATTGACATACCCTTTGGCATACAAGGTTAATTGAAATACTTGCAATTGATTGGTTGATATTAATTTCATTTTTGTCTATTCGTTGTTGCCATGATATGTCCGGAATGCTGGTCTTTATGTTTGGGACCATATATATATATATATAGGATAATGATCTATTGAGGGAGTCCTTAGGATAATTCCGTGCGGACCTCACCATTCCGGATCAAATTTTGACGATCCGAACCGCTCAATGTTTTTAAAATGCATTTTTAAGGGTCCACGCGGAGAAGCGTTTTTAACAAAAACTGATCCGATCAAGCCCTTCCGGGTATTTTTTTTTGAAGATTCTCCGCGTGGACCTTGGAAAATGCATTTTAAAAACATTGAGCGGTTCGGATCGTCAAAATTTGATCCGGAAAGTCGAAAAATGGTGAGGTCCGCACGGAATTTTTGTTTGAGGGAGTCCTTAGTAGATCGGATTCCTATATATATATATATATATATTTGTGAAAGTCCAAGGGAAAGTCTCAGGCGCCATCCTGTGGTGACTTTGGCCACTAGGGAAAAGACTTGTGAAATACCCTGTGACTCTAGTGCTCAATGGATAGGGAAAAGACCTGTGACATACCCTGTGACCCTATTCCGGATTGGCTTAGGGAAAAGACTCAGGCGCCATCCTGAGGTGACTCTAAGTACGGTGTTGGATCCAACGGGCTAAGCCCTGAGAAAATATTTGACTTTTGGCAATGGTTATTATTATTATGGTTCCCACATAATTTGATTGAGACTCCAATTTATTGTTGTTTGTCGTTCTGGAATTCTTGGACAGGCTGATTGGTTCAACGCATATTTTGGTGAATCGATTATTGTTCTTGTTATTCGCTAATCAGATATTCATCTCTTTCATACTACTTGTTAAGCCACCGACCCTTGGTTATTTGAAACCATTTCTTTGGAGCTCTCACTGTCGTTCTTTGATATGTATGCCACGTTGTATCCTTAACCCAAGCATGTTTAACTACTCACTGAGCTGTCATCTGACGGATTTATTCCACATTTTTTTTCAGGTTAGTTCATGGAGTGTCATACTGGACTCTGAGACAGTGTCGGGACCCACCGTTTGGACCTCTAGGGCAATTGCATTTTTATTTTCTTTTAGTCATGTCAATTAGCTTCCACACTTTTGTTTAATTAAAAATTTTGTTAATAAATTTAGTGTATGGAGAATTTGGGATATTGTTCTCTTGCTACAAAAATGTTGACTTTGGTTCACATTTTAATTTTTATAATTCAGGATTTAGTTTAATTAATTGGGTTGTGAAAAATTATTATTGTTTTATTTTTGTTTAGGCTTCGTGTTCCAAGAATTTTCTCTTGGTTCACGGCCGGTCATGCTCCCGGTTTTGGAGCGTGACATACTCAATCTCCCAATTTCCTGTTGGCAGCATAGAAGGGAGAAAGACAACGAGGTACATCATGTAATCAGACAATGATTTGCTCATACTAGCTTCCAAACTAGGGCTAGGATTTGCATTATTCTGGCTCCAATTAAGATCAGAGTAGTAACACAAATCTGTTACAATGTGCCAGATAAAAATGCTTTGGTGGAGTTCTCTTTCCACACTCCACTTCAAAAATCGGTCCAGCGTCTGTCTCTTTCGGATCTCATAAGCGCCTCTAGAGTTGAGTTGAGTGTCCAAGCTTGTCATACTGATGGACATATATCTCTCTTTGATATTTTCGAAGATCAAAATTTTCAAGTGAGTCGTCACTTTTTCCCAAGTCTTGTAGCGGCCAATTTCCAACGACTCGTAAATCCCCAAGAATGTCTGAATTCCCCCACAATGAGCCGGGTTGTCATGAATGCAGAAATCAATGAGGTTGAATTGTGCCATGGAACCCGACTGATAGGCGCGCGGGAAGCTTGCTTTTGAGCGCCTAAGTAGGGTGGTTTAGCGCGTTAGACGTGCGGTTTAATGATCATTTTTCTCTTTAATGCGTGCACGGTAGTGTGTTTGGTGTTTGCATGAGTTTCCCAGGTAAAAGGGGGATTTTGGCGCGCTTGTTGCATGGCTTGAAGTGGAGCTGGACGTGGGAGTCGAAGTTTGAGGCTTGGATGCTGAAAGAGGTTGGCTTAAGGAGTCGGTATCGATACCCCCATAAGCCGTATCGATACCAATTGGTTTCAAAGTGCACAAACCGTTCCAGAATGTTTAGTATCGATACCCCTCAAATAGGTATCGATACCTACGGCTTATGCGGAAGAAGGGAAGATAAGGGTTCGGTATCGATACCCCTCTTATGGGTATCGATACCGAGAGCTTACGGCTGAGGATTTTAAACTACGTCGTTTTGTTGGTTGGGGAACTAACCCTATAACTATGTTTTTTGGATTTTTCATTAGGTTAACTTAGATTTTTGTTTTTACTGGCAAAACTCTTGGAGTTTGACGGCTAGGGCTAGTATTTTTCCTTCGGCAACAGAACTTTTGATCGATTCAGTTCCGTTTTTCCTGCAGATTCCGGTATTGCTAATGTTTTTAATTGTCAATTGATTAGTTTCAATTCTCGTTGAACCATAACTACTGATTGTTCTTGTTTCCATGTTTAGATCTAGGAAACGTGTTATTCTTGCTGTCTTTTTAATGATGAGTGAGTAGTCGTATTGAGTGCGGCCGTGGGACGAAGGTGTCCCGTGGCTAGGCTAATTTATGTTCCACCTCGGTGCCGAATCATCTTAATTAATGTGCAATTTTTGAATACGGAAGTTTTTCTAGCAAACAGACCCGGGCATCGCCAATTCTAAATGCGCGCAGCAATTGGTGACAAGTGGTGTGCATTTGTTGGAAACTATTTTTCATATTTTTAAATCTATTAATTGAATAATTGTGGCCCGAGTGAATGTGAATTAGTCTAGCTGCGGACACCGTAGTGCCCACGGTTGTGCTCTCCTTTTTAAATTCAGAGTTCAGTAGTTAAATCAGTTTAATTTAGTTAATTAATTAAACCATTTGAGCAAGGGGTGGCTACCTGAGAGCCAATTACAAACGTAGAGCCGACATTGTTTGAGTTAAGCACCGTAGACCGTCTCTGTGGTTCGACTCCGGTACTTCCGGATTTATTGTGCTGCACCGGTCGATAGTCCTACGCTTGGGACAAAATTCTAGTTAATTATTAATCACCCGAACGGTCAAGCATTTTTGGCGCCGTTGCCGGGGACGGTGACGTGTGTTCAAACGGTGTTAGTTTAGTGTTTGTTAAATTTTAGTCGAGTCATCATAGGTAGAGATAAGCAAGTTGTACGTAAGCCTGATCCTCTCTATTACCGTGATCGTACTAATCGCTTGGTTAGGATAGAGAACAGGTCGAGTCAGTCAGAGCTTTCAAATTCTTCGTCAGAGTCAGTAGAGAGTCGGTCGGAGTCCATTCCCATTAGTGGACTCTACATAGATTTACCTGTCGAGTCAGTTGATTTCAATAATCCGCTTTATCAGTCAGAGTCAGAGTCAGTTTCCGAACCAGAATCTTTTGAAATGGGAGACCAACAGGTAGTTCAACAACCATCGTTGAGGCAGCATTTGAATCCCGAGAGGACCACTCCTCCCGGGCCGATTGTGTTTCCTCGAGAGACACAGGAGGCACGCAATGCCTTCACTGTAAAACCTGGTGTCCTGAATAGCCTCCCTAACTTCTATGGGAGAGAGTCTGATGATCCGTACGAACATGTGCAGACGTTTGAGGGGTTAGTGCGCAACCTGGCGTCTACTACCCAATACGACAATGCCTGCCTCAAGCTGTTTGAGGCAACTTTAAAAGATGGCGCACTTAGATGGTTCAGAATGCAAAAGCCTCAGTCCTTCACCACATGGGCGCATGTGCGTGACGCGTTTTACAGAAAATATTTTTCTGAGGCTAAAACTAATAGTTTAAGGCGTCAAATCCAAGGCTTTAGGCAAGAAAGGGGAGAGTCTTTTGTGAAGGCATGGGAGCGTTTCAAAGATTTGCTCCTAAGAATGCCACACCCTGGTTTTGAGAAGATACAGTTGGTCGAATTTTTTCACCTGGGTCTCAACGCTGAGACAATCCAGCACATAGAGTATTCGTGTAAAGGGGACGACTTCTTGTCCAAAACTGCGGATGAGGGTTGGGATTTTCTGGATGACCTAGCAGATAGGCAGAGGGCGTTAGAACCCTATGATTTTGATCGGTCCGGACCTTCTGGGTCCAACGTTATCCCCGTTACCATACGTGACCAGCGACTCCAGGCCCAGGTTGAAAAGATGGCGCAGAGGCTAGAGGAATTAGAAGTTAGGCAGACTCGTCCAGTGCATGAGGTCAGTATAGAGGAAGTCTGTGTGTGGTGTGAGTGTAAGGGGCATATCGCGACCGCTTGCCCTGGGTTTCTAGCAGCCAAAGGGGCAAGTCAGTTCAATCAGGAGGAGGTCAATGCAGTCCGGAGTTGGGATAATTCGTATAATTCGGGATGGAGGGATCACCCTAACTTTGGGTGGTCTGAGTCCAGACCTGCAGGTGGAGGACAAGCTCAACCCCTTGCGCTACCTCCGCCGCAGCAATTTTCACAGTCCCAATCATTCAGGCCTCCGCAGGGCCAAGTCATTCCATTCCACTACCAGCAACAGCCTGGTAGGGGGGCAGGTCCATCCACCCGTGGACCTCCCCCAGGTGATTCACAGATGACTGCACGTGACCATAAGCTAGAGGATAATGTCAACTCCATGATGCGGTCTCAGATGACATTTCAGACTGAGACAAGGCAGCAAATAGGAGCCCTTACCACCCAGATGTCCCAACTCACTGCGATTATTAGTCAAATGCAATAGGAGAAGGGAAAGTTCCCAGCCCAGGGTAGTACAGTGGGGGCCCATTACTTGGGAAATTCTTCAGGTCCGAATATTCAGGGTCAGAATCAGGAGGAGGCCAAGTCGGTCACCATTCTTAGAAATGGGAAGGAGATTGACAAGTCCATCCCGCCAAAGCAGAAACCAGCTCCACCCCCGGAGCCGGTTGATGCACCACGCGCAACTCCTGAGAGTGTTGAGAAGTCACCTGAGGTGGTGGTGCCTGCTGATGCGGCCCCCAAGACTCAAACGCCGCCAGCGATGCCATTAGCTCCATTTCCACAAAGGTTGGCAGTGAAGCCTAAGCAGAGCATGAACCATAAGATGCTCGAACTTTTTAAGAGGGTGCAATTCCCTATCACTTTGATGGAGGCAATTTGTAGACACCCCAATTTTGAACCCGAGATACGCTCGTGCATCTCCGATGATGAAATGGATCAATCATAATTACCTGGAACTTGAGAGAATGACTTGAATTTGATCAAAACTAACCAAGCACCACCCAAACAATCAAAATGTGCCAAACCAACCCAAGCACTGCCAAATCAAGCCAAGCCAGCAAACCACCATCCATAGCCTTGAGCGCTCAATCCCATGGCTTTGAGCGCTCAAACCCCTGAGGAGCACCTTGAGCGCTCAAGCCCACGGCTTTGAGCGCTCAACTTCGGTCCAGTCAGCAACTTGCAGAGTATCTCATCATGAGATTTCCTGCATGGGAGCGTCTGTGGTTGATCTTATACGATCCCTATACGTATAATACACTCCATCAATTCCAGAAATACACCAAAAATACTCCCAAATACCAAAACCCACTTCCTCTCTCTCCTCTCTTCTCTCCCACTCACTCTATAAAAGCTACCCACTACCCCTGGTTTTGGGGACGAATTCCACCACTCTTTACCTTCAGTTTCTAACCAAAAAACCACTCCCCTCTCTCTCTCTCTTCAAAACCATCCTTCTACCATTAAAACCACCTACAATACCATCCACAAAACCCAGAAATTCGACCCTTGATCATCTGTCAACCACCTACATTGTCCAATTCGTACAGAATACAAGCCAAGAACATCCATAATCAACCTCTCAAAGTCCAGAATCAAGCTCAAGTCTCAAACATTTTCCAAAAGGTAGTAAAAACATGTGATGAACTCACTGTTTTGATCTTTCTGAGGAAGGCTAGTGAGTTTAAGCAAGTTCACTATACTTGCATTGAACTCACAAAGGCCTGAAATTTGCTTAAAAACCTTTTTCAAATTTGCAGTTACAGCAGGTTTGAGCGCTCAAGCCTCTGGCCTTGAGCGCTCAAGCCCAGTTTTGAACAGGCCACTGTTTTGCTAACATCTGAACTTTCTTTTGGTTTGATCATTGTCTAGAAGTTAATTGTGTTCATGTAGCTTTCAAAACAGTTTATTTCCACAACAAAATTACATGCATGAATGTAAATTAACCATTTCATAGTGATTAAACATCAAAAAAACTTCAAATTTCTCATGTTTGATTGCAAAACAGTGGCTGTCTGTCATTTTGAAACTTTATTTTATGCTTTTGGTGGTCTTGAGGAAGTAGTAAAATCAGTTAAAAGGTTAAACAGTGGAAGGCCATGTTATGGCTTGAGCGCTCAAGGTCAGATCTTTGAGCGCTCAAGCTGTTCTTGGCCTATTTGCAGTTTTCCAGCAATTTGAGTGATGGCTTATGTTAAGTGTATATAGGTTGTCAGTATAGTGTTTGTGATTTGGATCCCTCTGTTTTGCAGAATTGGTTTGAGCGCTCAACCCATGAGCCTTGAGCGCTCAAGCTGGTTCTAAAGCAAGTTTGTTCTAAGCATTTTCTGGTGATTTTTGAAGAGAGGTGATGCTTGTGTGATCTTTATGTGATGTATTTAAGTCTTAAAGCAACATCAAATATCAAAAACCAACAAGGAAAATGTTCGGGTGGAATGAGGGTTGAGCGCTCAAGTCACCACCCTTGAGCGCTCAATCCCCATTCTGGAATCCAGATTGCAAACAGTTTAATAAGTCTCATGTCCATGATTTCTTGGGTTATTGTACGATTTCTGTTGTAATTTATTTCTATGAATATTTGTAGTATCATGTTCATCATCCATGTAGATTGCACGCACAAGCATCCACAGTAAAATCGCATCTCTTGCATGTTTTGTTGCTATGTGGTTCCTATCCCCGATTCCCATTTATGTGAATAAATCAAATTTTAAACATCTCTAAAATCCCACAAAATGTTGAGTAGAGACCGGTTCACGGACCGGGCGAGAGGGGTGCCGTAAAACCCTTCCCCTCTCGTAACCAAACCCCCGAATCCGAGAAATCTGTGGTTCCGTTATGATCAGTAAAATCTCTTTCGGTGGGCAATGAGTCATATTTTTATCGGTTTCTCGGATTCGGACCTCAAATCCGGGTGGCGACTCTAACAAATCACAATCTTTTTCGAGCGATCTCGGTGGGCCGTCCACACAATTGAGTCTTTTCCCCAGTGTGCGAAGGTTCTGAAGGACCTCTGCACACCAAAGCGCAAGAGTCAGAACAATGTGGTTCTGACCGAGGTAGTGAGCTCCATTATTGAGACTGAGATTCCTGCAAAGTGCAAGGATCCAGGGTGTCCCACCATCCCTATAGCTATCGCAGGGCAGACTTTTGATAAAGCGTTATTAGACTTGGGAGCGAGTGTTAATTTGCTCCCTTATTCCGCATACTTGAGGCTAGGCCTAGGCGATCTGAGAGTTACTCCTGTCACACTGCAGTTGGCAGACCGGAGTGTTAGGGTACCCAAGGGTGTGGTAGAAGATGTGATGATTCAGGTAGGTGAGTTCCAATTCCCTGCAGATTTTATTGTCCTAGACACCTGCTTAAATCCTAAGGTTTTAGAGAAGACTCCCATCATTCTAGGTCGTCCTTTCTTAGCCACCTCCAATGCTGTCATGAATTGCAAAACTGGCAAGGTCCAGTTATCTGTTGGCGAGGAGAAGATGGAGGTGGATGTCTATAGCGTTAGTACTTTTGATGAGGAGGTAGAAGAGGCGAGTTTGATCGACACGCTCGTTCAGGAGCACATTGATACAGTTTTATATAAGGATCCTCTGGAGATAGCTCTTACCGCCGAGGAGGCGTCATGTTTAGATTATCCAGAGGTGGTCAATCTATTAGATATGTTAGAAGTTGAGGATTCAGTAGAGGAAGTTTGTGGGGTCTTTTATGACCCAATGTTCGAGCCTCTGGGCAACCCTTCGCCCAAGGTTCTTCCGTCTTTGGTTCAGCCGCCTAAACCAGCGTTGAAGCCTCTCCCGGACACGCTTAAATACGCCTTGTTGAAGGGCAATGATACTTATCCGGTTGTGATCTCCTCATCCCTTGAGGTGGATCAAGAGAGGAAGTTGTTGACAGGTAGCTTACGCGTACCATGCTTTTCATTAAGTGTGGACCCGGCCTCTAGTATTAGGGGTACCCATCATTGACTTGGGTTTTCATAGCTTCGCACGCCGCTATTAAAAGAAGGATCGTGTGCCCAGCTCCGGTTAGTAAGGGCAATTTTTATATTCGTGTTTGTTTTTCAGTTTTCAAAAAAAAAAAAACATCATTATGGTCTTGTATAGCCACTCACTCTTCAATTCAAGTTGGGGGATGGGGAAGAAAGTATGACACGTGAGACTGCGTGAAGGTCTGGTGGTGTTCTTTATTTGTTTTCTTTATTGTTGTGGCCCGGCTTTCCCGAGCGGGCGGTACTAATGTCATTTGTTGCCTAGTAGGTAGTTGGTTCTTCAGTCTTTTGCAGGACGAGCATGCTACCACACCAGCCTTGGTAGTTTGAGCTTCTCCGCCGGAGTGAATGAGGCATTCAGGAACCTCGAGCAGGGGTGCCACGAAATGTGGCGGTTGTCAGTCCAATAAAGCTTCGGCGCGGCTCTGTGTGACTAGCTGTGGACCTCTTTCGGTCCGAAGGAGCGGATCCTGGGAGCAGTTCTGATGGCGAAACGCAACAATGATGGCAAATTCCCCATACATCGGCCGGGGTCATGATGGTTGGCTGCCATCCGTCGGTCCATCTCTTTCCCTTGTTTTTCCATTTATATGTTTGTCTTCATGCTCTGAGGACAGAGCAATTTTCTAGTTGGGGGAAGGGGTGTACTTTGTACACGTTTGGGTAGCTTTGAGCGTTGCTAGAAGTTAGGGGTCGTTTTAAATTTTTAACTTTTTGCTTAATTTTTGAGTCTGGGGATACGTTTGTTATGCTTGTTTGTATGAGTTAGGTGAGCATGCTAGATTCTTGTCTCATTGTTTGCCTGTTTAACTTGTTCACAAGCATATATCTGGCATCCATGTTTGAGTATTTTCCGCACCATAAGCAAGTTTGAGTAGGTGTTCCCACGTTATGCACAGTATGTCCTTAAAGCATCCCATGTTTCGTTGTTCTTCACTTTCCGCACTCGCATAAAATAGTAGGCGTTTGTACCACATACCATAGTTGGAATATTTTGCATGCATGTTGTGAAAGTTGGTGATGTGCCTAGGGGATGAAACAAGGCCATATTTGCGTGATTAAACCACTAAATGTGTTCCATTGATCCCACGTTAAACCAGTCCGTGTCAGTTCCTGTGTCAAACCTAGGAAACCGGTGTTTGGGTGGCGTGTCAGCTCGGTGGTCCAACTCTGTGTCAAGGAGCATCGTCGTTTTGGAAAGAATTAAAATGTTGCTTTTGGGTGCCATGTCTTTGGTTTAAAAAAAACAGAACCCCTGAACCTTAATCCATTTCCTTTTTCCTCCCAAATTAACCCATCTTCCTGATAAGAGAGAGGTGGAAAGACGGTCAACTGATCCTTTGACCTGTTGCTAAGAATTTCTACAAGTTTTCCAGAAAAAAAAAGAAAGAAAAGAAAAAAAAAAAGAAGAAGAAAGAGGAAAAAGAAAAAGAAAAAACGCAGTCAAGTTGGGGGGGACCATCAAATTTTTCCCCACTCTCTCTCTCTCTCTCTCTCCGCCCCATCATTCTCATCTTCCCTCTTCCTTCTTCTCCATTCAAACCTTAACCTCTAAACCTTCCCAACCTAAACTCACCAAAGTTATGGAACCCTAAGAGGCAAACTGAGCTGGAGTTGGGCTATGATTCGAGATGTGAGCACAAAGGAGTGTTGAGTAGTACGCAGAGTTGGACATGGTCGGGGTGGTGTTAGTATTATGGATTGTTATTTCATGTGTTGTTTTAGTTAAAAACTATGGTATTTTATGTGTTCGTCTTTTGTTGGTGGTGTGACCGTAGTATGTGGGTCGGTGGTGTGACCGTAGTATGTGGGTCGGTGGTGTGAGGCGAACTTTATTCGTTATGTTTTGTTTAGTATGATGGTTTGTATTAGTATTATGTGATGTTTGTTGTGGTGTTATCCGTGTTGGTGACGGCCAGTCTGGGTAGATTGACCATGAGCTTCTATAGGCCGTCACCCTTTGCATGTTTCCCTTTCCCTTGATAAACCATGGTCGTTATAAGCCTAACGAAGCCCTTAGTTGACCCGATGCACGTCATTTGACTCTCTTGCATGCATGTGTGATATTTAATTATGAATGTGTGGTATCTTGTTTTGAGAGCTTCCATTGCATATCTTGGCGTTGTTTTGACTGGCACGTGGTGATTTTGTTCATTCCACGTTGTTCGCCAGGCGCCTCACATGGGATGTAGAGTGTTTCGGCGAGTACGAGTGATATTGTGACACGTGGGAGCTTTCTATCTTGAACCTTGTTGAGGAATGGAGGTATTCAAATTCTTGCTAGGGCATGCATGTGATCGAGTTGTGGGTAATAAGAGATAATATTTAAATTGTTCACTTGATTTTATACAGGTTGCATAACCCTCGTATCCCTTATTGAGTCGTTATCTTTTTTTTGTTATTTTTGTCTCGTTCGTTACTAGGGACTAGCAACGCTCAAGTTGGGGGATGTGATAGGCGCGCGGGAAGCTTGCTTTTGAGCGCCTAAGTAGGGTGGTTTAGCGCGTTAGACGTGCGGTTTAATGATCATTTTTCTCTTTAATGCGTGCACGGTAGTGTGTTTGGTGTTTGCATGAGTTTCCCAGGTAAAAGGGGGATTTTGGCGCGCTTGTTGCATGGCTTGAAGTGGAGCTGGACGTGGGAGTCGAAGTTTGAGGCTTGGATGCTGAAAGAGGTTGGCTTAAGGAGTCGGTATCGATACCCCCATAAGCCGTATCGATACCAATTGGTTTCAAAGTGCACAAACCGTTCCAGAATGTTTAGTATCGATACCCCTCAAATAGGTATCGATACCTACGGCTTATGCGGAAGAAGGGAAGATAAGGGTTCGGTATCGATACCCCTCTTATGGGTATCGATACCGAGAGCTTACGGCTGAGGATTTTAAACTACGTCGTTTTGTTGGTTGGGGAACTAACCCTATAACTATGTTTTTTGGATTTTTCATTAGGTTAACTTAGATTTTCGTTTTTACTGGCAAAACTCTTGGAGTTTGACGGCTAGGGCTAGTATTTTTCCTTCGGCAACAGAACTTTTGATCGATTCAGTTCCGTTTTTCCTGCAGATTCCGGTATTGCTAATGTTTTTAATTGTCAATTTATTAGTTTCAATTCTCGTTGAACCATAACTACTGATTGTTCTTGTTTCCATGTTTAGATCTAGGAAACGTGTTATTCTTGCTGTCTTTTTAATGATGAGTGAGTAGTCGTATTGAGTGCGGCCGCGGGACGAAGGTGTCCCGTGGCTAGGCTAATTTATGTTCCACCTCGGTGCCGAATCATCTTAATTAATGTGCAATTTTTGAATACGGAAGTTTTTCTAGCAAACAGACCCGGGCATCGCCAATTCTAAATGCGCGCAGCAATTGGTGACAAGTGGTGTGCATTTGTTGGAAACTATTTTTCATATTTTTAAATCTATTAATTGAATAATTGTGGCCCGAGTGAATGTGAATTAGTCTAGCTGCGGACACCGTAGTGCCCACGGTTGTGCTCTCCTTTTTAAATTCAGAGTTCAGTAGTTAAATCAGTTTAATTTAGTTAATTAATTAAACCATTTGAGCAAGGGGTGGCTACCTGAGAGCCAATTACAAACGTAGAGCCGACATTGTTTGAGTTAAGCACCGTAGACCGTCTCTGTGGTTCGACTCCGGTACTTCCGGATTTATTGTGCTGCACCGGTCGATAGTCCTACGCTTGGGACAAAATTCTAGTTAATTATTAATCACCCGAACGGTCAAGCACCGACCACATCTCGCGTTCCATTGAAGCCGAAGGAGAAGCAGAGATAGACCAATAAAGTAAATTGCCAAAGCCTTTCTTTTGCTTCTTCAAGCGGAGCAAGGTCCGTTCGGAGAATATTAACATACCAATGCCATAGATCTCTACTCATATCGCTCCAACAGCTAACACGTAGGTAATGATAATGTCCTCTGGTGAAAATTTGTGCTTATCAACAACGATAACAAAGGCCAACAATGCAGCTGAAGAGGACACGAGGCTGATGGAGCGTAGAATCAAACCTACAGGAGAATGAGCTACTGATACCTTGGAAAATAACATATCGTACAGGAATCCGAGCTCAATCTCAATCACCTTGAAGGCATCTTCAGCTGACCTAGGCCACAAAAAATGGCGGATATAGCTGCGGTATTTAGAAATAAGGGAGCGTTTTGCGTAAATACACTTCAAAATTTTGACAAACCAATCGGCTGTAACAAGATGTTTAGCCTCTGGAATTACATCTTTAAGAATAATCCAAGAATAATGATGTTCAGCCTCTGGAGTAACAGCGGTACGATGAATCCAAGAGGAATCCTGCTCCTGCGATAACATTCTAGGTCCGCGTGAAGTTCTTTTGAAACATTCACTGCTCGAAGACCAAAGCACACAAGTTTTCTCTCCGTACTTTAAAACACCCGATACGAACACCGGTATCGCTATAAAGGTGAGCGGGAAAGTATCATTGTTAAGGCTGCCGCGGATCCAAGAAAGCACAAAAAGGTAAAAAACAAGTCCAACCTAGACGAGAAACGTGTACAAGTGTCTTAACCAGAGCTCATTATTCTCCATGGAGTAAGCAGTAATGGTGTCTCGGCCACTGAGATGAACAAGTAAAAATGGTGCCCACAAAACCATGATAGCTTCCGATGCCTGAATAGATTTATCGGCTGGTGGACAAGAATAACTTTGGGTGTTCAAGATGAAGCCTAGTAAAAAAGTGGCAACCAAATCTGATAACAAGTAGGCAGGGGATAGATTTCTTTCCAAAAAGGATGGAGTGAAAGGCTTTGGATCAAAATAATGAAAAGAAGCCTTGGGTGAATTAGAATCAAGGAAGAAATGAGAAACCTTGGTTGGTTTCTAAAAGAAATGTCCCTACTAGTTCAGTTCCACTAGCTTCGAAAGAGATTACCCTCCTTTAAAGAAGGTTAACACTGGAAAACCTGCAATGGATCAAGAAAATCATGAGGTTCAGGAGGAGCAGTTTACCTTGGTTAAAGGAGTAACTGATTGGTTTTTGAAGAAAATAAGACAAGAATTATTCCAAGGGTATAAGAGACTTCCAAGTTTGGAAGTAAAATGGTTAAACCTCCAAATTTCCCTATTGGTCAATGGGTTCTGGTTTGAGATCCAAAGACCAAGATACCTCAAATGGTTCCTATGCTGACAAGAACTCAGAAGAGGAAGTTGCATAGGAGGTATACCAGTTTTCAAATGGAAGAGTATGCTTCAAAAGGGAATTCCAATGAGGGTAGTAGGTATAACCCAAGGTTTAATAGACTTCAAAGGGAAGATTCAGAGGAATCTCTTCGAAGTGGAATCTCTTCGAAGAGGATTTAAACAAGTTGAAAAGGAAACATTGGAAAGTTTGGCCGCAAGAATGGATAATGAGGATCATGAAAATAGCCCAGTTTCTCCGAATTCACTTGCAAGCTATCAATCTGGTTTGTTTGAAGCCATGATAGTGGAACAAGAAGAGGGAGGAGCTAATTCTTCTCCTGTAGAAACATTTTCCCCGATGGAAACTTCTGCAATGGAGTCTACTGAGAAAGTAGATATTGCAGAGAAGGAATCAGAGCAGACACATGGAGAAAGGACCATCCAATTTAGAACTTTGCCTGAAGTTCAAATTAATATGGTTATACCCTCTTCTATGAATTTTGGACCATTTGGACGAGATTGCTCAATAGTTCGAAGGACTTCACAGTCAGAAGTTGGCCCTGTGGAAATTATTGAGGTATCCAGTGATGATGAATATGATTTGACATATGATAATGGATGGGGTGCAGTAAACCAAAAGAATCAAAAAGAAGAAGAGCTTCTTGTTATGGCCAATGCAACAGATGAATAAGAAGTAACTCCAAAGGGAAAAAGTAGTTTTTGTTCCAGGAACAGATTCAGATTCAGAATATCCTTTAATTGTTGATTTAAATTGTGCTGACATTTTTTATCCTTTCAGGCCACCATCAAGTGATATGAGGCATCATTTGAAGCCTCTATATATTTCTGCTCTATTCGATGGAATCATGTTAAACAGGATTTTGGTTGATAATGGAACAGCAGTGAATATTTTGCCAAGTAGAAGTTTGAAGAAGTTGGGCAAAGAGAATGTTTGATTGATTCCAACAAGCACTTCCATTGCTGAATTTACTGGTGAAAGTAAAAGTCCCAAGGGGATTGTTTCCATACGCCTAACAGTGGGCAAAGTGGAAACTGACACAACATTTTTTGTTGTTGATACTTTCACAAGTATAATGCTTTGCTAGGAAGGGATTGGATTCATGTAAATGGTTGTATTCATTCTTCGATGCATCAAGCCCTTATGATTGTGAAGTATGAGAATGGAAAAGAAGTGGGGGTCGAAGAGGTGAAAGCAGATCCACATCCATTTAGTACTTCAGCAAACTGTGCTGAGGCTAAGATGTATAAACCTGAAATTATCCCTTTAAGTGAAATAGGACAACCTACCACCCCTCCATCCAGTGTGTTGGAAATTGGAGAATTGGCAGAGTTAAAGTCAAGGCTTAAACAGGCAGTTGACTATGAATCAGACACCCCACCAAATGAAGCTACTTGGATGTGAGTCCAAGGTGGAGTTCGAAGAAGCCAACTATTTGGCTTTAGTCAAATTCATGGCTCTAGAAATAGAGCAGAAGGTTCAAGAAACAAATTATTGGGAAGAATCATTGGCTGGAAAATCTGACTGGGGGTCAAAGCCTAGTGCAATCGAAGAAGCCTTTATAGACTATGTGGATTCCCAAGATCCTTTAGAAGACGTTGAATTGGGAGATGGAGTTGTTCCAAACACTGTGTAGATCAACAAGGAACTTGATGTTACTTCAAAGGCCAAGTTGATTGCACCTTGGACTGAAACTTAGATGATATCATTGTGAAACTAGAATCCATTGATGATCATATTGAGCATTTGAAGACAGTTTTTTCGAAGATGAAGCATTATCAACTGAAATTGAATCCTGCTAAATGTGCTTTTGGGGTAATGACATGAAACTTTTTGGGATATCTAGTCCATAGCAAAGGTATCCCAGTTGATAAGAATAAAACTAAAGTTATTATTGAAGCAAAACCTCCTTCGAATAAGAAAGAATTAAAAAAAATTCTTGGTCAGTTGAATTTTTTTCGAAGATTTATATCCAATACTGCAAGAAAAACTAAAATCTTTTCTTCTTTGTTGAAGTTAAAGGATGGAAAAGACTTCAAATGGACAACGGAGCATGATGATGCTTTCAAGGCCATCAAGGAGTATTTGATCAATCCTCCAGTTTTAGTTCCACCAAATAAAGGAGAGCCTGTGAAGTTGTATTTAGCAGCAAACTATGACTCAATAGGAGTTCTGTTGGCTCAAGACAATGATGAAGACAAAGAGCAAGCTATCTATTATCTAAGTAGGTTTTTAAATGCTTGTGAATGTAGGTATTCTGCAGTAGAAAAGTTGTGTTTAACTTTATTTTTTGCTTCGAAGAAACTCAGGTACTATATGATGCCTAAAGTAACTTATGTTATTTCTCAGACTGATGTAATGAAATATATGTTGTCTCAACCTATACTTAGTGGTAGGATTGGCAAGTGGATTGTGTCTTTGATTGAGTTCAATTTTGAACATGTTCTTCAAAAGTCAGTAAAAAGACAAGTTTTGGCTAACTTTTTAGCAGATCATCCAAATGGAATTGAAACTTCAGAAATAGCAGATGTTGATTTAGTTACAATTAAACCATGGAAAATGTGGTTTGATGGTTCTAAAACATGTCAAATAAATGAAGGAGAATGTACAAATAATCAAGCAGAATGTGAAGCCTTAATTATAGGTTTAGAGATTCTACTAACTTTGAAAGTAAATATAATTGAAATCTTTGGAGATTCTCAGTTGATTATAAATCAAGTAAATGGAGAATTCAGTTGTCATAACCCTAGTTTAATGCCTTATCATCAGTATGCTAAGTTATTGGCTAAACAATTTCATATGATTACATTTACTTATGTTCCAAGATTCTTTAATGAAGAAGCAGATGCAGTGGCCCAAAGAGCTTTAGGATTTAAATTTATAACTGATGAAAGCAAAGAATTCTGCCTATTAACTTTGAGAAAATCTCTACCTATGCTCAAGGATAGGAACATTGACTTCGAAGTGTGTGAAACTACAACTTCTTCTAGTCAAGTTGATTGGAGACAACCATTGATTAATTACTTGGCAAAGCCTAATGCCAAAACAGACAGAACAATAAAGCTAAGATTTGTTAATTACATTATGTATAATGGAGAATTATTCAAAAGAGGAGCAAATGGACTTTTGCTAGAATGTATGAGTAAAGTAGATGCCTTTAGAGTAATGACAGAGGTCCATGAAGGCATTTGTGGGGCTCATCAGGCTGGAGTCAAAATGAGATGGTTAATTAGAAGATATGAGTATTATTGGCCAACAGTCCTTAAAGATTGTATTGACTATGCAAAAGGATGCCAAGCTTGTCAAAAGACAGGGCCACTTAAACATTTACCAGTTACTGAGTTGCAGTATGTAGTCAAGCCCTGGCCTTTTCGAGGGTGGACAATGGATATGATTGGCATGATTTATCCTCCTTCTCGAAGTGGAGATAGATTCATTCTAATTGCCACTGATTATTTTACTAAATGGGTTGAGACTCAAGCTTTTGAAAGTGTAACTCAAGAACAAGTTATTGAGTTCAATTAAATGAATAATTTATAGATTTGGGTCTTCAGAAACCATAACAGTGGACAATGGATCTATCTTCGAAGGAAGATCAGTAAAAGCTTTTGCAACAACTCATGGAGTTTCTTTAATTAATTCAACTCCTTATTATGCTCAGTCAAATGGCCAAGCAGAATCAACCAATAAAATTATTAAGAAAGGAATTCAGAGAATGGTTGATAGAAATCCAGAAGAGTGGCCAAATATGCTTTTAAATGTATTATGGGCTTATCGAACCACTAAAAGGACTAGTACATGAACTACTCCTTTTGCTTTAACTTATGTGCATGACGTTGTATTGCCAATGGAGATTGTTGTAAGATCACAAAGGGTTGTTTCCCAAAATGATCTAAACATGGGAGCATATCACCAAGCAATGAATATGGAGCTCGAAAAGATAGATGAAGAAAGAATCAGTGTGTGACCCGGAAAGCACACGCAAGCCATATTTATGGTGAATAGTTCTTTTAAATGCTAATCATTGCCCAAATTGATTTCCTTGCACTCCCGGTCCTAAACCCACATAAGGAAACCTACAAAACAAAGTTTTTAAAAAGTTTAAACCCACATAAGGAAACCTACAAAACAAAGTTTTTAAAATTTTTAAACCATGTCGATCTAAGTTAGCCAGAAGGCTCGCACAAGATTGCATCTTGGTGCTCAAGTGCCACACATAAGCTTCGCAAGCTGAAGATGGCGCTTGAACAGTGCTCGCGCGATCATAGGATTTGCAATTAGTAACAAACAAAATGAATTAATATTCTCTCACCAAAGCATTGTTTCAGTTAACTCACAATATCTAGTCAAACTGTACTTTATTGAATTTTTGATGCCCTTGAATCAATCATCGATTCGATTCACTATTTGACAACCTTCATTTTGGACTGCATGCAGGGACGGCCCTGTGGGCAGGCTGGGTAGGCTCGGGTTTGGAGCCCACCAAAAATAGCCCATTTTTAGGGCCCCAATTAGGTATTTATATGTTCATAACAAGTAGTAATAAATATATAATGTTGCGCTATAAGAAATAGAGAAGCATACGGCATGGTGGAAAGGTATGTGTGTTTCCTAGTAAATGCCATGGTTCAATTCTCATGGGTCCTTCTTTTCCTTTTCTACCTTCTCTTCCCTTTTCTATTTTCTTACCATAGTCAGTTTCTACCTTCTCTTTCCTTTTTTTTCCCCCTTTCCACTGCGTCCGTATCATTTGTTGACTTTTTTTAAAAAAATTTGCCGGTGTAGTAATTAGGGAAAAAATA
Source organism: Vaccinium vitis-idaea (assembly GCA_963854785.1). Taxonomy (NCBI): domain Eukaryota; kingdom Viridiplantae; phylum Streptophyta; class Magnoliopsida; order Ericales; family Ericaceae; genus Vaccinium; species Vaccinium vitis-idaea. The sequence goes on along the minus strand of OY978215.1, from coordinate 35,259,416 downwards.
AATAAAACACTTCGTCTGTATTCATAAAATGTTCGCATTGCTCATTTCAATTGATTTTCTAATTCTTGCAATAAGAATACACAATTATGACCGAAAACTATTTTTTATTAACATGAAGACACGAATTACAAAAAAGACAAAATATGGAACACGATATTTATCATTTGCAATAAATATTGGTTCTTTAATTTTTTTTTTCTAGAAAAACCTAGGGCCCTAGTTTACGTTATCGTCTGGGGCCACAAAAATCTCATGGCCAGGCCTAACTGCATGAATGTGGCCTTCATCAGTTTTGGTGTTTCCTCATTTCTTGAATAATACATTCTCCAAAGGCGTATACCTGAATACAAACAAACAGAGGACTCCACCAGCATCCATAACAAGATGGCCAACAGCGCAATTCAGATCGTGCAGCATATATCCAATAGCAAACACAAACACAACCCTCATCAAGGTGACCAATATGCCGATTTTAATCGCCCCTAAACCGAATGTGATAGGATCCCACGCGACGCTTAGCCCGAAATAACCCAAGTATAGAAAAGCCACCGTCGTGGGCTTTCGCAGGAATCCGTTTTCGGATTCCGCCCATGTAAACCAGGAGCAGAGGCTGATCATCAAAGAAGACAACAACATAACCGCGTCCATCATCCAAGGTGTTGCGTACCAGTTTGGTTTGGCGGAGGTCCTCTCGGTCGAACGGAAGTAGAAGATGTCGATGAGGTGGAGAGAGGCCGGTCCTCCCACGGCTATGACCAATGACAACCACCCTCGTCGAGTAATGGCAGCCCTTAGCCTGTGCTCTATGCTCCTCTCTTTGCTATTATCGTCGTCCGAGTCATAATAGTCTTCATTGTTATATTCATCGTCGTCCTCGACGGTGTTGCCACCATTGGGACCGTCGGGGATTCGGCGGCGAAGGTTTTCAGTCGCCATGAATGAAATTTTTTTTTTAAAATTAAGTTTTTGGAGAGAGAGAAAGAGAGAGAGAGCTGTTCAGAGAAAATTCATGACTGGCTAAGCTAAGTTTTAGGTAGTCCGAAACTGCAAAATAAGAAGTAACCACAAAAATCAATGCACTTCTGGATTCTGGAGACACAGCACGATTTTAGGTAATCAACAGCTATCAAAGCGGAAAAAAATCTCTGGCTAAGTCAAATGAGTTTGTTGAGAAAGTATGGAGGTTGGTTTTCGTGACCTGTAACGGTAAACGGTCGCAGTTTAACGGTATTGGTAGTATCGAATGCTACATAATGGGAATTGATTAGAACAGTTTAACTCTATCGGTAGTTGAAAAGTTAAGTGTGAAAATCACCCATACCGGTCGACTATTGGCCGTAACGATCATGGATTGGTCTGCGAATCGATATGTAACTAGAACCGGCCAATACGCATGAGATTTTTCATGAGGGGCAACAACAAAAAAAAGAATAATTACGAACAAAATGGTAGTCATTTCTATCTTTGTATAGCATCAATTTTATTATTCGGCTTTAAGTATTTTCTGCTAAGTAGTTTTTCAGCTTAAGTAAAACGTTCAGTATTTAATTTTTCAGTACTTAATTTTTCAATACTTAATTTTTCAACTTTCAATAAAGTTTTCAAGTTCATAAAAGAGCACATAGCCCAATGAGATTTTCCTTGTAATACCGATATGTATCTTTATTGAAGTACTTTTTCTGCTTTTGCTACTTTATTTTCATACGCCCAATGAGAGTAACTTGTAAACCTCCCAAGAGAAAATACTCAAGGCAATAATGTAATATTTAAAAGTTTCTAAATTTTCTGTTTTTTATTTCCCTACTCAAAAGAGGAGAATTTTTTTAGCAGAAGCTACAAGATTCACCAAGAGTAAAAGATTCCGAATCAATTTTCTTGTTGGACATCTGAAACATGGTGTCTATGCAGAAGGCAGAGGACATTCTTATGAAAACTCATCAAAGTAAATGGCATCTATTAAACAGGAAAGTACTCATGAATTGATGAATACTAGAAAAATTACTTGTGAAATCCATTAAAAAAATCAATTCGATTGATTATCAATTTTATTAACAAAAATGCAGTACCAATATAATACAAGAATCATATGAACATACTCTTCATAGTATTTATCCACAATACATACACAGGTAAACTATTGGCAGCTTTCGGTGTCGATAGTCATGCTGTGGAGCAACACTTGAAGGAATTTGAGGACAAATATTTGCCAGATTTGATCCCCTGATAACAAGCCCTTGTATGATGCTAAAAGACTTCTTCTACATTGGGGGAGTTGGCAGGTTTGCTGGACGACCACGGCGACTCAACAAGCTTGATCCCGAATCACGCAACGGTGATAACTGAGAAAGCGGAGCACTTGACATTTTCGGAAGTGGGAAAACATTGTTTCTTGTCCGTGGAGAGGGGGAGGCTGCTGGACTGCGAGACACAGTTTTCAACGTGAACGGAGAAGTGGAGGCGACTGGGCTGTGGGACACGACATGCAAAGCACCTGAGGGGGAGGCGAATGGGCTGCTCTGCAAGGGCGATCGCAAGGCGGATGGGGAGGTTAAGGGCTTATATTGCACCGGTGGTTGCAAAGTCGATGGGGAGGTTAACGAGTTATGCTGCACATTTGGTAGCAAAGTCGATGGGGAGGTTAACGAGTTATGCTGCACATTTGGTAGCAAAGTTGATGGGGAGGTTAACGAGTTATGCTGCACATTTGGTAGCAAAGTCGATGGGGAGGTTAACGAGTTATGCTGCACATTTGGTAGCAAAGTTGATGGGGAGGTTAACGAGTTATGCTGCACATTTGGTAGCAAAGTTGATGGGGAGGTTAACGAGTTATGCTGCACATTTGGTTGCAAGGTTGATGGGGAGGGCAACAGTTTGTAGTAGTGCATGGGTGATTGCAAAGGCGAGAGGGAGGCTAATGGGCTGTTTGGCTGCGTTCCAAAGGTAAATGAATCGGATGGACTTTGTATTCCTCCATTGGAAATCTTGAGCTTCTCAACTTCTTGCTTCAGTGCTTCACTTATAGCTGCGATTATCAAGTACCGTACGTAAGACCACGGAATTTTGTCACGAGTAAGCAATAACATGAATATTTCAATCAAGTTAGTCACCAGATTAAAGAGACGGAAAAAGACGATGGATTTGGTACTTCAATCAAATTTCAGCGCAGTAATCAGATTGATGGACAAAATCCATTACACAAGTTATATATTCAGAGGCTGAAAATGAGGGTGTCAATAAATTTGTTCTCTCCAAAGAAAACCTCCTCAGATAAAGCTGGTAGAAGTCTGTAAATTTTTTTTATAACCAGTATAAGTCTGTAAAATTCAGTTAAGCATCGAAAGTTCCTACAAGTGAGCTCTTCAAAAGTTAGATAATAATGAATTTGAAGTTCTAATTACATGAAACAGAAGCCGATTTAATGCTTGAAGAACTGTTTACCACACATATCAGTTACTTGATTAAAGTTTCTTGTGGTTGTGATTGCTAACACAACTTCCGACGAGGCTTATTGCCTAAGAACTGTAAATCGGACAACCAAAACTATGTTGCTATAATGTTTTGGCCTTTGGGCTTAAACACGTCTTATATACACACTTCGGACGTCCATTGATTTGAAAGAGCACTTTCTGACGCACCGCAAATATTTGAAAGAATTGTAAGTCACAACAGGACGTACAGGATTTAGGACCGAGAACATAGAACAAATCCGTTATAAGAAAAGGGAAACCGAGTATCCAATGTTATTTCTTCGGCTTTTAAATGCAAGGCCATCGTTAGAAGATTAATCTTGACACCGGATTAAAAAAACACCGTAACTAAAAGGGTTATCTTCATACTAAACTTAGCACTTAGCAGTACTTCTGTACTTACCTATTCTTATACTCAGATAACCATCATCCCCAGTGAAACAACCGATTAGTATCTTTCTCAGCTTTAAGACGAAGGAGAAAAATTCAAATTCTCACCGTGGACATTGAAAAATACTCGAAGTTTGCAGAAACTTACCATCACGCAATTCAGCTTGTTGCTGCTTGACTTCTAACAGGACTTTGAGCTCAGCATTTTCTGTAGTCAGGCCCCTCTTGTCTCTCTAAACAGTAAGCCGAGAAAGAATCAGCCCATAAATTTATTTTGTAGCACGCTATGTTCTGTTTAAGAGCGTGCGGAATGGTGGGTATGATTGACAGAAGAGTAAATGTAAGGAACATGTATTAGTTCAGAAAAGAACCAACACATCTCCTGTCTTGAAAATTCAATTTATATTTCCATTGAAGACTACAAATATCGTTTGGCCCGGATTTGCTATTATGTCAAGAACAAATATTGAAGGCCATTACAATTTGCCATTATGTCATGGATCAAATTACCTTCTTATCAATTAATATCCTCCATCAAATAGATTCATACAAAAATAATTAAAAGAATGTTCTTTTTATAGACCTAAACTAGTCTATTCATAAGGTTTAGTGTACAAGAAAATGTTCAAATACTAAATTTCCTGGTCTCTTTTACTGCTAAGGGCATCGGAAACTTATCTCGAATAGACAAACTGGACACTAGAATGCAACTACAAATCAAATGGGACAAACCTGGTAAGTTATGAGTCGTGCAGAGAGATTTGTTGCTTCGAATTCAAGGAACTGAGCTTTTTCCTCTAGTTCGGATACATAGCGAACTTTCTTCTCTCTCGAACGAGCCATATACTGCCTACCTTCCAAAAGCCTAAGTTCATCGACTATGTCAGTAGAATCGCCAAAAATGAAATCAAAATTGTGATCAGGGTGATACTGTGAGACAGGAATAAGAACATATGTGCTTGCATGGGCGTGGGAAGAGGATTCGTGTACACAAAACTGTGCCTATAACAGTACGTATACTGTATACATTATGAAAACACAAAAAGAGTTGTGTAGGAACTAGGAAGTATCACTACCACAAATTTTCAGCGCTAAACAAAGCAATTTTGTCTTCAAAACATTGAATTTCGTCCCTATAGCTTATGGAGACGAAATGTTTCGTCACAATTCTATCAAAGAAGCTTAGGCCTGCATATCTCAGGACCCAGATCCCACACACTCATCCGCTGGATATTTTGTACATTTAGATCCACGTAACATAGCCTATCAGACTGATAAAATCATGATTTTCGATGAAAAATAACATCACAGCAACCGATGAAACCTGAGGTATATAGTTTGTACGATGTGAGACCCAACTAATTAAAGCCAAAACCAACTTTAAACAAGGACAAGATTTATAAAACCATGGTCCATAGACAAATTTTATAAAATGCAATTGAATACTTCAATCGAATCAATTATGTCTATCATCGTCGAAGTCTCTCGCATTACCAAGAACATCGATAAAGAATAGTATGATCGTAATCTAACTGCTGGGGACTATTAAAAATGGGTGTAGACGTGTAGTGACAAGTGACTCCATGCACCTGCCAGAGAGCTTCACTCTAGGTAGCGCATTGTCACCAGCAGAGTATTTTTGCACCTACGTTGGGCTGAAAAAAAGGTTCCACCACTTAGCCTTCGGTACTAGATAACCATAAGCACGAGATCTAAACACACTTACGTCAGATACAAAACTTAAGTCACACTGTGCACTTTAAGCGCTAAAGTGTAGGTTTAACCCCACCGAGCTACTACAGAAACTTGAACCCAACCATACTTACGACAGAGTTAGAAACTTAAGTCTCACTTTGTGCTCCGAGCAGCGAGCACCAAAGAGTTATATATTTAGCCCCACCAAGCAGCTACAAAGACTCGAACCCATGCATTGAGCAAGGAAACCAATCTACTTATCTGTTAAACCAAGCACTTGGCGGTAAGGTTGCCAAATCGTGTATCGAATTGAGAATCGTATCTCTTTTTGAACCCCAAATACTTTGCTTCAGTCATAATTTCTAAAATATAAAATGAAAGTTAAGTTTACGGATTTGGGTGATGAAAATATAAAATATAAATGCAAAGCACTTGGTGGTAAGGTTGCCAAATCGTGTATCGAATTGAGGATCGAATCTTTTTTCAAATGCAAGTACTTTTTTTTTTGGTAAATTAAATGCAAGTACTTTGCTTCAGTCACAATTTCTAAAATATACAACGAAAGTTAGTTTTACAGATTTGGGTGACGAAAAGATAAACTGTAAAGAGAAAACAAAGACCCAAATCAAGAAAAAGCTTGCTTTAAATGATACTAATTTGATAATCCCATGGAGTTGTAGCTAAGCTCATTCTATTGCAACTTGCAAGAGATGAGGATTTAGGAATCCTACTTATGGTTCTTTTTCCAGTTAAAAAGTACAAAGCAAACCCTTCAAAGGTCTTTAGGGTGGTATGCCATTTTGTTGTCGTCTTTGAGTCACAAAGTAAATTTCCGCTTTTTTATTATCTATAATACTTGACGAGAAAAGCATCTAGTTTTGAGACCAAATAATGCAATACATAGACAAAAGATGCATATAATAATACTAAAGACCTTAAAAAAGCATCTAGTTTTGAGACCAAATAATGTGATACATAGACAAAAGATGCATATAACAATACTAAAGACCTGAAAAAAAAAAAAGTTTGAAAACGTTCTCTAACAACAAAAGGCAGAAAATTAGTCCAATTTGATTCAACAAATCGAAAAAGTGGATCAAATGATCTAATGATTTAGTTCATCGATTCAACAATTTGGATCACCGATTCTCCAATTCTTTAAGATAGGCACCTAATTTGGATTCATGCAACCAATTCCTACCGATGGCCCATTGAATCATACTGGATCGTACCATTCTAACAACTATGGTTGGTGTTGTGAGGGACTATAACGACAAATATTGAAGAGATGATGAAAAGGAGCTGCAATATATCATTTTCTATCAACACCATTAAGCACTGTAGTACATCTATGTCAGAAAAACAAGGGAAACTACGTATGCCGTAACAATTTAAACAAAAAGATGAATATGAGAAAAAGGGTTAATGTAAACATTTTAAGCAGCCGTACAGTCATACTTAGTTTTTCGTTTATCGTGTGAAGTAGTTTGTAAATCTACGGCGCATAATCCACCAAGAAGACTCTTCGCTTTTGCTCTCAATCCTTACTCTAATGAATTTCTCTCTTACCGAGGAAATATGACAATCAGTGATTTATTACAGGGTCTCCAACATGAGTGGAAAATCAACTCTACGATGAAAAGTGAGGGCTTTTTTTTTTCCCTTTCCTATCTGTGCAGTAAAGTGTACTTTGATTAATTATATTTGCACAGAAGTAAATTGTTGAATCAACGTTTCAACTAATTTATTTATATTGTGCATGTGTCCCAAGCGCTAGTAGTAATAAAAGAAAGAGAAGCTATAAAATCCATTTTCCATAGAAGAATTAATACTAAAGTTTTCACCTCTTGGCGCGGTCCGGGTCTTCGGGCCAAATCTCTGCAAGATTATAACGTGGTACTCCTCTCTTCTTGTTCTTCTCATTACGCTCACTTGACCCTTCCAACAAACCGCTCTTCCCATGATCTACATTGTTATAATTTTCCAATTCACCTCCTCCACCACCACCACCTTGATCCATCAAATTAACATCGCCGCCAGCTAATTAAGGGGGCCGAGCCCGAAATTTTAGTCAGTGGTCAAAATCACATGCATATGCAAGTTGTTTTGTTTCATATTGTCCAAAAAATGTTGTCATATTTTGAAAACGTTCCATGATGCCTCGTATTACCATCACCGTTCGAAAAGAAGAGAGAGAGAATCATTGTGGTTTCTGAACATTTGACAATTTACAAATTGTGAATTGTAAATCAACGTTGCATGGGACAATTTACAAATTGTTCATGTGGTTAAAATAGTAAAATTTAATTGCAAACTATTACCAAAATGTCCTTTTTGAAAAATCGAAGTTGATGAGATTAAGTGACCCACTTGTACCTGCATCACTCCGCCCGAGGCTTTGATCCATCAAACTAACGCCGCCACCTCCTTCTTCCAACAAACGGCTATTCCCACGTCCAGCATTGTCGTGATTTTCCAATTCACCACCACTGCGGCCGCCGTCTTGCTCCATGAAACAAACGCCACCGTCGTCTTGTCCCAGATTTCTGATGTCGAGGAGTGACGATAAGAGGTCATCGTCAAAGTCCCAGAAATCATCCTCCGATTGGGCCCCACCGTGGTGGAGCCCATCGAATGAAGCCGGGATTGGCGGCGTTGGTGTCGTTGGTGATGGGTTGTTGAAGGCAACATGAGAGGTGGTTAAATTTGCGTTCTGAGTAGAATTCATATCGTTATAATTATTAGTATAGAGATCATTAGGGTTTGGTTGGCCCTGCATTTCGAATTGGGCATTGAAATCTACATTCTGCTCGCTCCGCCACCCAATTCAATTGGGTTTTGAAGGAGGGAGGGAGGGAGAGAGAGAGAGAGAGAGAAAGAGGGGTATTTTTTGGGTACCGAATGGGTACCATGTAGCCATGCCGAGCACAATCTCGGTCATCCAAAAGTGTTTTGGACAACCGAGATTGATTCCCTCTCTTTCCTCTCACCCGACCACTCTCTCTCCTCTTTTTCTCTCTCCTCCTCCGGACCGTTAGATTGCATTTTGAATGGCTGAGATTGCCTACGACGTGGGCAATACCTACTCCATTCTCCAAGGAGCGAGTTCGGAAATTTCGGTATCATACCTTTAACCGGTGGATTCTGCCTTCTAAACGGCCTTGTCTCCAGTTCTAAAATGTACTTCAATCATTTAATAGCAACCCAATTATAAATGGACAATCTTCTTCCTATTTCTCAAAAAAAAAAAAAAAAATTATAAATGGATTGAGGTGCTGTGCAGCCTCACGGAGCGGTCGTGCTTGCATCGTTCCAGTAATCGGAGACGTTTACTGAGTAGAGGTCACCGAGTACTATAAGTACACCAAAAATCAACTCAATCGGATATCATTAAGTGTTTTATAGGGGCACAAATAACTTGGATAATAATGGGTTCAGTGGTTTTGATCCAGTGTTTGTGTCCATTTGTGTTCCATTTCTTTTCAAGGTATTTGTGTTCCAATAACGCATTTAACGATATCCGATCAAGTTGATTTTTGGTATACTTATAGTACTCGTTGATTTTTGGTATACTTGTGTTCCAATAACATAGTTTTGTGTATGGGTATGCCCAGCCGCTCCCACGTCCATATAAAAAAAAAAATCTTCAATCAAATGAAAAATCAATTACAACTTAAAAAATAAGGCCACTTAGCCAAAAAATCAAAACATTTGACATTTTTTAAGAGAATGACAAGGAACTTTTGCAATTGAACATAAAGACAAAAAAAATTAGTGAAATGTCACTAATTTTTTAAAATTTTAATTCTGTACAAAAAAAGAAAAAAAATCAATTCCTCCCTCTTGGATTTTGCGTTGAAACTCTTCGTACCCGAATGTCAAATTGATGCGTGTGGCTTTACACTGCTGGACGCCCACAATGGGATTCCCTCTGTTTTCTCTGCAGCTGCATGGGAGAGAGCGACCCGACTTCCGCAAATCTTCTAGGAAAATGACATGGGTACAACATTTGTACACCTCAAATGTACAAGTAGTGTTCCCGTAGCATTGTTCTTTTTCTTATAGGCTGTCCTCCGTAAGTTTGAAAATTTTCTTATAAATATAGAAACAAAAATTTAAAAATTTTACAATTATATAGGTTCGTCTGCCCACTAACAATTAAATAGGTATCTTTGGTATTCACTAAATAGGTAAAGAAAAAAAAAAAAGGACCAAGTAAATAGGTATCTTTGGTATTCAGTAAAAAAAAAAATTTATACAAATATCAACGAGAGTTAAAACCCAAACTAGAGTAGCATTCTCAATTCGCTCTTCTTTTTTCGAAATCAAATCAAGCCGTTTTCCCTTTATCATGTTTGCATTTACGGGTCCCATTTTGATGACTGAAACTGTTTATTTTGTCCAATTTTTTTTATTCTAATAACGCTTGATCAAAAAGTTTAAAGGTCAAGAATTTTACACACATAAAAAAAACAAATAAACTTCTAGATATAGCACTTACAAAAATCTGATTGAGCTGAATTTTTGCATAGTCTTTCAACAAATGAGTCTTAGAAAATGAGCAATTTTGATCAGCAAATTGAAACAAACAATTGACGTTTTCCATTTTTAGCAACGGTGCTAAAAGTCAAATTTATTTTTATTCAAAAAAATTTCCGCTTTTGTTAGTTTTGCGTTAAATTGCTGTGACTTATTGGTCATCCTCAACAAGAGAAATCAGAAAATTTTAAAAAAAAATATTACTTTTAACCAATTTTTTTGGGGGAAATGACCAACTTTTAACACTTTTAGACAGTTTAAAAGTGCTAAGAGTTGATCCATTACAAAAAAAAATTGGATAAAAGTGCTAAAAGGTGCAGATTTTTAAAAAAAAATTGAGTAAAAGTCATAATTTTTTTACTTTTGTGAAATTACTCTTCGAGTAAAACTTATAAATCAAAAAAAAATTAATACAAAACTAAAAAATAAAATGCAATTTTTTTTAATAAAAATATCTAAAAATTAGTAATTTTTAGCTAAAAATGGGAAAGCAGTGAATAGTTTTCTAATCAAATCGCCGGGGCCCGCCTGCCCTTTGCCAAACACGTTCCAGTTGTCTCCATTCCGCCAATCACGCGCATACGACCATTGAATGCAACGGTCATTTCCCGGCCGGCCTTTTCACTTTTGGCGCCTTTTTTCACTCCCCAACGGCTCTCTCTCTCTCTCGCGTCAGATCCGTTATCAACGTTCAGATTCTTGGACCAAGTTCTGGATCCTGCTTGCCTTTGTGGGCCAACTCCATATTCACAACAATGACTGGTTCATGTTTTTAGATTTTTCAAAATTAATTTCATCGGACACAGATAAATATATCAACGATCCACTTATGTATGCCGATTGGAAAAAAGAAGGATCCACTTATGCACATCATATAGTACATAATGGACGAATGGGCGTTGAAAACTTGGATGGCTCATTCTGTCTTCAATAAAAGTAAGCTGTTCACCTATTTATCAGTTGAGCTAATTTTTTACGATTATGCTATTAGTTGACTGAACTATCAATAAGGCAAAGAGAATATAAAAAAACAATTTACGATGCACTTTAATATTTTCAATACTCTTTAATTAACATAAGGAAGACCGTGTCTTCTATCCTTTTTCCAATTTTTTATGAGGTCATACATTCTTGCGAGATCTAGAATGTGAATCCTTTTGATAAATATTGTAGGCTCACAATTGTTCGCGGATCGGTTTTGGGCAGATCGGGTTGGTTCCTAAACCGATCCGCTCATTGCAGGTTGTCGTATTTTTTATCCGCATTCGTCTGTGAGTACGTCAGGTTCGGTTGGGTCGGTTTGGTTGCAGATTAGACGAATTGAAGAAGGATTATTAGGCGGATCGAACCCGAACCGAATCCGCAAAAACTATAATATTAAGATCCGCATCCATCCGTAACATATCTCGGGTGGATTTACGGACGGTTCACTTTGTTGGATGAATTGGACGTATCGGTTGACCCGCGGGCACCCTTTCACAATGCACCGAAACTGAAGCGTATTTGAGGACACAAAACTGGACAAAAATTTGGTCCCATATTCTTCCTCTTCCCATCAATTCTTTAATTCAAAAGCGTACCCCAACAATTACACCGTACCTAATCCAAAACAACTTCCCACTCCAAAAATTATTACAACGCGTCTTTGACACCCCATTCCACAAATCATAACACCACCTCTATAAATATAATACCCCACAAAATTCACCACTCCATCCCCCATCTCTCTCTCTCTCTCTCTCTAAAAAAACTCTCTAATTACAGCCCCCCAAATATCTCTCCAATTTTCCACAAACAAAATCGCCATGCCTTCCATTGTGGTCAGGATTTTCCTCCTTTACAACCTTCTAAACACAGCCCTCCTCTATTTCATCCCAAAAAAACTCAGAACCTACTTCTCCACTTCTTGGTACACCCAACAAATTTCCACCACCACCAACAAAACCACCACTCCTCCTCCTCCTCCACCGCAACCCTCTTCGGCAGCGGCTCGCAGAATGGATTCCTGCGAGCTCCGACGGGTTTTCGAAATGTTCGACAAGAACGGGGACGAGAAAATCACCAAGGAGGAACTCAAAGACTCGTTGGAAAACATGGGTATTTTCATCGCTGATCAAGATTTGAGTCAGATGATCGACAGAGTCGACGAGAACGGAAACGGGTGCGTCGACGTTGAGGAGTTTGGGGCGCTTTATAACTCGATAATGGACGGTCGGGACGAGGGGGAAGAGGAGGACATGAAGGAGGCTTTCAATGTGTTCGATAAGAACGGAGACGGGTTTATTGTGGCGGAGGAGTTGGAGGCGGTGATGGCGGCGTTGGGGTTGAAGCAGGGGAGGGAGGTGGAGGATTGGAAGAGGATGATCATGAAGGTGGACGGAGATGGGGATGGGATGGTTAGCTTTGATGAGTTCAAGCAAATGATGAGAGGCGGTGGCCGAGGATTTCCTGCATTGTGTTGAAAAAAAATATAGTAATAGTTGTCTTGCGGCACCGTCTCGTGATGATCAGATACATTTTTTTTTTTCGTGGAGCTCACGCGTCAATGGAATGAACGCAATGCTGCGATTTATAAGGCTATAGTCGAGAAGAAGGCATGCCGATTTTCATTTATTTTTATTCATTAATTTGGTTGTATATATGTCACATTCTGGTTGAAGATCACCAGAGAGAGGTGATAGTACAACAGGAATTAGTTCCATCCCTTTTTTATTTTATTTTTTATTTAATATATTTGTGGGTTTGTGCTATTGATATTGGTCTGAAGAGAATGGCGTGAATTTATTCTTCTGAGTGAATAGAATGGCGTGAATTGATAGTATATACGAGTAATATAAATTTCAAGGACTTGGGGGAGGACCGGGAGGTGCTGTGCACAGCCGTGCTGTACTCCTAATCCCCGATCTGATTGTTCATCCCACAATCGGTTGTTAAGATAATCCTAACGGTAATAAATACTCTTAGCAGTAGAAATACACATGTGAATCTGAACCATCGATTGGGAAGAGGGCATCATGTAGTGCACTGCCGCACTATAGGGTTGTAGTGCACTAGTGCGGCATCCGAGCCGTTGGTCGCGCAATCAACGGCTCGGATTTCATCTTGGTGCTTGCATGATCCGAGCCGTTCATTGCCGAGATGAAATCCGAGCCGTTCATTGCCAAGATCAACGGCTTGTGTGCCGCACTACAGGGTTACAGGATCCCCGGATTCCATCGATTGTGGGATTTGGTCTTTTATTGTTACCAGTAATTGTACTTTTTTTCTGGTAACTTATGGGAGAACTTGAAAAAATGATTCTTGTGGGAGCAAATTCGATTATGAGCCAACTTTTGGGCAACTTCCACTATTTCAATGTAGTCATCTCTTGAAATATTTATGATTAAAAAAATAACTCTTGAAATATGACCTCTTGAAATATGCCAAACAGTCAGACTTGGTCACCAGTTAAAAATAAATAAATTGGGACTTGGTCACCAGTTTAAAAATAATAATTTTGGGACTTGGTCACCAGTTTAAAAAATAAATTGAAATTTGGGACTTGGTCGCCAATTAAAAATAATAATTTTGGGTACTTGGTCACCAGTTAAAAGGAAATAAAAATAATTGGGACCTAGTCTCCAGTTCAGAAAATAATGAGACGCAGTCATAGAATGAATAATACAGAGTGTCATCTCACTGCATTTAGTGGGTTTCGCTATTTTCTGAGAAAAAAAAAAGTACCTATATCACTAGGTTTAATTTATTGATAGGATATAGTTATTTATGTGAACAGGTATTTCAAACCAGAGAATATCTTTTTTTCCTGAAAAATGAGTGTCCGAGCCAGCTTAGGCAGATTTAAAGCGATGGACTTTGAGCAGCCGCAACCCTACACCAAACTCAGAACCAAATTCAAAATTTGGGTAAAAACACCCAACATCAGCCTCCAGTCCTTGCATCAACCCATACCAAATTGATTTTTACTCAAATCTTTACCCAAATCAAGGGAGAACCAAATCTTTACCCAAATACCAAACGGCTAGTTTTGGGTGGTCGGTGGTGGCAGCAGGTGGTGGTGAGCGACGGTGGAGGCGGTGGAAACAAGCGTTGGTGGTTGTAAGAGCAGAGAGGTCAGTCGGGGAGTGTTGGCAAGGGCTATCAGAGGGTCGTCGAGGTGTGCGTTGACGGTGGCAGCGGCAGATCTGGGATTTAAGTCGCCATCTGAGTTTAGGGTTTCCAAATCTGGGATTTAAGTCGTCATCTGGGTGTGCTCCGACGGCGGTGGCAAGTGGCGGGTGACAGGTGACGGAGAAAGATTGGGTTAGGGTTAGGGTTAGGTCAGACGGCGGTGGTGGAGAGAGAGGAGAATAGGAGAGAAATTGTTTTTGATTTTTTTTTTAAAGCCAAATTTGAGTAAAAATGTTGTTGATGACTGGAGAGGGTCTCCCCAAATCAAACTTTTTTACTCAAATTTAAGGGAAAATTTGGTTCTGAGTTTGGTTCAAGGTTGGAGTTGCTCTTAATGACTGGACAATCTTTAATGGCCCCAACTGTTCACTAGTAGCAAGAGTCGAACCTGTTGGAGGAGTAAACTCATCACTCGCTGTCATGCTCCCGATTTACCAAAAGATCACCGGAAATTACGACCACTGGACGCGGGAAATTGCACTAGCTCTCTCTATTTCTCAAAGATAGCACACATTTTTACCACTATAATGACCAATTTTTAATCAAACCGATGTGAAATTACATAGATCTGCATAAACGAGCTTGCTTTTGCTTTGTATAGCAGGCCCATTTTTTCCTGCGCAAATCTGACTTTTTAATATAACGCCCATACCCTGCAGGAATTTCATGTCCGAAACACGCATACTCGCATTGTTCATCCATAAAATTTAAGTAGCCAAACCTGGTTTGCGTTTTTTTTGTGAATCTTGGGGGCAAATTGCTTCACTTTCTTCCATTAATTACGGGATACTGAAATGATACCCCAGAAATTGTCAAATGTTACTGCACTGCACAAAGTGATCGTATGCGAAATCAGTTATGTGCTACAAAGGGTGAGCGAAATGGTTCAGGTCACTAACTTTAGTCGGAGTCTAAATCATCTTGCTCGTCGGATTCAATTTGTCTCACTTGGTCGAAAACTTCTTGTACGTTCAATGATAGCCGCCGAGTGTGTTCCTCAACATATTTCAAAACCATCTGTAGCTGTTCTTGATCAGCAGAAGGATCTTTTTCTCTCACGATGTAGCTCGGTGGATAGTTCCCGGATCTTAAGATCTTTCTCGTCCTGCAAAGAGTAAATACTATATCACCATTACTTCATCATCGGTTACGAAGGGAAGAAAGCAAATCAAACATTCACTAAATATGAAGCAAAAGCACTTCGACATATGGCACATGTAACCAAGAAACATCATCTCATTTCAGTAAGTTGTTTCGATTAGCTCAGAAACGAAAACATTTCAGGACTTGACGGAAACATTTCAAAGCAACAAAGAATCTGGATAACTTAGCAATCTTTGGAAACACGAAATGAAAACTTACAAAATGTATTAAAGCCCAAGTGATAAAACTCACAGTTTTTGTATTATCATTTTATGGGTAACTGTTTTTTGTTACACTGAAATGTTCTGGTAGATTTCGCTACATGTTCCAGTGGAACAGATACTCAAAATTTTAAACTCCAGAAGTGGATTGTCTTTAGTCTCTTATACGATGGAAATGTTTGAGCCGTTCCGGAACTTCCAGTGGATGAAAGAGTCTTATCAATTAGTTCCACGAAAGAGCAGCCGATAAAATTGCCTATCGATTGGATGGTGGTAATGGTTTCACTAGGATTAGTCTAGGTGTGCATAAACTCGCTTAGACACCCAGAGTTATTGAAAAAGGTGTATAAATTTCAAAAAAGAGCAGCTGGGGGAACACAAATTTTGTTCCTTGCATACAAACCACAAAGTAAGGAGATCAACACCAAATGAGAGCAATACTACCTAGCAGGTCTCCAAATTGAACTGATATCATAATAGTAGCAAGCTAATACTTGGCCAAACAAAAATCAAGATAACCAATGTTTGGTTTCACTCCAAAACATGACAATCATGGAACTATGCATTTAACATAGTTCCATCCCTCTCCAACTCAAATGGTGGAGCGACATCATAGTGCTCACCAATACCATGAACCCACAGGGTCCACGGTAAACCAACAGCAGTCAAAACAATAGTTTTCACCCATCCATTACGGCCAACCAGTTAATAAAGTCCCAGGCCACAAATATGAAACATGCAAAAATCCCTAAAAAAACAGCCACCAGTCAATTTCCATGTCATCACATATGATGGTTGAAAAGACTTTGAAGCATCTATCTACTGACGTTGTATCGCCGACACTTTTCTGTATAACAAGTTAGTCTAGCACATTAACCAGATTGATAGCCTAATAGCTCCATTCAAGTGGATGATGACTTCCTAAAAACAAATGTCATTGAGGACGCCAGAGTGATGTATCCACATCAATTTCCAAGATCATAAAGGTTGACTCAATTCCTCTGATAGAAGTAGGTTCTGAAGAAGTAAAAAGTACACCAAAAGGAGTCGTACAATGCACCAGTTCTTTGATGCCTGCTCATTAGTTCTGCATCACAAGTCACAACTCAAAAAAGCAAGAGATGACTTCTACAAACAGAACACAAGTTTCTCCTATTAAAAAAGCATATTAAAAAAACATACGGATAGGGAGCCCTCAAAACTAAACTTCTTTGACAATGTGCCCAACCAATACTTCTTTGATAGGTTCGAGTCAAAAGGATCTGCCTCCACGACCGTCTCTCAAGAACACTTGGTATGATCTTCAGGAAAGTAGGATGATGGACTAAGCCAGCTGACGATGCCCACTGTCTGTGGAATTTAAAGCAGAAGGGCCTGATTGGGAAGAGGGAAAATCCTCCAACTTAAGTGGAGATCAAAAAACAAGCAAGGTTAATAGTGGGTACAAACAACAATGAAGAGATTACTAAATAAAAATCCTAGAAATCGGAGAAAAAGATCAATTTCCCAGGGCTACATTTATCTTGTCCAATTGACAAAAAATATTGGACTAAATCCTCAACAAGGAACAGACACAATTACAAGACCAGTGCATACTGCAGACACAAGTGGCTGTCCCGATGTCCAACACAGTCATAAATATGTCAGTTATTATATCAGTTTTCCGGAGGTAAAGTCAAAACAGTTGTGAGCTGTCCTGGCATCTTGCCGACATGGAAGACAAAAATCAGGAGGGAGAACTTGAAGGTTCTGAGAACTTCACCAGCTGTGCACCCAGTAATATTGTGCTACAGGATAATGAAAGTAAAATGCCGCGAACACTTCAAATTGGCTGAGCAAGAAAAGAAGTTTGTTCAAGAATAGGATGCGGCGTTGAGCAAGTAAAGAAGTAGGTTTAAGATAAAGGATAATAAAAATCGCCCTCGGTCTCAGGCCAAATGAACCTTTCATACAGTAATACAGCAGTAACATGCTGTTGTATTGAAGCCTCACTCTCCAAAGCAATCATTACAATTTGCTATCCCCAATAAATCTTTTTAAGCCCATTTGAGATTGAGGAACAGAAGATCAGGGATGAACTTCCATTCACAGGGATAGCATGACAGTAATATTCCTAGTATCATTCTGTTGAAACATTTGGATAAGGCAAGAGTAGGAATGGAAAAATTCCTGATTACTCCTACATAGCCACTTCTATAACATCCTGAGCATTAGATAATATTTCTTTTGATAACACGGAATGACTACTTCTTGCAAGACGGCAAAAAATACCCACTCAACGATATCCAAAAGTAAGAGCTACATTACCTCCAATCCAATGCCTGCAACCAGAACGGGAAAACAATCATGACCCCTATGACCTAGAGTGTGGTATAACAGGAATTTTAACATTACAAGCGATAAATATGCAATAGATAAAGCATTGCTTCTAAAATAGGTTTCAGACCTTTCGGTAATACATACCTAGAATCATAATAACCATTTTACACATTTTTTCTTGCCAAAACCTCACTCTTTCCAGATGTTTAATTTCTAGGAAACAGTTTTTGGACAAACTATGGGAGTTGTTTAGGGTTGCTAAATTTAGAGTCTTGGAACGAAACAGTTTTTCAGACAAACTATGGGACTATGGGAGTTCTGAAACATGCATTCCAGTATACAAATCGCTCGGGCAAATATGTTCCCTGTAGCAGAAGTTTGTTGCCGACACATACTTGGCATCTATCTTTTAATTCTCTCTACACCAATTCCTCCTAATTCCTATGCACACAAGCTACATATTTTGAAAGTAAGTGTTGAAGCTGTCTTCTACGTAAATATGGCTATTTTTTTCAAAGATTTACTGAAGTCTCTTCAGTAAAAAACATAATTCCTAACTAGTCTGTCCAAATTATATCAGAACAAACCTCTATAAAGCAAGAAAAATAAACGGGGTTCATTTTATTTGACTGAAAGCTGAAAGTTAACTTTGGGGTATTGAAAGCTAAACTCAACTCAACTCTATCATGATTATTGTTTCTCGTTTCAAAATTACGGATCTAGATGGTGGTATTTTGCTGCACATGCAATCAGGGAAAAAAAAAGCACAATTAAATTCCATGACTAGAATATTTCCTAGATTTGTTCCTTAAAAGTAATAAAGTACTATAACTACTGTAACTATGGTTCCATTGAGATACTCATCTTAAGCTGTACTTCATGGAATGCAACCCTGTGCGATCGTTGGGGTGGTACTTTGCTAGGATTGAGTTCATGATTATGCTCATTGACAAAACCATATATGACCCACTTTCCTCCATCTTTTGCAGCTATCCTCAACAATGCATTGCATCCCTCTCTAGTAGCCGGCCGTGATGGAAGAATTTTTTTCTCTCTTTTTCAGAAACCTTCTTTTGAACAAACAAACTCCCTGCCAATTATTGAGCTGTCTTTAAGTGATCGACGTGTGCGATTATTCCGTATAGTAAAGCCCAGATGTCGTCCATACATCTCATAGAATTCCCTAGCATCTTCTGCTGATTCAAAGTCCATGCCAACATATGGTTCTAAAGGTTCCAAACTTGTAGGTAAATTACCGATACGTGGCTCTATGTCATCATTGTTCTCGTTTGGATAATCTAATAGGTCATCTTCTGCTGTTTCATGACCATCAAATGTTTCAGCTAACCAACGCCTATAGATTTTGTTTGAATTGAACTCTTGGCCCGAAGTACTTGCCATCAACGAACTTAGCAGATGATAAGAAATTTCATACCACCAATCAACACATTAAGTACACAATTGAAATAGAAGCAATGTGTGCCTATGCTCGCAGCATCCTGAAAATAAAAAGTAAAAACTATAAACCCTCCAGCAGTGCATCCAACTCACAACATGGCCAAAGCTAATAACTACAGACTAGATCATAATAACAGGCATGAATTTACTGCAGCAGGTTTCATTAGTACCCAAATAAAATGATTCTAGTGTCTCTTCAACTCTACATGTCAAAATTGAAGATGATTCTGATAATGCCAGGAACAGAGACTTGTCTTTTGAACCATAAACCCAAAACAAGTAGATGATATGACAGGAAGAAGAACTCGTGTTCCAATCTATGTTGCCCTCCTCTGGATTTAAATACATTCGAATCATAATATGAGTCAGAAATTATAGGGAAGATGCCCCATACTCTTAGACAAACAACCTACGAGCTTGAAGTTTCTACGGTTACACTATCTAGATATTTTGTTGAATAGTAAAACCATGACCGGAGGCAAGAAAATGACGCACTATAAATTTGTTAAGTCAAAAGGCGATCAAAGGGAAGCACGAAACATATAGTTAAAACAATTACAATAGCAGTACCCGTCTAATCTCCGATTGAGGGGGATATGGGAGGGGGAGAAAGAGAGATAGACCTAATCTTTGGCAATATGTGCACACATTAGCTCCTCTAAGATATTTTAACAACCGGAATAGCCGCCCCCTATACCTCCCAAAATCAAGGAACCCAAGGGGCATTATGTTGTGAAATCATTACCCAGACCGAAGCCGGAAGGCATCAGAGGATAAAACTTATAGTTGTCATGCTAAATCAAGACACATAGTATGCTTTGCCAAACAATCATATCTTTTGCGGGTTCCATCTTCCATGAACTCAAGACGCGGATTCCAAGTTACATATGTGCACCATTAACTGCTATCTCTTCCCCTTCTGTAGAATGCAAACAAGTATCTCAGTATCACAACTACAAAACATCCATTCTAATATATGGTGTCTCCCTTTTTTGAAGCCGTGTCGCATATTTTGCTTTCCAGAATTACCCTTATGAAACTCCCATGTTACGCATGATGTTTAGATAGACAAAGTTGACTGTATGGATAAAATTGACACTTTAACACCAAGTGACTATCCAAAGGCAGTTACCACTCCCACTACATCTTTTCTCCCTGTAAAACCACCATCCAATCCACCACTACACTTCAAAACGCATGTTCACGTTTGTTTGCCATTTTTTTTAAGATGTATCTTAGTTGGAATTGCAATTACCTTCAGATTTAATTGCATATTCTTTGTGTTCTTATTTTCTGAATCTTTCTAACTAAAAGTGTTTACTCTACCCCATCTATCATCCCAAAAAAAAAAAATTATGATTCATAATTTCTTTGTAACAGATTACGCACATGTATCGCGTGTGCCAAACCCCCAGTACACATATAAAAAGTCTGCAATTGGATTATCAAGAAAAACGAATGAGCCATTTTGTTATGGTGCCTATGGAGTATGGTCTAAAATTTGAAGCTCTATAATGCTTTACTCTATCCCTCAGCACCCATTCATATTTATCTGTGATCCATATAATGCTTAATGGTTTTAATACTTACAACAAAATATTGGAACTGCAGTTTGGGAAAACTAACCTAAACTGGTTTCAAACGCAAAACCCATTTACCCCATTTTAAAAAAAAAATGAACTTTTTTCTTTAAAGAGTTCAATCGAAAGGAATAAGAAAGAACCGCAACATATCACTTTGCCCAGTCATTATGTTTCCTACTAGAGCTTGCATCAATTTCTTCATTGGGATCACAACATCCAGAAAGCCAATCCAATAATCGCATACAATGCAAAAATAAGGTGTGTACCGCAGAGTTAGATTCTGTCTCAAAATTATTCGAGATATCCTTTTGCTTAAGCCTCTACTACTGTTGGCACAAAACAAGAACAGTAATCAGAAAGTGCATTAAAAAATTTGTGAGAGCTCATATAGACATACAGGGGAGGGAAAGGAGGGCGTTACAAGTCTACAACTTGAGCCGAATGGAATTCAACTCAAAAGTACCCAAAACAGAAAGATGTATATGCGGAATACATACATATACACATATTGAGAGAGAGAGAGAGAGAGACCCCTAACCTGAGGAATTGCAGAAAATGTATAATAATGATTTCAGTTGGTATTTCTATTCATCCGATTTTGTTTCTCAGAACTGTTAAGCTTGCGACGACGGGGAGGGAGAGGGAGAGAGTTGTAATATGGGGAAAGTAAATATTTCCCCAATATTTTCCCAATAATATTTTTCTAATTTTTGTTGTTTTTTTGCTAATAGAGAAAATCCAAATGTGTTGCCGCCATTATTTGGGATCCGGGGACCAGGTGCTATGCGGTAAGTGTTGTGCGCCGTATTGTGCGGAAAAACTACGTTGTTTAGCTTAATTTTTGTGCACACCTCCAAAGCTTCCAAGGGTCTTGTTTGAAGAAAGAAAAAAACCACTACAAAGTACCTAAACCCTAAACCCGAAGTGCCTAAATCCAAGTGCCTAAACCCATTATACCCTACCCCAAATAGCCTAAATCCCCTAAAATTGAACGCAAAATTAACTCTCCAAACAAGGCCCTTGGATGTCCAAGGAAAATGAGCAAAACGACGTAGTTTTGCCGCACAACACGTCGCACAATACTTACCGCACAGCGCCTCCCCCGGATTCCATTATATGGGTTAAAAGCGCCAGCGACTGGCGATATATTTTGTTGTTTGGTTGCAGGGGCGGAGCCAGCTTAGGACCAGGGGGGCACGTGCCCCCACTGGATTTTTATCGCCTACTGCTTCTTTTTTTTTTTACAACGCGTTTTAAGTTTACTACATATATTATCTCATCTTATAACAGGAAGTTTGTTTTCTCTAGTGGCACAAGCGCTTGCCTATTGTTCAGAAGAGCCTAGGTTCGAGCCATGGTGGCGTGCTTTGGTATCCTTTTTTGATGCATTTTACCATTTTGTTTTCTTTTGCAGATGGGACTCGAAAAAGAGTTATATTGATCTAGGTCTCACTAATTTTGAAACAAAAAATAATCAAAACAATCATGGTGATCATTATTACAATTGATTTAATTTTTTTGTCACGAAGATTAAGAATCAAATAGTCAATCGAGCAATCATAATTCTATGATTTCTTCAAAAATGAGCTTATCTAGAGTCTTTGAGCTGGCATTGACATTATACTTGAAGCAAGATGTTTTTATGGGATTAGTAACGAAATAATTATGCAGAACTTTTGGAAAATAAAAACTTGTTGGGGTCAATTGTAAATAAAATTACCAACAAATATTTATTTATTTATTCATTTTTGCTTATATTTAGAAGCGTTTTTTTAATTGTCATAAGGTGCCCCCTCTGAATGGAATTTCTGGCTCCGCCACTGTTTGGTTGCCTGGTTGGACAGAGGTTGGAGAAAATACTCCCTTTGTCTCCTTCTCTCTCTCTCTCTCTCTCTTTTTGTCTCAAATACTAGCACTTTTTCTTATCCCAATTAATATATAATTGGCAAAAAATAATGATTTTACTATTTTATCATTATTTTTTGAAAATAAATACATACAATGATTATGTTTTGAAGGGTAAAAGAAGGAAAGAAAAATATGACAGGTATAATAATGACTCCGCAAAAGGAACCAATAAATTGAGAGGGAGGAAGTAATTTACAAGGAAAATTATTCAGCAAACCAGCGTAAATTAACTTACGGCTTCCATTCTGTAAGTCGCTTTACCACTGTGTTCTTGCACGTCTCACATTCTGGAGACACTTGGGTGTTGTGCGCATCTCAGTCATCCAAAAGTGTTTTGGACGGTTCAGATTTTAGAGAGAGAAAGAGGGGGGGAGATAGAGAGGATGAAATCTGGACCATCCAAAATATTTTTGAGCAATCGAGATGCTCGCTTGGACACCACATGTGAGATACCCTATTTGCACCCAAAATTTTCTCCACATTCTGGTTATCGCCTAGCAACAGGCAAAAGGAATTGTTTTTCCTTTATGTTTTGGTGCACAGCTTGACAAGAGAGAAACTTAATTTAGAGAGAGAGTGAGTTAGCGAACGGGTCAAGAATAAAAGTCTAGGCACCCAGAATGAGTACCCAGAATACAAAATTGCACGGTCTAGATTGAATTAAAGTGAATCTGAACCGTGTAATTTTGAATTCTTCGTAGATTCTAGGTATGTAACAGTGCTCGGTCAAGAATCAAGAAGAGGAAATTAGCTACTCTTTATATTTGTGATTGTCGTTTTCTTCCCTCTTTTAACTGTCTTCTTTTTTTGTATTGATACAAGCACCAGAAATGATGCTTTGTACAAGGTTTTTTCACGTAAATATTTTACATCAAAACAAACAGATCCAAAGTGACACTTCACTAATACATGAGGGACCAACAGTAAATATTTTGTCGTTGATCCCCAAAGTATTATCAAAGTATTTCCCATGGTATTAGCAAAGCATATTCCGTGTAAAATACTTTAGGAACCAACGGTAAATACTTCACTAATACTTTGGGGACCAGCGGCTCCATTTGTTATAGGGAAGTATTTTCCGTGTTGTTAAAGTATCTTACACGGAAAATATTTACACGGAAGTATTAGCGAAGTATTTACCGTTGTGCAATACTTTGGGAGGCATGCTACAATGCACACCCCCCCATATGAGATTTTGTGGCTTTAAATCTGAGTTTTGTGGCACCAAATATGAGATAATATGAGATAATATGAGATTTTGTGGCTCCACATATGAGATAGTGTGTATATCGATATGAGATTTTATGGACTCCAATATTTATTGTTGTGATTACCGATATGAGTGTTTGTGGCTCTAAATATGAGATTTTGTGGCTCAAAATATGAGATTTTGTGACTCAAAATATGAGATTTTGTGGCTCTAAATATGAGATTTTGTGGCTCCAAATAACAAGTCGCATTACTGTAGCATTACTGTAGCAATCTGCATGGGTCCAAATATGAGATTGTGTGGGTCCAAATATGAGATTTTGTGGACATATATAAGATTTTGTGACTATTCATATGAGTGTGCATACCATATGCACTTCGTATCTCCAGCCACAAAATCTCATATTTAGAGCCACAAAATCTCATATTGAGTAAGTGCACATTGTAGCATTACCCATACTTTGGGGACCAACTTCTCTAATACTCCCTCCATCCCAAATTTCTTGTCCATTTCTCGGCATGCGTACTATTTTTCAATAGCTTATATCTTTCGATCTATCTAATGTTTTTAAAAACTATAAGGACGAAATTGAGATATTTAAAAATATAGGGACTAAATTGAAACATATTCATAACTCTATAGGGACATAAACACTAGACAAGCCTTTTTCAACTTTTTGGTTTGGTTTTTTATTTGTTGTCTCTTAACTTTTAATATAAGATTCGAGTTAAATCGTTGAATCATACCGATCGTCTTAATAAGAGGAATTGGAAGGAGTACAAAAATGTAGATCAATCATATAAGACAACGAAAAAGTCTAAAAACATGTATTCTTTTTCATATAAATGGTCTTCAGCGTATTTTTTGTTGTTTTATATAAGAAAAATTCCACTTTGATCTATATATTTAAACTTTTTTAATTTCCCTCGTCAAGCTGAACGATGTGATATAAAAGTTATACCTCACAATCTAGTAAATAAAAAGACAACCAAAAAGACCATAGCGAGAAAATGAATTGAGGGCAATTTGAGACACTAGGGGATGAATGCCGATGGAGTTTGGATCCTAAGTTTTTACGGAATTGCAGTGCACCACATGCTTTGAAAATGAATTGTGGGCAATCAAGAAAGGCTAACAATCGTCATGGAGAAAAGAATGCTCAATGTATGCATGGAATTAGATTGTGTCAAAGTTGTCAATCTCGTGAAGGATGGAAGTTCCCGCAGAGCCGGTCGTGCTTATTCAAGGCTTAAAGCGAATACTAGATACGGAATCCTTTTTTGGACTATTACAAAAGGTACCAAAGTAAAGAGAGAATACTAGAATTTGCAAATTTTTGAGAGCCTAAAAACGACCGCAACTCAATCTTTAGTTCAATGCTTTTTTTTTTCTTTTTTTCTTTTTGAATTCAATGCTTTAGTTCCATGTTGACTTTGACTCCTCAGAATGAGTGTAAACGATGTGATGATCTTCTCATGTGACGTAAAATAGGTTCTGTCACAGTTCCACTTTACAATTTGTTGAGCCACGGAGTTTGTAGGCCTTCGATGCAAAATATTGGATTTATGGGGCTCTCTCACTTGAACAATGCACAATTTGTCATAAAGAGACATGATTGGCGAATACAATTCGATCAAGCCTTTCTAATATCCAATTCGATCAGAAGCCTTTCTAATATCCGATGATCATATCAAGGATCTTAATTCTCCCAAATAGCCCTTTCAGAGCCGTAATTGAAAACTACAAATTCCTCCTTGAAAGGACAGCAAGCACTAGTTTTCATACTCTCTCTGTCATACCAATTCCTTATTAGGGGTGTACAAGAAAACCGAAAAAACCGCGAAACCGGACCAACCGAACCGAACCGATCTATTTGGATTGGTTCTATGGTTTAATGGATTGGTTTTGGTTTCAAAAACATGAGAACCGTACATTATGGTTCGGTCCTTGGTTTTAAAATTGCAAACCGTGGTCCGATCCGAACCGTTAATACATACCATAGATACATATATTTATTTATATGTTTGTTTATTTTTCCCTTGCATCTACCATGGCCCATCAATAAAACTTTTCAACTACTCATCAAACTCTTCTACTCCCCCAAATGACTAAAATCCTTCCAGTCCCCAAAACTATTTCTTGTTTCCCATAAATCTAAAACCCAACAATGATAGCTATACTAGAACTCTTTTTAAGAGATTCAAAGTTATTTCATTCTAACGTGTCTAACTCTCACCCAAATTGATGGCTCTCTCTCTCTCTCTCTCTCTCTCTCTCTCTCTCTCTCAAAGTTCATCAAATTGTGAGCAATTTTAATAAATTAGTGGTACTTTTATTCTTTTTTTTTTTGGCAATTTGTAGATGATAAATGGTTTAGAACCGTAAACCGAACCAAACCGGACCGATCAAATGGTTTGGTTCCGGTTTGGTTCCATATGTATAATGGTCTGGTTCCGGTTTCAATTTTTTTGAACCGTTAAATATGGTTCGGTTCTTGGATTTCTACAAAACCGGTCCAATCCGGACCATGTACACCCCTATTCCTTATTATCAAGCTATTCTATTAAGTACTAATTTTCATCAAATACTCCTTTCTCAACAAAAAAATTCTTCCATTTTTCCTTTCCAAAGATATTTTCCTCCATTTTTTTTCTATGCAAATCTAAGAGTCCGTGGAGCTGAATAAGCATAAGATACATTACGGTATAGACCACCAAGAAATCAATCGAAAGACCGAAAGACGCATTCCAACCATGGACCTTAGCAGGCAGCTGCCTATCTACAAAAAAACACAGAGCATAGGTATGGCATCAAAATATGCACTCTAACGGGCCATTTGCCAGCAGGATTAGTTTTTGAAGGGTTGTGTCTATGCCTGGTTAGTTTTTTTTAATTGGCGCGGGTGGATAAGAGGTGAATGATGATAGAAAGAGAAAAATGCTTTGTACACAGAAAGCCTGATGCTAGAGTATTACATATCTCCCAATAGGTGGATATACCATCCGAACAGATGACTAATCACCCTCCTCATCCGGGTTGCAAACACCGGATGAAGGTTGGGGCAGATGACTAACTAGGGGAATATAGCATCCACTGTATATCCTCCTCGCAGTATTCAACTTTGGTTTTAAGTCGAAAGCAACAACAGTTAGGGTCAGCTTGGATAATTGATTTGTGGAGGGGTAAGAAAAGAACGGCAAAATATACTCAAACATTCTAATTTTTCCAAATGCTGCAAAATCTGAGTCAACCTACCCTGATAATAAGAAATGTACACTAACAATGACCTAAATAGATTCCAGAGGGAATAGACCACATTATGTAGCATTGTAGCCATACTAATCGTTTCCCCTTAATTTAAACGCTCAGAGACCCTAACCATCCGAATTGTAACTTTTACCGAAACCAATGTAAACCATAAACCTTTCTCACATGGGGATTTGGAGTCACAAAACTTCACCCAATTCAACTGCTTCCCTTCAGTCTCGCCTCCTCAGATTTCCTTATTGCCTATGCAGCTACTTTTTTTTTTTTTATCAGCAGCCTCTGCAGCAACTTTGGTGATACTTCCTACATAAATATGAATACTACACTGGCTATGCCATTGCTTGTTTTGCATTCACACGGAACTTTAGTAGTTCAGGACCACTGCACAACATAAGACAGGTATGTCATAAGAGATGCGTGCAAAAAATAATAATCTTCCACTTTGAGAATTATAAAAAAGACAATGGCAAGTTTTCAATTCGAAAATAGAAGTGTGGATATATATTTTTTTTGGTAAGTAGTGTATCTACCTTGTCACCGATAAATCCTATGAAATTATAATAATCGGAGCTAAAGGGAGATGTATACACAAAAAGATGTATATACATGTGGTTCAATATGAAGTGTGGATATATTGGCGCTAGTTATTATTCGGACAGAGGGGAAAGGAGTAGATTCTCGAATGAGAAAAAAGGATCCAATGATTTCTTTCGGGAAAGATGCGGCATAGCATCACACCGTCGCAACACAATGCAGTAGATACCAGCTGCTGCTTTTTTCCATCTTAAGGAGATTCAACTTTTGTTTGTTACTGAACAACTACGTATAAAATATTTCAAAAGAAAATTTACTCTCATTTTCTAAGTTTGTATCAGTTGATGCGATATACACATTTTGCACTAAAAAACATACTCAAACAAACACATTGCGCAAGTGCAACATATCAGCAAGATATCCTATATATGTCGCTAAACATTCTGAAACAACGTGTTGTACTGATCTATACATGCTAAGGCACACATGTAGCATGATATACTTAGACTGCTGCAATATCAGCAGTCGGAAAAAATGAAGATGGCTTGGATCTTCAGAATTTGGAGATTCATGCTACATGAACGTATCCTGGCAAATTTAGTCAGGCCTGTTCGAGGGAATTCAAATCCTTCTTGGGTGGTCATTGCTGCCACCACAACACTGGAAAGCTAACTAACTGCTGCTTCTAGTTTTAGTGGTTGGGAATAGATGTCTGGCTTTAAGGCTCTCTTCAGTTGTAAGCAATTTGGGTCGAAGTGCAAAAAAATTATTCTAAGAAGAGTTTAGTGACACCAAGTGAAGTGAAGGAAAAGAAAATGTATTTCTCCTCATGTGTTCATTTAACAAAGTTACAAAAGAATTCTGTAAGACAGATGCAATATAGTAGTTTAATTATGTGGGGAACCAGTTTAAAAATAAGATTTTTGCAAAATCTACAAGTTTTTGGAGGACAAGCTTTGAGAATAAGCTAATCCGGGTGGAGGTTGAAGACGTGGGTCCCCACCAGTTTTGAACTACCAAAAAACAAAGTTCAAAGAACAAAAAAAAAAAAGTTGCATACTTCCCTTAATTTCCTTTTCCTACAACTAAAGAGGGCCTCGAGATGATTTGGGGACTCCAAGATGGGGTATGCCCCTTGTAGGCTGTACATTCGCTTAACCCCTTTTAATTTCAAGCTAAATTACCCCAAAAAAAGAAGAAGATGGAAATCAAATCTGAACTTGGATTAATGTTTAATTGCATTCATCGGTGTGCTTATCCGTGAACTATAAAGGATCTTCTCCAACGTATGTTCGCAGCTTTTGTTGCTAATCTTTTTTTCTTTCCCATTTACATGGAAAAAGCAACATGACTGCCAATTTTTTAGATGATACTTGACATTGTATTTATCCGAGTCAAGCTTAGATGACCATGTTAAAAAAAGATGATGTTCATCATTCTAGTAGCAATCTAATTGTTCAATTTAGTTACCAATGTGAAGGAAAAATATCATAGAATTACTCACTCCAAGATCGGGCTATCCACGGCGCGGAAGCTCCTTCCTTTTAGCTTCAAGTTCTTTGAGGTTGTTAAGAACAACTTGGGCTTTGGTCGATAGATTTTCACTGTGGTCTTCGACGTCTTTCATGAGAGAACGTAACTGGTCACGATAAGCTGCATTTAGTTTCTTCTTAACTCGCAGCTCCGCTGTCAGTTCCTGAATTTTCCTATCTTTCTCGTCCTACAAAAAATATTGCACAACCAAACAAAAGAAAGTTACAAATGAATCATATCAGGACTACAAGGAATTATTTTCATCAGATTGATTATGGTGCACAAGACCATAATACTAAAGAGGAAAAGAAAATCAATACAGGACATATAAAGTCTAAGCCTAAAAAAGGAGTAAAAGTTTCACTTTTTCCTTTGATTTTTTTTTTTTTTTTTGTTTCTGAATGTCCCAAGGTTTCCTAGATGCTAGCTGAGAGTAAGTAGTATGCAAACATAAGTATATTTAATTGCCATCTATACAGCCCCATACATAAAAGATATAATGAGCAATTCAAGCTGACTGCTGCCACTTGTCCAGTTGCCAATTTCTCTCTCAAATTGCTGGCCCTAGGCTCACACATGGGCCCAGGGCCATGAATTTATCATTGATAAGTAACGAACCATGAACGAGGCATCAGGAGGGCACCCATTGTCCGAAAGAAGGTGATTGACACATTGTTCGTCCTGCTTACACCTAGAATACCTAGTTTAATTTCCAATCAAATTTGAAAGGAAAGGAGTTTGCCATGTGCAGCCCCATCCATACAAAGAACACAACCTTCAAAGGAGCTTATTCCCACACCTCAATCCCTTTGAAAGACACCCCTATTTGACCCACCAGAATATCACCAAAAACTTTTTACCAAACCTGTCCAACTTTTATCTCATGATTCTCATCTGGTGCCAAGTTCCTCGCCATCAACATTTGGGGCAAGCATAGAAACTGATGATGAGCTCCATCAGATCGCCCACAGGCCACCTCCCAATCAGTCAACTTCCTCCGAAGGGCAACAAATCAGAACACTTGGTCTCCTCCATCAATCTTCAAGCAATCACTGATGGTCATGGACTTATTGATTCCGAAAGATCACTTCCAACTTCTCCCCATACCACAATTCAGTGTTATCACCTCTCCCACAAATAAACTGAACATGAACAAAAATTGTCCAACCAGCAATGAATATTTTTACAAAGCCCCACTATAAGAGCAAACCAAACTCCATGGATGCCACTCTCCACACTCATCCATATTCCGACTTGAACACCCTTCCACAAACTTGCAAATAAATCTTACTCCCTCTGTTTCAAATTGTTTTGTCACTTATACTATTTTGGGATGTTCCAAATTGTTAGTCCTCATTGAGAAGTCAAAACAAAATTTATTCAATCTTCCAAAATAACCCCTTTACCAACAACAATCATTTCATTCAAAAGTTGAAAGAGGGTATTGTTGGAAATTAATGAATCTATTTAATGTGAATGCATATATTGAATGCAGTTATTGCATGTCTGCTTAAAAAGTTGGAATCCCCAAAAGTGACCAGTAGTTTGGATCGGAGGGAGCAACTAATATGGGAAGTCACTCAATCCTCAAAACAAGGTCTCTAAACTAGGTACACACCTTATCCTGGTCAACCAACCAAAGCTGGTCTCCCATGTCACCATGTGCCCAAATGAAACAAATTGCTATTTCTCCAAGTTCTTTGCTCCAAATAATGAACATTGACATAAATTAGGTTGGTGAACTTGCCAAGGTGCATCATGGTCTACCAAACTCCTTTATCCTAACAATGCCTCTTATAACTTGCCAACCACCTTCGGAATATCTAAAGAATCGGTCTCATGCAATCTTCTCCTTGAGAACTTCATGTAAGCCCAAATACATAAAACCGAAGGATACCCTTGCATCCAAAATGCTAGTAAAGTTACCCATATTAGAACAATTAGGTGATAGAAAGCATCCCTTTTTGCATGCTTCCTTCCCAAACAGTATGATCCCGAAAAAGGACGACTCTAGCATTAGGATAGCCCAATCATATTCGAACTCCTAAGTTTCCAATTCAAGCTTGAGGTAAATCACTTCTTTATTTAATATACATCTACGTCCACCACATGCTTGCCTGTGTAAGTAGGAAAAAAAAGAATGATCTTTCATTTGGTCTCCATTAAAAAATAGTAAAAATAAAAGGTCGAAGAGAAACAAATAGGAGCCACAACCATAACAGATTGTAAGTCTGCCGCGTGAGGATCACCTAACCTAACATAAGGATTTAGAGGAGCAAGATGAGTAAACTTGACAATATGGGCAGCTTCTTATTCTCGTTTTGAGAAGTATTACCTATGTAGTTGGAAAGGTAAATGACATGTGCTAACCTCTCAATGTTCTATATGACAGATCTGTTTTGAAATTCCAAGGATATTCACATGTTTTATAACTAGTTTTTATGAAGCTAGGACATGCCTTCTTAGGAGTCCGACTCCTAACAATGAATGAACTGTGCTCTGTTCTGGCCCTGCAGTACTCATTGAGACAAGTCTTCCAGTCACCTTGAGTGACTTTTGTGCTATCTAAATGGTGACCTGACATCATAAGGAGTGTGAATTGACACGCTCACCTGACCTGTCAAGCT
Source organism: Vaccinium vitis-idaea (assembly GCA_963854785.1). Taxonomy (NCBI): domain Eukaryota; kingdom Viridiplantae; phylum Streptophyta; class Magnoliopsida; order Ericales; family Ericaceae; genus Vaccinium; species Vaccinium vitis-idaea. The sequence goes on along the minus strand of OY978215.1, from coordinate 35,227,352 downwards.
GAGAGGAAGTGATATATACGACGATTTAATGAGAATGAGAAAGGTAACAACCAAACGTCATCAACGAGAAGTCACGTCTTTCTTGCATAAACTATACCCTAATAAGGCATGCATGACCACATCCATTCACCTTGAACAGATCATTGCGCTATCAGAGTTGACAACATCATGATATCATGTTTTTCTTTCTGACTAATTTCAGATAAATTATTTATGTTATGTTCATGACTAATTGTCTATTCCAAGTTTTTCTTGATACAAATCTAGCTTTCAAACAAATGATCAAATTAAAAAAAAAATCTCACTTCGTGTTATGTTATTCACAAGATCTCTTGCTAGTAATTTCGAATGTTTTCAGGAAATGAAGACGGATACAAGACCACGCTTGCATGAGGATTCTTGTTGTGCATAAGAAGATGCATGGTGTGATTTTGGTACTTGTGTTACACTTTCGATGTAAATCTGCAGGTATCATATACCAACCTAATCTAAAGAGTGTACCAATTTCACAGGTAATGGCGGCAATGCTAATATAATAACAGCACTGTTCACTCCTCAAAATAACTAAAACACTGCAAAGTAATTTCAATAATTTTTTCAGTTACAAACTAACACACTTGATTCTCATTTCTCAGCAAAAGCAGACTTTCAGTAGCAATTGCTTTTGTCTGTTCATGATGTCAAATCCTTCCAGGGTGGAGGCTTGGGTCGTGTGCTACATCTTCAGTAAACATACTTGTGTTTATCTTAGAGAAGTTCCAGACGAGACTGAGAAACAAATATAATTAAATCAAACCTTCACATCATGACATGGACAAGTATTGAACTTTTAAGTAGGGTAATGCAAGTACAAGGATAGTATATCAATTTACCTTAAATTGAATACAAGATGAAAATATTAAAGAATAAAGCTAAACTCTACACTCAAACGACAACAAAATAATTATGAGTTTTTCAACGAAATAGAATAAGCGAAAGATCAACCTCAAGAACTACATGAACTTTATGAGGGCAAACAATTCCGTGAAGTTACAGTAGGAGATGGAAACTCACCAGATTTGGACGTCTATTTGGTAAAGTAACAACCAAGGGATGATTGTGGTCCCGCACAAAATTTTTGACAGCCCATTCTCCTGACTTCTCTTTCTTCACTAGAAACTTTGCCGTGCAACCTTCTCGCCGTCTGTCTCTCTTTTTATTATAAGAACCATCTCTACATCCAAGTCCACGGGAAATAATTGACCCATCACGCTCTGACCTCCGCGAAGATAGTACACGGGTTACAAACCCTACTTGGGTAGCATACTCATCATAGAATGATCGTGCAGCTTCTTCCGTGTCAAAGAGCATTCCCTCAAATGGTTCTTGATTTCTCTCATATTCACACACGCTCAATTCCCCACCTACGGAGTTTTCTATTTGTCCGACTCCATCTTCCACTTCGGCCTGCCTATCCACTGAAAGTCCAACATTACAAAAGTTACATCTTTGCAAAACAGATCATACACAGCACACTCCCCAATAAATTGAATATAACACGTTAATTTGTAGTATAGCCTTTGTATGAATCAACATAGTTTGCCATCCATCAAAACATAACCATAACATGAATCAACATAGCCTTTGTCAACTAGCCAATTACGCAAACCAACCAAGCAGTTTTTCAAAAGCATGAAAATCAGCTCCAAGAAAATACAGAATCTAACCAGCAAGGGAAATTTTCCCATGTAAAAGCCACACAAGATCAGAGAAGAAAAAGAAACACTGCAATCTTGTAGAAAACTGAGCAATTGGCTTTGGCCTAAACATGAGTTAAGTTAAATTAACTATATCCTTGCAACTAAATAGTCAAAATCCGAAAGTAGAATACTGAGCAATTGGCTTTGGCCTAACATGAGTTACTATATCATTGCAACTAAATAGTCAAAATCAATTTTGGGTGTGTATTTAGTCACAGGACAAATTAATTGATGATACAACAATAATGTGAAGTGCGAATATAGAAAATATGGTTTCCAAGACCAATGGTTACGTTAATTTAATCTCATTGATTGAAGAAAAATTGACTAAACAAGGATAAGTTACTTGTGTCCTCTAAGTCCGCAATGGCTGGAGCCTCATGCACTAGAATGCATCTTTTCTTATATTCTCTAAACAACATTGGTAGTACATCAGAATGGTGAGTTTGTCTTTGACCCAAAACAAAGGAAGCACTTAGACATGAAATACAGCACCCAACTGTCATTTAGGAGTTAAGAAAAATGGATACAGAGATAGGAAGACGGACACAAAAATTAGGATACAAATATGTTGGGGGCCCCTTAAATGAAATAATCCATGACATAATTTATGTACTCATACAATGGATAACGATATTATGGCATCAAATTAGGAATCAACTAAGTCATAGACACGAATAATACTACTATTTTTTAGATATAAAAAACAACCCTTATTTTTATCTTTTTTAATCGGCAAAAAAAAACAACCGTTATTAAGGTGAATATTCAAAAAAACTATCCATCAATGGAGACCTTCCCTTGACTTTTTATAACTGGATTTGGACCTGATAAGTGATAAGTGTCACCAATGTGACCAGAAATGTCCCTAACATTCACCCATGGCATCAGACCAAGGATAACTACGAACAATGTTGGACACATAATATACATGTCCAATCATGTTCTTGTATGCCGGACATGGGGGACTAAAATCACGTGTCCGTAATTCTTAGCCAATGAGAAACCTATAATACAAAAGTAAAACATAGGAGTAAGTGAAAACATCAGGTAAGTTAACCAGTTATTGATTTCCTCCTCAAAAATGAAATACTCAATCAAACTAAAACTGTATTTGGCACAACTAAAAGCAACAATATTTTTCAACTAAAGCAGTGACACTCAAATGTTTGCCTTCTGTGTTTAGACAAAGGACACTCAAAAAATAAAAATAAACATTTGTTTACTAAGATCTTGCATTTTCTTGAAATTAATGTCAGGGTTGCCTTCATAATTAGAAGTCTAAGATCCCAAAATAAGGTTTTGATTTTCTTTGGCACATTTACGTAGAACAAAACTGGGCCTAAAGTTCTGATGACAAAAGAGAGAAAAAAATGTGGCCTTTACAATTAAAAAAAAAAAAAACGCAGCAATTTTCCTCCAAATGAAATCACTAAAAGCTAGCACTATCTAAAAGTTGGAATCAAATGCAAATCGGACAGCATAAAACAATTGAATTCTAGGGTTTTAACGCGGAAATGTCATCTAGGGTTTCACCATTATTATAAAACTTCGAGTCTTCGACCAAAAAATAGCCCAAACAGCTTGGTCTTTCTAGAAAAACTAAAATGAAATGGGAAGAAAAAAAAACACATTTTTTACATATCCCAAACACAGCCTAAGCTAAAAGGATGTGTTTTGTTCAGATAGATAAAATTGTTTGCTAATTCCTTTCTCTTGCATTTGCTAATTAGAAGTCTAAGATTCCAAAATCAGGTTTCGATCATATTAGTTAGGTCACATTTATGTAGAACAAGATTGGGCCTAAAGTTCTGATGAAAAAAAGAAAGAAAAAAATGGGTCTTTTACATGAAATCAATCTCTTTTCAAAACTTGAAATCAAATGCAAATCGAAAGTGGTGAAACGGTTGAATTCTAGGGTTTCCAAACACTAGATCGTAGACATATTGACTTGATTCATACATTCCGAGAGAGAGAGAGAGCGAGAGACTTACTGAAATTGAAGCGCCGGTGATTCAGCCTTCGATTTCCGGTCGTAAATTTGTTGATTTTCTGCTATAAAAGTTTAGACGATTTGTGAGAGAAACGGTTGGAGACCGGAACCTACTCGCGCCTCCCGGTTTAGCGAAACAAAAAGACTACGGTAAATTTCACTTTGGCCCCTTGTGGTTTGGGCCGGGTGCTGTTTCACCCCTCACATTTGATTATCAGCAAATAACCACCTTGTTTACCTTGTGGTTAAGCCTCATCATTTCGCCCGTTGGCCCGCGGCCTGCCCGAAGCCCGCTAGGCCCGATGGGATTTACCCGAGCCCGAGCCCGCCAAGTGGGTGAGCTAGCCGAGCCCGACTTTTCCATGGGTAGGGCTTGGACCTAGGAATTTTAACTCTAACCCCGCCCGCCCGCCCGCCCGCCCGTTGGCCCTCCCATGAGCCCAGCCCGCTGGCCCGAGATACTAGCCCGCCCATAGCCCATACACTTATACACGCGTAGCATGGGTTTGAGAAATAGCATGCCTGAAATTCCTCCTCTGGCTCCCATCTCCGAAAATTTCTCCTCTTCTCTCTTAAATATCCATACAATTGCCCAATAGTTGTACACAAAAATTATAAATTATATAAAACTAAAGGATGAGAGACAAATGGTTGGTGGGGAATAAAAAACTAAGAAAAATGGTACAAAATAATATGAATTTACGTTGGTGGATGTGGAAAAAGAAAGAAGGAATACAAGGGACATGCTTAAGAATGTTCATTGGGTGGATTTTTTATTTATGCATTGGGTGGATGCATTTCATAGTACCAGGAAGCATGGGACATAGGTGTTCGACCAGGAAGCATGGGCCGAAGTGTTTTTTTTTTTTTTTAAATAAAAAAAACAAAAGCATTTGGCTCGCCGAAAATAGCCCATCTTAGCCCGCCCGAAGACTGGCCCGCCCGACTAGGATAAGCCCGTGGGCTGGGCCTGGGCATCATCTTTTGAGAGAGAGCCCAGCCCGCCTGGCCCGCTAAAAAATAAAAGCCCACGAAGCTCCGCCCTGCAGGGGCTTGGGCTGGAAGTTCGCGGTTTGGGCTGGCCCGGCCCGATGATGACCTTTACTTGTGGTTGTTGAAAGTTAACAAGACTCAAGCTCTGCTTATTTACTCAACGAGCCAAAATCTCAAGCTCATTTGAAGTTAACAAGGCAAGATTTTTGGCTCATTTGTAAGTGAGTCGAGCGAAGGTAATTTAAACGAGTGAAGCCCATACAAATGAGCCGAGCTTTTTTTTAGCCAAGATGAGCTTTAACGAGCTCAATTACTAAACGAGTCTAAAACTTGAGTTCAAGCTTGACTCGATTACTAAACAAGCCGAGCCGAAAGTCTACCCACTCAAATTTTTTAACACAATTCCAAACATAACTATGGCCAAATCGTTTGATGCATGGGACTCATACACATCAAACAATTCCAGTCATAGTTGTGTTTGGGATTATACTTTAAAGTTGTGTGCGTACCATTGCTTATAGCGCGAAATGAAACCTTAATGATAAGTTTTTCATTATGGTATTTTTGGTACTTTCAATGGTATTTTTTATATTCTTTCACAAGTCATTCTCCTCACATACATTAACTGATTTAACATTTAGCGAAAATAATATACATTTTTACTGCAGTGGGAAGACGGTATTTTTAGCCTAAAAGACCCAAAATACTATTGGTACCAGCAGTGGCAGACCCAGAAATTTGATGTCGTGAGGACGCCAATTGTCCATGTCGAGAAAACTTGTTTCATAATGGGAGAATGCTAACATCAACCCTTAGCGTAGAGGAAAATGTGTAAAAAATGTACCGATATATGAGAAAGTGTATTGATATCCGTAAAAGTATCTGAACCTGTTTGTCATATTATCCTCTCCCTAATGGATGGATGTTAGCAAGAGCCTTTATAATAAACAAGAATGAGTAAGAAGTTTGCACTCCAACCACACTAGCAATTTATAAATTGACATCGTAAATCAAACAACATTATGGAAGAAAATTGATGTAGCAAAATTAAATAAATCTGGGAGTAATTATTTTTAATTTATATACAAATGGTATATTTCAATTTTGGACTCAAAATATATAGGGACACAAGTGAGATTTTTCAATTTTGAGTGGGGGACGTGGACACAAGTGAGATTTTCCAATCTTTGAGTGGGGGCATGTGACCCCACGTGCCCTCATGTGAGTCTACTTCTGGGTACCAGTAACATGGCAAAGGG
>OY978215.1:35137899-35221168 GCA_963854785.1 Vaccinium vitis-idaea | reverse complement strand
TTTCCTTAATTTAAAAGACAGGTTAGATATATATAGCTTCTTCTTTTTTTGTTAGACAATAAGATAGTAATATGTTGTTATTTAAGCTAGATTACCCCAAGTATTAAAACATCAGCTCAAATCCTTAACTTGTACTACATGAGTAGCTGAACTAGAAGCCCTGGTGTGGAATTTTTATAGTAGAATTTAAACATCAACTTGTCAATATTGGAAAGACATAGTTGATGGAAAATTAAGCAAATTCAGGATTAGGAATGGCGGGGTGGATAGGGGACGGATTTAACCATCCCCGCCTTCAATCCCAGAACTCCATATCTCCCCCCATCCCCACCCCGATCTCAAACGGGGAATTACCTTTGTCCTCCATCTTCGCTCCCGATTCCCGCCCCAATCCGAAAGTGACCCAAGAAAAAAAAAAGAATTACATTCAGGCCTTAAAATGTATTATTGTGTATAAACTATAAACTAGTAAATATAGTTCGTAAACCTTACTAGTTAATAATAAATTTAGGGTCAAAATGTAAATCACACACACACACACACACACACACACATATATATATATAGGATAATGATCTATTGAGGGAGTCCTTAGGATAATTCCGTGCGGACCTCACCATTCCGGATCAAATTTTGACGATCCGAACCGCTCAATGTTTTTAAAATGCATTTTCCAGGGTCCACGCGGAAAATCTTCAAAAAAAAATACCCGGAAGGGCTTGATCGGATCAGTTTTTGTTAAAAACGCTATATAACAAAAACTGATCCGATCAAGCCCTTCCGGGTATTTTTTTTTGAAGATTTTCCGCGTGGACCCTGGAAAATGCATTTTAAAAACATTGAGCGGTTCGGATCGTCAAAATTTGATCCGGAAAGTCGAAAAATGGTGAGGTCCGCACGGAATTTTTGTTTGAGGGAGTCCTTAGTAGATCGGCTTCCTATATATATATTAATCAAATCGTATATTAGAAAACTCAAAAAAGAGGAGGACCTCAAGATTTACAAATCACTTAGTCATAACTCATAAGCCATACCAACAAAAACCTAGATTAGCTAGAACAGCTAGAATACACATGGAGGAATGTGCCAATTTTGGCAAAACAAAGAAGACAAAGAAGAAAGCCTAATATTCCTGCACTGAGAAGCCTTGGTCCTAACTTCATATTTGATCTGACCAACAACAGCTAGAAGAAGCTTTTGGATGCCTTTGAAAATTCTGCTATTCCTTTCTTGCCATAGAAAATAGATTGTAGCAGAAAAAGCAAGCCTTCTCTAAGTATTAGGAAAACCTTTCCCCTTAAAATTAGAAGAGAACCAATCCACTTTGCGAGACCAAGGGGAAGGGCCTTTAGGAATGCAACATAGATTAGTAATGGAAGCCCATACTTGCTTGGAGAAGGGACAGTCAAAGAAGAGGTGGTCTAGGGTTTCAGAAGACTGATCACAGAGAGAGCAGGTAGAACTAGCAACATCCCCCCAGACGTAGAGCTTGTCTTTGGTTCTTAAACTTCCTCGAACAGCCAACCATAGGATAAAACTATGTCTGGGGATGTTTTGTGAGAACTAAACCACTTTGTGCCAGGTGACAAGAGGATAGTGAGATCGAAAGGCATTCCAAACATGAGATGCCTGATATTTTGAGGAAGAGGAACCCTCCCAAATGACCGAGTTAGGTGTATTGGAGCTGGGAAGAGAAACAGGAGCAGGAAGAGAAAGAAATGGCCATGTCCAAACATCATTGTAGATGATACAAGAGGACTTTAGCTTCCAAGGGAATACCAGAGACAAGTTGAAAATTATGACCATAATGCTCTAGAAGAACCCCAGCTGGGTGCCAATTATCATGCCAAAAATATGTAGAAGACCCATTTCCAATGATGTTTTTAATAAAAGGCCTCACCTTTGGGCTAAGCTGCAGTAACTTCCTCCATATCCATGAGCAAGAAGAGGGAATATTCATAGTCCAAAGGCAATGGTTCCATCACATATTATTAGATATATATATAATAAAAACAGAGCGGGGAAACGGGTTGGAGGTATGAGAAACCGCCTCCAACCCCATCCTTCTAGTGCCAAGTTTGGCATCAAATTCGGCAATCACCAACCTTGCCACACCACCTTTTAACACCCAATCTTGGTAAAGAATGGTTGTTGCAAATGGAAAGAAACGTGATTATGCCAAAATAGTATTGCACACACACCCCTATCATTTTCTGTCAATGCTATTTTAACACCGATGAGTGTCATTATATCTCACCAGCATAAAAATCTCAAACCCTAATCCAATTCAACACTTGCCAAATTGAGAATTCAATAACTATTTCCATTAGTGTTTGTAATTTGGTCAGTGCATATTAAAAAAAGAACAGAAAATAAGAAATGTGGACTGCTGAAAGCAAAAGGACTAGAATAAAGCCAACAAAAATTAAGTTAATAAATAGTACACAGTTCTAGCGTACGAAGCTGCTCAATCATCCCCGTGAGACGCACAAGATGATATTACAGATAGAAGCGAAAACAATAAATCCAGTAGCTTCTGAATTTGCCACCTTCGCTAGAAAGTTTGTTGGCTTCACGAAATGCATGCTAAAAGACCCTCTTTTTTGTGTGTGTATCGGACACTTAAAGACTGGTCATCCAAAGAGGACTCCACAGGCACTAATAAGATAGTACAACTAACGAATTTTCCTAACTAGGCACCTTTTTCAACTAATGATAGCATGTTCAAAGTACAAACTACTTGTAGACCATCTTTAAGAACCAAAACCAGACTTGTCACCCTAATTTACCGACGAAAACCAATACTGGCCTATTCTGGATTACATCTGGCCGCGCCATCTTTGTTTGAGCTTTAACCAGCCACGACAAAACTGAAACCAAAGAAGCAACAAGTCATCAGAGTTTAGACCACCAAATAGCCACTCTAAAGTCCTATCAAAAATACCTTCGACAGAGTGAAAGTAAAAGAAGTCATTTACTTGAGATGTGTCAAAATTCAATGTGTTGTATTGTAACCAAACGGTCCAGAGCCAATGGTAGTCATTTAACACCAGAGGGATAAATGATTTTAGAGCTGCAATTAGCTTTGACCAGCTAAACACCTATGTTGCATGGACTGGGTACCATTACTAGGTCTAGTTATGTCTCAGGTTTTGTATTCATCCATTTCATGTTCAGGACAATGGGATATGGTAAAACATTCAAAATTTTAATGTACATTTTGCTCTCTTGGAAAAAATGGTGTTTAAAATCCGTAATTGGATGATTTTGTACATGGTCATATAGTAAACTCAAGTTACTATACTTGCTGAAAGAGTGCCCATCTACTGAAGTTAGAAGACATACCATACCCTTATCTACCGTCAATTGTCCGAGAATGGGTACAAAACACAGATAATGTAACTCCACGTCCCACATTGGAAGTCTATATGGGTGATCCTGGATATATAAGGAACCTAAGTAACTACAAGTACCTTGAGTTTAAGTATTCTGGGACATGTGGTTTGGTCTTGTGGATTTGTAATAAAGGTACTGGGTCAGTGGTCTACATGGGGCATTATAGGTGGTATCATAGCAACCCGTGTAGACAACCGTATGGACTCGTCGAGGGAAATTATGCCTCTGCGTGTAGGTAACTCTGGCCACTAGGGAAAGACCTAGTGAAATATTATGCGACTCAGGTGTTCAACTTCGCAAGGACGCAAGGTATAAAGTTGGGAAGATTGTAACGCCCCATCCCACATCGGAAGTCTATATGGGGATATACAAAGGAACCATGTAAGGTACTACTAATACCTTGGGCTTAAGAATTTTCGGCCATGTGGGGTGGCTTGTAGATTGATAATCAAGGTACTGGGCTAGTGGTCTACATGAAGCGTTACAGATAACAATATTATAAATGTCATGTCAACCACAAAGCACAAGAGTTGGGCAAGTTACAAGGTTCCGTGAACCATTATTGCCTCTTCAGTCTCATTTGTAGTGAAGATCATCTTCAAGGACTTAAAAGCGACCACTATAACATAATTGGGAAGTACCTACTTGCGATAGGCAACACATCAACGCTAACTATGAGTATCTAAGTTTTACACATAAATATGCTTCTGCATTGGAAGTAAAAACACGAATGACATCCAAAATACTGATAACTGATACCATAAATCTCTAGTTGGCTTCTTTATGGGCAAGTAGGTTGGACCCATTTTCACACACCATTGGCCGATTTCATAGTTCATGATAGACAGGAAGAGAAAGAATATAGAAAAATAAACTAGACCTCCTATGAGACTGAACATTCTACAACTAATTTTACATATAAAACAAACTTACTCCATTTCATGGGTTTCAAATATTTCTGTGCCTTAATTAAAATTTAATTAAATAAAAACTACTTTAACATTAAGTTCTCTCGGTAGCAAGTCGATAGAAAAGTACTTTTATATTACATTGTGGTATTTGTATGTCTCGTATCACACCAGTCTATAGGCCAGACACTGCCTATCACGAAAACCCAACACTTCAGAATGCTAAGTCAAGTCTCAAACCTGACAAACAAGGGAAGTTATGATTTCTATTCTCAAGGATAGAAGCTCTAAAGCAAACAAAGATAAAGCTAGCTCCACAAAGAACAAGAAGCTATTATTCTTGGTTCTTGGTTAGCACTTGATACTTAAAAAAACAAATTGCCCAAGATTGTCAGGTTTGTGACTTCCCTGAAGAACCCCATTCGTAATATGTAGATGATCTAACTTGAAGGACAATAAGGGGGATAAACAGGATGAAAAAGTACAGCAAAATAAAAACTTACCAGAAAACATAGATCATTAGACACTTGTCTCCCCGAGAACATTTTCCGATTCCTGTTTATCTCTCCAGATTGCCAGTACTTCATCAGTTCTGAACCGTTGTGTGAACGTTGATTCCTCCAGCGGAGTTGACATCCCACTAGCATAAGCAAGGAGTCCAGTATATGCAATCATTGCCCCATTGTCGACACAATACCTGTCATCCGTTGCAAACAACTTCCCACCCCTCTCAGAGCACATGATTCTCATCATCTCTTGCAACCGCTCATTGCATCCCACACCACCAACAATTAGAACATCTTTTGTGTCACAATGTGCCATTGCCCGTTCTGTGATCTCCACAAGCATTGCAAAAAGTGTTTCCTAACATAAATTGATTCATACAGAGAGACTGAGTCACAACATGATTGTGTAAATATTCAGCTAACCCTAGCATGTTATAATTAGGAGGTATAGCAGCTACATAATGTTTTACAACAACAAAATGTGCATATACAGCACACTAAATAGAGGAAGCAATACAAATGATTACCTGCAGGGAATAGCACAAATCAGCAGGGGTGCACTCATTATTTTTTAGCTTTTGCTCAGCAGTGGCTTCTATATAACTCAGTATTCCACTAAAAGAAACGTCCATTCCTTTGACAACATAGGGAAGGTCTATGAACTTTTCGCCTTTCTTTGCAAGCTGATGAAAAAGGCAAAAGTAAGCCAATAAACAAAAGAAGCATCTATTCATCAGCTTGTTTATGTAGATCTCTTTGTTAACAAGATAAGACAGAGCATAATCATCTCCTGAAGGCTTTCTAAGAAAAATGTCAAGAATCTCAACTCTCTAGAACATAGGCATACGTATAAAAGTACCTAACTGAAGTTCGAGAGAACACATTCCTGAATCCGTACGGATCTCACAGACATAATAGAGAAGTACTCATATACCATGTAATCTAATGCAGTCATTGTTAAATATAAAAGCAGAAAACCAGAGATATGTAGATATACAGTTATTTTAAATGAAAGAAATGGTCAGAGTAGTCAGACGCTATGAATGTTACAGGACTCATATGTTGAACAAAGTAAATATCACTGCATCAACAAAAGAAAATGTAACAATTCTCTTCCTTTACACAGGCTCCGCTCACCCTTGGGCCAGCACCCTTTTTCACCCCAATTTCTCATTAATCAAGCGGTCCATATCAAGCCACTTCCCCATGCCAGAGATATTTCGTACTAAAAAAATCATTTTCATATAATCTTACTCATCTAACCTTCAATTGACCATTCCCTAATAACCACCCCCCTTTCAAAATAGAGAACACATCCCCTAATCTCACACGTGCAATAACTCTCTTTCTCCATATCCACATAACATGCATGAATTTCAAAATCTCCGTATGACTAAGAAGAGATCTTGCAGGGTCCATCATAAATAACTGTGGTCAAAAGGAGCAACTTAATGAAACTACAGAGTAGAGCAATAGCCCATTTACACACACAAAACAAGGATAGTCATCCAGCCACCTCCTTTAGTAACATTTGCTGACTAATGGTCAGCCTCCCAACTAGATTAACCTATGGAAGGGCTTTGGTAAACCTCAATACCTTAAAGGACTACCAAAATGCAATAAAGTACTTCTTGAACAAAGCTTGATGGGGCTATGTATGTGCAGATTAACAGCCTTTATTAAGCACAAAATGCAAGAATCAAAGTGTACAGTATGTAGTTCAGGCATAATACTTAACTAAACAGCTCAAAACAATGAAACATAACTAGGAACAAAATTCTTTCAAATCATTAAACCAGAAATATAAACAAAAGTACTTAACAAGAGACCAATAAACTAGAATGTCCTTTCTTTTATTTAGTTCATAACTGCATCCACATCAAACTCTGCCTTAATGTGGGTAAAAAACAACATAAATATGGTGCTCGAATATTGGCTCTTTTGATAATAAATATTGCTCAAGTATGTAACATCAGACAATAACAAAATACTCTTTCAAGAATTTGGCAAAGGGGGAAAATGAATATTGGTTGCCAAGTATGAAAAATAGCTAGCTGATCAAAAAAAAAAAAGGTACGTAAAATAGCTGGAATTTTGAAAGAGAACACCTTACTCTCTTCTCTGCAAAGATTACATGGTTCAAATCAGAATCACTCACTCTAATGCATGGAGGAATTATATCAAAACTAACACCAAAATATTGAAGGATCTTGATGCAGTAGCCGACCAAAATTTTTATGTTTGGTTTATGGGTTTCAAAATCAATAAATGAGGAATCCAGAATCAACGCTTTCCCGGGTACAGTGCAGACTAACTGGTAACATCAGAAGCCCTAATACCCTGCTCAATCTCGAACTAATGCAAAACTTAACCATAGTAAGAAGAGAACTTTTCTAAAACAACTGACAGACAAGATCCCAACTAACAAAATCTGCAAACTCTAGGGGTTTGTTTGGTAAAGGTTTTGAGGAAGGTTTTTGGGGTAACAAGTGGAGAGTTTTTATTTTTTTATTTTATTTCAAGCTGATTTACCCAAAAAAAAAAAAGTGGAGAGAGAGAGAGAGAGAGATATGGGACTACTGATTGGGGAGAGAACTTGATGGAAACCATGCTCTGAGAGAGAGAGAGAGAGAGAGAGAGAGAGAACAAAATCCTTGTGTTACACTAGTATAAGGTCAAAATCTAACTTTTTTCTGCACCAAGTTCAAAGACATTTTTTCCACGGTGAATGGGGTGTGTGTGTGTGTGTGTGTGTGATTGTCTTGATATAGATTAAGGAAACTCATTTCCAAGCATACCTGCTCAATGTTATACCCAGGGCTTGGATCATTAGACAAAGTCAGAACCCTTGCAAACCGATCCAAGCAATTCCCAACAGCAATATCAATAGTCTCCCCGAAAATCCGATACCGGCCCTCGCTATACGCAATCACCTGTGTGTTCCCACCACTCACATACAGAACAACAGGATCATCTGCCCCAGTGACAATCCTCCCCATCTCTATATGCGCAACACAATGATTCACTGCCACAATGGGTTTGTTCCAAATCTGTGACAGAACCCGAACAACAACAGCCGCAACCTGTAATGGCGCACCCATGCCCGGCCCTTTAGTGTAACAGAGACAATCAATATCGTTTGGAGTTATCTGGGCCGTCTTGAGGGCAGACTTGATCAGTGGAAGGATGTGTTGCAGATGGTGTTGGGCAGTTTCTCTGGGGAGGAATCCATGGCCTGGTGGGGTGATGTAGGTGTGTCTGGGGTTTGATAAAATTGAGCCGTCAAGGGTCACAATCCCAACACCAATCTTATTGGCTGACCCTTCAAACCCTAGAGCTATCATCTTCTTCATATTGTGATCGTGTGACTAACTTGAGTACAACAAAGCCTTCAAACAGGTTTGCCGACTTCAACTCGTATTGTGTATTCTTGTCACCTGGGAAGAAACATACAGACCTAGTTAAGGGACCAGGGCACAAATACAAAGGTGTACACGTCTCTAACACTATAAGTTGTGCATGAAAAAAATCATCTCATTTTAAGAAAAACATAGCGGTTTGGGTCAACAGCATAACCCTACATCTCTCTTGCAAGCATTTTCTCAAACAGAACTACAAACAATTAGGGAAAGCCAATTCGTCATGAGATCACAAGAAGCATGAAACCAAGTTAAACCCATCTCTGATCCTTCAAACTATAAAGCAATACCCTTAAACACCAAAAATTGCTACATGCGTAGTTGAATTGTGAAATCACTTACTTGCGCAAACCAAGTTAACACTAATAGCTTATTCCTTAACAATTTTATTTGATATCAGTACCTTCTAACCAGGAAAAGCAAATGGATCAGATTGGCTTGGTATGGCTTCTGATCTCAAAATAAGTAGGACTCATAATCCAAGATGACTGATAGTAGCCATACATCTACACGTATCTAAACAACACAATTAGAGTTCAACAAAATGTAGCTCGACTCTAATTTTCATTTCATGAAAATCACAATGTAGCTTCGAACACAATTCAAGTTCCAAATTCACTAAATTTGAGTCAGCCATACAATCTGCTTCCACCTAAAGCTCTAAAAACATGCTGTTAGAAACCAAAGGACCAAGGTGCTCTAAACACATGCTGATAAAAACAAAGCACCGAGGTACACTAAATAAGCAACTAAGTGCACGGACAATTCTTAGAAGTTCATTAAAAGTATTTGGAAGTTCATTAACAATCGTTAGAAAGTTCACTAACAATTCTATCCTTTCTACAAACAATGAAGTACACCCCAGTAGAGTATGTGCTATAATGTTCAAGTAAAACGACTTGTCCTCGTATGCATAATGCTACATCACTTCTAAGCATTTTTCAATTGTACCAAGCACAGGAACATGTTTTCCGCATAAAATATTTTCCTAGAAAACATTTTCCGCCCGAAACAAACGGATGTGAAAGTGCAAATCAGGCGATTTACATTCTGTTAAGCCAGAAACAAAAGTAAGGTGTCTCAATCAATTCATCTTGACAACATGATTTTCTGCCATCCTGTTCTTAGGGGCTTCAAGCCTTCAACTAAGTTCAACAAGCTCAATTGTTTTTAACCCTCGAGCATGCCATGTTAATTTAGGCCTTCCCTTCCAATCCCCATAGCATTTTCTTTAACAGTTCCCTACATTTCTATTACCACAAACATTCTCGATTCTCCTTACCGTTGTATCCTCCTTTAGGTTTTGTAATGCCAAAAAAACAACTTCTTAGGAAAAAAAACTACATGCAGGTATTTTAGTTGGTTAATCTTTTTCTACTACAAAGCACATTGGATTGTCTAACTGGTGAATAAGCTACTTCCTAATTTGCATAATTCGTACATCTAGAACATAAGAGGGTCCCATGGGCTCATTCCCGCACGATACAAAAGGAGATGGTTTAACCACCAATAACGGATGACGACATACAGGGACAGGGGCGGAGCCACTGTGGTACAAGTGGGGTCACTTGTTCCACTAACTTTGATTTCTCATCAGGATATGTTATATTTTGGAACGAAATTTGCTTTTTTGGACCTTCTAAATTACTCTGAAACAGCCCCAACTAGCATCAAACATCAAATATGATATATTTTCTTGAGCATTCTCTCCTATTCGCGAGTTGATAGTAAACAAATGAGACTATAATGCATTGTTTTCAGTATGAAAAGTCGACATGGTCAACTATAAAGCAAAATCTTACATGTCCACCCTTAGATTAACCTTTTAACTTGACCATGTTTTGCGATTAGTAAATAACAAAACTAAGTCAGAAAATGACTGTTGCTTTTGACGGTTTGACCAACCCTCCCCGACTGACACTTCAAACCCATCCCGTCTCTCTCTCTCTCTCTCCTCTCTCTCTCTCTCTCTCTCTCATGCATCATTAATTGAAGGCGTGGGACAAAATCAATTTCTCTCAACAATTTTGGGGTTCAATTTCAGGGGGTTTAGGCTCTTTGGGGTAGGGTATTGTAAGTTTAGGCATTTTGGGTTTAGACACTTAGGGTGCACTTTCCAATTATAGGGTTTTAGTAGTTTAGGCACTTTCATAGGGTACCCTATGGTTTTAGGCACTTTTATAGGATACCCTATGGTTTAGTATTAGGCACTTTCATAGGGTGCCCTAGGGTTTAGGTTTAGGGTTCACTTTCCAATTATAGGGTTTTAGTGGCTTAGGGACTTTCATAGGTACCCTAAGGTTTTAGGCACTTTCATAGGGTATCCTAGGGTTTTAGGCACTTTCATAGGGTACCTAGGGTTTAGGTTTAAACACTTTCATTAGGCTTCGGGATTTAGGCACTTTCATGGCTAGCGGGGACATTTTTGGAATGTGTAGGTGATTTGTCCTCTTGGCATTAAAAAATTAGTTTGTCATATTTCCATGATTGACTCCTATATCATATCCTTGTCAAAGGAAGACCCCTTTTTTATTGGGATTCTCATGAACATCTTGGGCTTTTAAAAAATAAAATCATTTGCAATTTGATCGAAAATCCTCAAACCCCAAAACGGGTTTCTCTAATATCATAAAACCGTATCGTATAAATAACTCCAGAACCTTACAAAACATCAGAAATCTACAAAACATCAGAAATCTACAGATTAGGAATGAACTTACACGTTTTCTTCAAAATCGGATGGTGATTGAGATATGAGATTCCACGGTTTAAGAGAGGGAGACACCGAGAGACCTCGTGTTCGTGCGAGAGAGAAGCAGAGGAGGAAGCGGTGGACGGCGAAGTACGGCAGTGGTGTGGTAGGGTGAGAAGGAGAGAGGAGTGTGGCGCTGTTGAACTGAACAGGGTTACGTGGGTTTGTTTGGGTGGGATAACTGGGTATCCATCCACAACTAGAATACTCTGTTCCAACTTCCAACATGCTTGCTTTTTGGCAATTTCTTCCGAAAATGCCCAGCTTGTGTTGGTGAATGTTTTGAGAGATTTGGAGGGCATCTATGGCTTTATGCATTTAGAAAAGAATTCGGGTGATTTGGCATAATGGTTTATTTTTATGTTTTTATTGAAGAGAATTTTAATTAGGCATTTTATCTAAAAATCTTATTTACTATGTTCTTATTCCTGATGTCATCGCTAGTTATGTTTACATCCTAAAATTGTATAGTCTGACCATTGTGCCCTTATTAACTCTCCCTAAACACCATTTAATAAATTATATTGATACCATTTATATAGATTTCCCTCATTTATTTCATTCCCTAGGAAGGTGCTCCTGTGTCCCTTGCACACGGTATCCTCCCACATCACAGCCCTCCATTTCATCACACTGTTCCCTATTAAATTAAAAAAAATTGGCTACCGGCTTTCCACCGGTTGCAACCAAAAAAAGAGAAGGAAGATGCTAACCAGGGTTAAGCCTTCTCCTTGTCGTTTCTCTCTCCCCCTCCCAAAATCGACTCTTCTTCTCTGTTCTCTCTCCCACTTGAAACTCTAGGGTTTCATCTCTCTCTCTCTCTCTCTCTCTCTCTCTCTCTCTCTCTCTCTCTCTCTCTCTCTCTCTCTCTCTCTCTCTCTCCGAATAAGTGGGCGAAACTTGAATAATCGATGATCATCGCTTCTTCTGCATTCAAGATGAGGGGAGTTGAGCCCCACGACAGAAATCGGCGATGACGAAACTTGAACCCTAAATCGCGGACGAGGTTGAGCCCTGCTAGTTCTATACATGCCAGAAATTGTTGCTGCTTCTGCATTGACCCAATGGGGAGAAAGAAAATTTGAAGTACCCCATTTCTTGTTCAAACGTCACCAAGGTTCAATTATTTACATGAAAACCCTTTATTCCTCTTCTGGAATCTTTTGCTTTCCTGTTGGTTTTATTATCAAGTTTGTTAAGTTCATTCTTTTGTAGACTTTCTTTATCTGGGTTTGTTGTATATTTCCCCCTTATAGTCTTGGCCTTTTTCGTGCTAATTAAGGATTCAACAGGTTTTATTTCCCTTATTCCCCCCATTATATACACACTTTTAGAGGCATTATGCTGTGGATATGGTTCATTTTGGGTTTTAGTAGTCCAATCAATTACTATTTCTTTATCTCTAGTTTAAGAAGACATATCTGAATTCCAGTTTCGTTGGTATCAATTTATCATAGATTTTGTAGTTATCGTACCAAATCCCATGAATTGAATCACTTTTTAAAGAATTTTGTACTGGTTGTGTTAATCTTTAAAGTGGAAATTGTCTTAAAATGGCATAACTGGTGGTGCCATACAATAATCCTTATGCCTGCTGATAACCTAGATGCCGTGATTTTTCGCCATGCACAGATCAACAGTCAGAGCATGTGATATTGTTGATTTTGTGTCACATGTACAGAAACTCAATGATTCTACTCAATTGGTTTCTTTGCTTGTGTCCATTAGCAAGCATTTCGTTCTAATTCTCACGTCTTTGGTCTATCTACTTCGAGGACGAGGTCACGAGGGTAGTAGTTATATTGAACCAATTCTTAGTCTTCATTTATTTGATTAACCTCAATACTTCCCCCATTACGAGTTGTAGTAAGTTTAGGTGTTAGAATAGATTGAAATGCAAGGAACTCAACTAGTACATTTTGTCGCATTCTAGCCTATGACGCCTCTTGGTCAAAATGGCTGCCATAGTTTCTATGTTTCTGCTTGGTCAGGGCTCCAAATTGTCTCATCAGCTACAAATTTAACATAAGTTGTCTTTCTCTTCATTCTGGTCAAATATTGGGAATTTGGAATGTTTCAAAGCTTGGCATGGGGTTTGATGTCAGATTTGGTTTCTGACTTTTTCCTACCTGATTTTCGCTTGATACGCAATACATCTATGGTGATCCTTCCGCGGGAACATTACTTATTGTTTCCATAGTAATGCAATGGGCTATACACGACTACATATGTCAAATGAATATATCCTGTTATAGTTGTGGCATGTGTGCAAATTGTAACAAAAATGTTATTGAAGTAGAATGAGGCAAGTAGCTAAGGCATGTGTGCAAATTGTACTGAATGATTGAACGAGGTTTAAATGATCTCCTGTTGGCCAGATCTTTAGTCATAAATGATTCAAATTGTTGATAGTTATCTATTATCTAGACATATTCTCACTTTTTTCTTGACAAGTGCCTAGAGATGTTCCTAACTTTGTTGAACTCTGGAAATAACCTTACTCCCTAAAGAAAATTTTTGGACTTTTAATTTGAACCCATAGTTAAAATGACCTTCCTGCTTAGAGTATTTCAATTTCAATTTTGCCCACTAGGTCCATTCGCCTTCAAATTGGTAAAAGTTACGACTTTTACTGATCTTTGGATTCAAATGATCTTCAATCTCTATTCAGTATACCCTTGTATTTCTTTTTGCCATAAGATTGGTTATAAAGTGGCATTTTTGCTGTGCACTGCTGGGTTGATTTGTCAACATAAGGTGTCGTGCCCGTGCGGCTCTGGTTATCCCAAGGTTATGCCAACATAATGGTTTGCTCTCGCTTCAGTACCTATGTGAAGAATGTGGTTCGCCCGAGAAGGTGTGCACTAAGACAGATGAGCAACCACATAAGTGGAATCGTTTCTCAAGCGCCAACTAGATCATTTTGTTTATCTATTACTGGTTCTCCAGAATCATAGGGGAGCTGTTTTCAATCTTTCAGTTTAAAGCAGAGGAGCAACTGGCATTCATTAACTATTGAAAGTGATGCTAGATCTACACATCCCCAAGATATATGCTTTGAATTTTCATTTGGGTGCCAAAACATGAAGTTCAAGCTTCCGGTTCCAAATCAAGGGTTTATTCCCAAAGTAGCGTGGGACCGCTATCTTGGCCGCGAGGATGTGCATCAATGGGCTTAATTTGTGGACTATTGGTTTGTTATTCGACTTCTGAACCAGTGCATGCTGAATGTGCCCATTCATAGGATAATAAAGAACACCCACCTGTCACCTTTTCTCATGGGAAGAAAGTCTAGACTGACTACTCTATAACTGGTGAGCAGTATATTATTACCAAGACTTACACTACCTTTTTCTTATTCGTGTTTGCCGAATGCGTTCAAATGTTTTCCGTGATAGTAAATGTTTCGCTTGTATAGTGTAGAGAGAGCGTTTTTCGATAAAAGGTGAATACACTTTTATTTTATATGAGACCTGCTATCTATGTTGAACTAGCCGTCCTTGCGGTATCCAGCTAGTGTTGTTTCCTTCATTAGAACACTCAGGACAAACTTGTTCACATAAAATCTTTGTAATCCATTGACTGAAGATGCTATTCTTTTGTTGTCTTTGTTCTTTTTTCTTTTTCAGGTGGCTGATGAATTTGTTAAAAGACAAGAAGAGACAGAGTGGCAAGTTTTCTGAGCTGTATTAATCTTACTATGCAACTTTTTGATTTTGTTTTCACTCTTTTATGAAGGCAACAAGTAATTGATGGCTTCCAATGTGATTAGGTTCACAGAAGGAGATTTTGATACATACATATCACAGATACGAAAGGCACATGTATGGGGAGGCGAGCCTGAATTATTCATGGCTTCACATGTTCTCCAGTAAGTCTCTCTCTCTCTCTCTCTCTCTCTCTCTCTCTCTCTCTCTCTCTCTCTCAGTATGTTGTGTGTCTGTTTCAGCAACATATTTAACATGTATTAGTAATCTCCTGCTAATTATCTTTGAAGGCAAAGCAAATACTTGGTGACTTGATCCAGTCACCAACATTGGATTTTCTGAGTTTGGGGTCATCGCACTTGAAATAATGAAGTGTGGTGCACTCAAATAGAGTTTACAATGAGGATAGGAGATGTTCTTGGCTGCGAGTTGTTCTCCTAATACTCTTTCTGTTAGGGGATGGTACTACGTATAAAACTTTTTTCCTTTTTACATTGGGCTTCGTGTTTTCTCGTTGCTTTAGGTCCAAAGTCTTGTCCACGTACTTTTTTACTTCATTCTTCTCCATGTAAGTGCCAACTGCCACACACTTGTCAATTTGTAAGTCTTTAGGAGGCCTTGCCTCTAGATTGGTATGAACTTTGAAGCTAAGCTAGAGATGGAAAACACATCAACAGTGAACTAGAACTCAATCCGACCTCGGTGTTCAGAAAGTTGTCGAACAAAACGGCCAACGCAAGGAAATCTGTTGATTATTTATCTAAACAAGGTTCAGCCGCCACTTTATATGTTGTAAAAGTTGCTTAATAGCTTTATGATTAATAGTCTGAATGTGAATTGTTAATGCAAATATCTGAAAAAATAGCTCCTTACTATTATATGGCTCTTGTACACTGGTAATTTTTTAGTTTCTGTAGGTGTATTTCATTAGAGAACTCTTTGATATTATGACTCTATTTATCACTCATGATGTCCCCTTTTTTTCTTGTGTTTTGATCATTTTACGTGTACATTTTCATCAGCTAAGTGATTGTGTGGGTGCATTGATGTGACAGTAGCACTCTGTGAGCAATTTCATTAATGAAGACTATGTGGGTGCATTGAATACTGATTCTGTGATTCCATTGGTTATTCTATGTATTTTTCATTTGTATTTTTGTCAAATAGTATCTAGCTCAAAATGGGTATGATATTTTTTACGCCAAAGATTAATTATTGGACCGTTTTCAAGAATGGCAACCAGCAATGTTGGTATGTTATAATGCTGCTATATTGTGGCGTTACCTTGTTGATCCTCCTTGAGATTATTGAGTTTGTTGTTGAATTTCATTACTTTGAATTTACATCACATTGGTGTGTTTGATCTGTATTACAGAATATGCAATTTCGTATTCCTGGACTTTAAGTCATGGAGTATCTAATTTTTGTGCAAATCTCAGATAATTTTGTGGTGCCTTAGAAGAATTGTATTTGTTGATAATTGCAGGATGTTACTGCAAAAATTCTCGCATTTTCTGTAAAGGGTCCTCAAGGAAGATGTATTCTCTCTGCCAACGGATTTGTTTGTAATATCGCTATTAGGCAGCTGAGTTCCTCTGGCGGGCTCTTAACACATGAGGTATACATATGCCACCAATCTTTTATTTTGCATTTTTCACATGGGCTGTTACCCTAGATTTGTATCGTAGTGGTGAAACCTTGGATATAATTTTGTCATTCTTTTCAGTGTAGTAAAACAGCTGCATTGTGTGAACCATGCAAGTGAGATATAGATCAAGATTATGTATGGATGAAGTGATGTCTCGCGAGTTAACAAATTGAGGGCATGGTTTTGTGTGAACCATGCTATGCTTCCTGTGAACTTTGCTAACGAGCATGAACCTCGGGCATCTAGATGTATGCACCGGGCAAAAACATTGCGTGATACACTAAATCAACAAATCCTGGCATTCACGGGCCTACAATACGTGTCACGCACGTGTCCCTGCACCTAGTAAGTTACAAAAGAAGCCCATGTGATGCGATAAAATGCTTATTGCCCCTTCTATAAAGGCCACCTATCTGAATTTGGTGGCAAAATTAGCAATTGTGCTGACTTCCAAAATTCTTGATATAAGAATAGTTTCATTTTGCAACAAACAACAAAGAGAGAATTTTTGTTGATGGAAGCATAGTTCACTGCAACAAAATTAGCAATCGTACGGACTTGGAATTTTTGCAAGCCCTCCTGTTTTACTTGTAAATCAATTGCATGCCCCATATTATTTCGTTGATGAAACATGTACTTAATTTTCCATCTTATCCGAGCTTGCTTGTCTGAACAGATGGAGGGTAAAATGAAGGGAGCAACTTGGCCTTGGGATGAATCAAAGGCCAAGAACAATTCCTTGTGACAAGAACAAATTACTTGTTGATTTCCTCCACCGTATGAAGACCAAATTGTTTGAGGGGGGTGAAGACCAAATTTTTTCAAGTAACTTGATTTTGTACTTTTTTTCCCTCCGTGTTTTTGTACTGCATTATAACATGGATTTTCCACACATTTTAGTGATGATTTTTTGGGGTTAAAAATTCATGGCTTATTGGCTTTCATTTGAAAGTTTTGTGACTGGAATAAAGGAGGTAGAAATTGGTATGAATTTGATGGCTCCTTTCTTTGTTTGGGATTAAATGGGTAGGTTGCGAATCCATGAAGAAACAACAGTGCATTGGAGGATGAGATTAAGAAGTCTCAATACCATTATCGGATTCTAAAATCTGAAACTTGATAAATACAACGTATTTTAATATCCGAAAAATACATTCGTTTTAGATTATTTAATCCGACAAGTTACATTCCTTTCGGCTTATACAATCCGACAAGCTAAACCTTTGTGAAATACCACTTCGATTCCAGTTGTACCAGTACCATATCAGTACAACGCCAAAGGAGCAGCTCCTCTAACTCTTGAGTGCCCTTTGTACCAGTAGCGTACCGGTGATACACGCCTATCGGATTCTACAACATGAGAACTGATAAATACACGCGTTATATTTATTTCATATCATAGAATCCAAAAAGCTTTATGCAAAAAGCCTAGGTTATTGATGCCTCTCATTTTCTCAATTACAGCCAGTTATATTCTAACCCAGTCTAGGTTTCAACTCGCACCATGTAATGATTGCTTAGGTATCATTGGTTGCTTTAAATTTTAGGCTATCTTATCTGTATTATGTCCTTGGAAGAGAGAGAATTTACCATATTGGTCTTCAGATTGCTGTCAGCTTGTGGATTATATCATACATTGGTGGTTTCTTCAACTTCATTACCATGGTCTACGTTGGTGAGTTTCTTTATGTCTTTCATGGCACGACTCACAGAAATCTTTCCAGAGAGTAATTTGGTTTAATGTGCTTATCTGCTTTGACTTTTTCCACAGGCATTCTCCTTAGTCTATCAGTGTCTGTGTTGTATGAGAAGTACTAGGATCGAGTTGATGAGAAGCTGATTGTGGCTCGTAAGATCATTGTGGTTTAATGTGTATTCTTGCTTTTTAACACCACCCCTCATGAGATCTCCTACAAATAGTGGTGTGGTGTGACGAAGGCAATATTTCCGCCACTTCTTAGCAGAAGTGACGGGATACCATCTTTGCATTTCCATTTAGGGGATCAAAGAAAGGAGTAGGTAACAGACAAGTCAAATGATAATGTCATTCCTCGTTAATGTTGATTAGGCACGAAAAAATGTTCCTTTATTTCTTGAATGGTTAACGAGTGTGCCGGGGCACTCATTTGGGGCTGAAAGTTGAGTTAAGCACGTTATGTATTAGAGAATGTTTCTAATTTTTTAGTTATCAATAATAGAGTATCTTTTTCCCTTTGGTGGATGATTTTATCTTTTTCCAATTGTGTTTAATGATTTTTTTGCTGGAAATACAATTGTATATTTTTTTTTTGGAGGTAGAAGATAGATAAGATGACAGATTATAGGCCATTTATGTTAGTTTATAGGCCATTTTATGTTAGTGAAAAACGGGCCAAACACCGACGTTGCCTTTAATTTTTTCACCTCACTAAAGAGTCGATGCTTCGAGCTAGACCCATATCCTTAGGCAATCCTGCTACACTTTCAAATTTCCACGGAAAAAAAAAAGATTGTTGTTTTGGGACAATCATTTGGTGGTAGTTGAAATCCGGACTGGGTTAGAATATAACTGGTTGTAATTGACAAAAAATAAGAAGCATCAATAACTTATCTTTTTTTGCATAAAGCTTGTTGGATTCTCTAATCTGAAACAAATGCTACTTGTCGGATTACATAATCTGAAAGAAATGTAATATGTTGGATTCTACAATACAATGTAGAATGCCACGTAAGCAAAAAGCGCGATTTGGAATTGCTCTTTCTCACTGAAAACGCGATTTAGAATCGAGCTTACTTTTTTTTTTCTTCCATCAAGTGTGTTAATCACACAAAAAAAACGCCAATGAAAAAAAAAAAGAAGTGAGAGAGCAATTCCAAATCGCGCCTTACATGGCATATTACGGGGCAGTATGCTAGAACGACACACTTAGCACAATTTCGATTGACGTTTTATGAGGGTAGCGCAATTTAAAATTAAATTGCGCTAACGAGTATTTTTACAAATAGTTTGAAAAGTAAAGTAGCAATTAGTTTGGAAAAAGAGACTATTTAGCCGAAACACCCTCCACCAGAATCCTCCGCCGTATGAAGACAGATTTAGATATTCGTCGACAAATCAATAAAGTGCTTGAAGGGGGCGAAGACCAAATTTTTTCAAGTAACTTGATTTTGTACTTTTTTCCCTTCATGTTTTTGTACTGCATTATAACATAGATTTTCCACACATTTTAGTGATGATTTTTGGGGGGTAAAAATCCATGGCTTATTGGGTTTATAGAGTTCTGTCACAGATTTGGTGCAAAATGACTCACTAAATGTATCAAGGGGCTAATTGTTCAAATTACTAGCAAGGGGTAAAATGATACAAGTGAAATAGGTGAAGGGGGAAAGTGGTATAGTTCTCTTTTTTAAGTCACATAATTTGCAGCAGTGTTTTTCGAAAATGTCTGAAACTACTAAAATTCACAAGAACAAGTGTTAAAAGCTGGAGTGAAATATAATTTCCATGCAAGTGTACAAGCAGAAACGCGAATGCCAATGTGAAAGCTTTTTCCAATAATGTTTTAAGCTATTAGGGTTCGTTTAATTAGAGTGAATGTCATAAGCAACATAATAAAGGTAAAGATAACAAAAAAAAAAAAAAAACGACACTTAACTTTGTTTGGAACCCAAGAAAAAGAAAGGAAAGGAGGAAAATAAAAAAAATTCCTCTTCCTTGTTTGGGTTGAGAGGAAAAGAAAGAAGAAAAATATCTAAACTAAATTATTGTAATTAAAAAATTTCTTCCCAACTTTCCTCACTCTTTCCTTCTTTTTTCCGGCTGATTAACCGATTTGCGTTTTTTTTATAACTTTATTAAATAAAACGCGACTTTTTGTACTTTATTCCCGAACTACGGGAAAACGTGGTTGCTAATCACGCTTTCAGGAAAACGTGGTTACGTTTCACGCTTTCACATTGGGATGAGACGGATTAACCAAAAAAATTAAGTTAATCTTAATCCAGTTTTAAAGCGTGTTTGGCAAACACGCCTTTAAAACACGTCTCTTAAACACGCTTTCTAGTAGCGTGTATGCTTAATACACTAGCAAGTCGTAAGTCTTAACAAAAAGGGAAAGAGAGGATCAACACGTTACACTTACAAAGTATTCAACAATTTGATGTCACACATAACTCGGAAGTTATGACTAGAAAAGCAGATCTCGTTAGAACCATTAGAAACGGACATACGTTAGAGCACTTATAGTCCTTTGCATATTGAAAAGGTTTTTTTATGGTTAGGGATTATGAGGTCAAAGTGAATGCTCTCTATTAGTATAAATTTTTGATGTCTTTGTTGTTTGTCCACAACCATTTTTTATTTCATTTGTCATAAAACAAAAAAATAAAACCAATACTTAATTTGGTTAGGTTCTGACACGGAACACAAGGAGTTAAGATTCCAATAAAGCTACAGTGATAGAAGGAGAAGGTTCTGCTAAATACTTGTGACATGGAACTCTACGGTTAGAGCTACAAGACTGGACTGCCTGTTCTGGGCGGCAGCCGAAGGCGTGTTTGCCTAACCACGCTTTTATAAGGCGTGTTTGGTAACACCGCTTTCAGAAAGTGCATTTTCCATACACGTTTTCAGTATTTCATTTTTTTATGTCATAAATCGTGTTTGCTACTCCAATTTTTTCCTTCCTATGTAAGAAATTCGCTCTCTTTCTCTCTGTTTACTCAATCGTCCTCGATGACTCGTGCGAAATCCCACTGAACCCTAGTACCATTCCTCGCATCTCTGTTTAATGGCACCTGGAGGCTTAGTGGAAGAACCGTCGGCCGATGTGGTGGAGGCGGTGGGTCGTTTGGGAATTAGTAGTAATGGAGACGACGGTACAACAACTTCGTCAAATGATGATGGTGGTGTGGAGCTCACGTGCTTTACCGAGGTGTCGGATGATGTTACCCTTCACTTCCAAATCATACGTCTTCAAAAACAGGTGCCTTTCTAGCTAACACCAACTGTTTTTATCACTTCATATGTCCACAGTTTCTTAATTTGGATAGATAATAATTCGTATAGTTCTTCTTGTACGATTATTAATTCAGTTCCCATTTCGTAAGCGTGTTTGTTATTACATATGTTTGTATAGCTTGTGAATTGTGGCTGTAGAGCTCATATGCGGGTCCATCATTTTCTTCTGAGATAAGTGGAAATATTCTCTGTATTTCTGCTGATTTCAGTAGTTGATTGGATGGAGGGTTGATGTACAGAATGCGTAATGGGAAAAGCCAAATTATTCATGTGCTTGTTTAGACCTTATATGATCTTATATTCGCTGTAGTTGAAGCGTACCTTATTTCTTCACTCTCACTAAATAATCAGAGAGAGAATTGGAGTGTATCTCTGGTCATAGCACCAAAAGTTTTTTTCTTTTCCTTATTGGTAATCCAAAGTTACATTGAAAGAACACAACAGAACGAAGACAAGGATTTGTTAAAATGTTGACTACTGGAATTCAGATCCAGAAGTTTTCAGATGTGCAATTTGTATGTTCAATGGTGCTAGCTTGGGTTGAATAATCGGCTAAACTCTTTTGAGGTCTCCCATATAATGCCAAATTGAGTGTCAAGAAACTTTTCTTTGACTGTGATGGGATGGGAATGATGATACCACACACATCTGAGCATCTGTTTCTAATGCAGGTAGACTTTGCGACCCAAATTCGATAATCATTTGAATTGATAAGAACTCACCTTTTATAGGATCACTGTTGGGGTTCTTTATTAGTTGTGCTCTCTGCTTGCAATGCATGTCACAGTTGGTTGGGAGAACTCCCCCGGCCCTCCAAAATTGTGTATGCTTTCCCTTTCTGGTTATTTTATTTACTATGTCTTTCTGTAGATCTATGCATGGATTGGTTGCAACTCTGCCAAATTTGGACACTTGTATGCAGCTGCACCCACCCGACCTGTAAGTTGACAATTTTAATGTTCGAGACAACTTCCAGCTTTTCTGCTTTTTATGATGTTTCATTTCGTAGAAAACATCCCCAATATTGTGTGAGGAAAGATGCTTTCATTTCAGACAAAAGATGCATTGTACTTGTGCACAATTTTAAGTAGTTGCAAAGAAGGAGCTATCAGGGATGGTAGCTACTACATTCGTGGCCTTCCCATTCTTGCTTAGTTGCATGAATTTTCATCCTCGTCATCATAGATTATGCTATCGTTATCTCCGTCTTACTAGTTGATGGTTATGCCCAGAACAATGCAGTGAGTGTCACTAACATACTTGGAGGAGGTTCTGATAATGCAGGATCTGGCATTGCCCCTTGATTAGGTAAACGACTAAATGTTGAGTTACATTTAACCATTTTCGAAAATAACAATGGTACTTGGATCCGTGTACTAACCTGTGATCTTTCTTACAGTTTTGAAGACTGGTCTAAATGTGATCCTTGCTTGTAATATTCCAAAGAACAGTCCCATGCTTGAGGTTTTAGTCTCTCTCTCTCTCTCTCTCTCTCTCTCTCTCTCTTGATTAGCATGCACTAGGCACTAGCTGTTCTTAGACTGGATTTGTATGTGATGTTTTACTTCTCGATGCTTCACGATGGCTATTTGAATGGAGTTGTGGCCTCTTTAATCTGGATCATATCTACGTATCCAATGATTTAGAGTAAGTTTGATTCCTGATTGTAATCCATATTTCCCCTTCTCTTATTTGGGTTCTAGGCTGATGCTGAGAAAATGCTGATGCGGAAGCTAATTAACCTGGGGTACGCAAGGCCAAAATCCAATGGATCATCTTCATAGCATAGAGCTAAGCACAGAATGCTATATGTAAGAATGCATAATATGGTTGTGGCGATTCTGGTTACGGTGTTGCTGAGTTCCAGGAAATTGCATCAGCCACCAGGTAGGGATCCTAAGCACCACTCATGGATTGTGTGATAGATTTCTGGCTTTCTTACCATGTCCTTTTCTTATACCATCTTTTGCTTGAAAATATTGCTACTGGGTTAGAAGGTTGAATTGCTGGTTATAACTATGCCCAATGGTTTCTACTAGTGGTTTTCCTTTCAGCATAGGTAGCCACTAGCCACTGCAGTTGTTGACCATTTTTCGATTTTGTTGAAATTGCTCTGCATTCTTGACCAGGTCTTTGAATTCCTTGCTCATATCTCTTTACAAAAGGTGATAGTGCAGTGAAATAAGTAGTTAGTTTGCTCGTCTGTGACTGTCTTTCTACATTTAGTCTGTTACTCTATTGGAATACTTTGTTAAATGCCTCCGATGAGTGCTACCTTTTGTGATTCAAATTGAGAAGTGCAACTTTGAGCTAGGATGGAGCTGTGTTTTAGAGATCACTGCATGAACCGGTGCTGGTACCAAAATTTGAGCAAAAATTTATATGATTAACACACTTCAAAGGTTGCCTGCATTTACCCATGATATTCTCTCTCTCTCTCTCTCTCTCTCTCTCTCTCTCTCTCTCTCTCTCTCTCTCTCTCTCTCTCTCGGTATTACAATATGCCATCATGAGGGAAAGTTATTCTCATCTTCTTAGTCTCTTAAATACGCCATTCTGGGATAGTTCAGAGGTTGACTATGGTATCTTACAGATGGAATGTATAAAACCAAAATAACTGAAAGATGAAGTACTTTTTCTCGAATCAGAATGTAAATTAGATCTGCATATGATTGATATGGCTTTTTAAAGTATATACATCAATATCTACACCCCACATCTGTTGGAGCAAAACACTTCCTTACAGAGGGCTAACCACCCCGTGGATAGTGAGCTCCACTTCTACCCAGCAAGAATCCTTCACCAAAAAACCCATGTTTGGCTGATTGAAATAACTGAGCGTGGTAAATCTGTTCCAACCGCATTCCTTCTTTGAAGCACTGAACCAGTAAGTTGCTGCAAAATAGACAAATAGATACATATATTTATACAAATACAAAGTGAATAATTAGAGGCACACAGCTGCAATGGACCACGTTGGACGACTTTGGCCCAGAAACAATAATTCATTGGTCACTAGTACATTTAGGGATGGCAATTTCGCAGAATATTACCTTTACCGGAGTAATCCTTAGCATTTATCTGGTCCACTATTCTCAATCTGAACTCTGCATATATTTTAGAATCTGGAGGAAGGGTTGAAGGATCAGCCAAAGCTAGATACAGAGCTATATGGGTACCAAAGCCATTGCCTTTCCCCTTGGGATATACTTGTATCTTCCTGCATCAATCAACCACGAATAGGTTAAAACTGTCAATTCTTTGGGTTTTCAAGCAAAATCAAATGGTGTTTACCATTTCTGATCTCCTGCATAGAACGCCTGGGTATCGTAACACTCCACATCCAACTTTGAGAAATTCTCAATTCTGCGTTGCTGCTTGTACATAATTGCATCCTTAACCATTAACAAAGACTCCCCTTTCCCTGTATTTCCTTCCTTGCAAACAAAGACCTCTGCCCCAAAGATGCAAGTGTCATTGACAAGATATCCGTTGCCAGTATCGCTAAATGTTTTGAGAGGGATGAACTGATCAAAACCCCACTCCATCTTCATTCTATTGAACCTTTTTCCCTTTCCCGGTGTATCTAAACAACATATGCTAATGACTTGATTAGCAAGAAGCATATAGTTTGTCTTTACATATGATTTCATGATAGTAATAACATGTCTACGGATGTCTTGGCTAAGACTGAAACATATGAGAGCAGGGACATTAACCAGAGGAATTGGTAATGACTAATAAGCCAGGAGCATAACTAATTACATTTGCCTGTATGTGTGTGTGTGTCCATCAGACCCCACTACCTCGTAACTACCCATCAGTAAGGGTGTGGGATATGTCTGTGTGTGTGTGGGTGTGTAAAACATTAATGTGAGAGTTGAGAACTCATTGCATAGCCTTGCAATGGTCAATAAGTAAAAAAGGAAGAGGAGGTAGAACATATCGTGACAAATTCAAGAAGATGAAGAAGATGCCTTGAAGTATTAGGTAGTTGTCCTTGTTTTGATCAAGCAGGAACACTCGGAAAACAGCATGGACCTCCCAGCCAGGTTTCAGCGAATTTGCTTCCGACATTACCAAGAAAACAGAGAGGTGGTCTTTAATGTTTCTGCTTTTGTTTCCATTTGGGTGGATAACTAATTTCCTGAAAGCAGAAAAGGGACTCAACTAACTATAGCCGGGCAGAGGCGTCACTTAGGAGAGAAACGAAAGAAAAGATGGATATAATCAGAGAATTTAAAGAGATTGAGGAATGTACCATTTGTAGCCTCCAGCTTCGAAATCACCTGATTCGTATCTCTCTATATTGTTTGTTGTTAATAGTGAAAATGACTGGATTTTAACTATGTAGTGTGCCGGTGGCGCATCTGAAGTTAATCTTGGAACCGCTGCTATAACAATAGTTGGAGGAAAATAATTAATAGCTAAATTTAGTATACAAAAGATCACAAGCCTGTTGCCAGGTTGTTCGCTGTCCAATATCAGAGAGAGAGAGAGAGAGAGAGGGAGAGAGAGTACCATGTTGGTCATCAAAGATAAGATCTCCCATGGAAAGATATTCACCGAAGAATTTTTACAGGTACAAACATAAACAACGATCTATTCGCGCGTTCAAATTTGTAAGGCAAAAATGGGAATGGCTTTAATTCCAAAGTCTTTCAAAGAATTTATCCTTTTCTCTTCTTATCTGACTGATGATTATCCTTTGGACAAAGCATCATCTGTTCCCTGCTTGTTAATCTTACAAATGTTTTTGTTACCTCGTATGGAATTGAAAGATGACTTTTTGTGGTGCACTAGACTCTTTAAACACTATTTTCTCAAAAGAACATAATAACTATTACAAAAGCCAAAAAAAAAAAAAAATCACATGGAATTTTAAAAATGTAAGACGTTAAGCAATAATGTAATATTGGAGAGAGAATATAAAAGATCACAAGCTTGTTGCCATGTTGTTCGCTGTCCAATATTAGAGAGAGAGAGAGAGAGAGAGAGAGCTACCATCTTGGTTAGCAAAGATAAGATCTCCCATGGCAAGATATTCGCTAAAGAATTTTTATGGAGGTACAGATATAAATAACGATCTATTCGCGCATTCAAATTTATAAGGCAAAAATGGGAATGGCTTTAATTCCGAAGTTTATGGAAGAATTTATCCTTTCCTTTCCTATTTGACTAGTGATTATCCTTTGGACGAAGCAGCATCTGTTCCCTGCTTGTTAGTCTTACAAATGTTTGCTTTGAATTGAAAATTAACATTAGGTATATCCTTGCAGTGAGCATCTGTTTGTTTATGGTTTACTTAGCCCTTGTTACAACATTTCATTATGTCTACGTCAGAGAGAGAGAGAGAGAGAGGGGAAATAACTTGCACATTGGTTCAAGCTGTCAAGCACCATGGTGACCCACAAAGCATTCTTTGTTACCTCGTATGGAATTGAAAGATGACTTTTTGTGGTGCACTAGACCCTTTAAACACTATTTTCTCAAAAGAACATGACTCTTACAAAAGCCAAAAAAAAATTATCACATGAAATTTTAAAAATGTAAGACGTTAAGCAATGATGTAGTAGTATTAAGCAATGGTGTTACCCACACTTCACATTTTACAAGGGTGAGATCGTGTTTGAAGTATCTGTTGGAGCATATGTAATACGTAACCTTAAATAGTCATAAAAGAGAAGATTCACAAGGTACTAGTAGAAGATAAAAGAAAGAAAACAGTTTTCTAGTCTCTAGATGGGGTCATGTCAATTTTTCAATACCAATCCTGAAAAACCAGAACTAAAACCAAATCAAAAAGTAAATATTACACTTGATGTCAAAGGTGGTATAACTGGTAAAATGGCTTTGGGAAGGAAAAAAAAAACCTGTATTGAATAGGTAAAATTTAACCGTATAACATCAAGGAGGTTCTAACTTGAGTCAGATTCCATCCTTTTTGGCTCTACCATGATTCAAACACACAAGAAAGAAACCTGCTTTTGATACCTCAACCTATCTCATCGTCCATCAGTATCTCTTTCCCAAAGTTAATCTGAGGAAAGATACATCAGCAACCCTCTTTTGAGATCTTGCAATTCTCGATCTGGTAATTTTTCTTTAGTGAACATCATGCCTTTACAAAGCCTAGCTATACAAGTTATAAATTACAGTACAAAACAAAAGCAGCCGCTCGGCGAATCGTTTGTATCGTGAAAACCCCATCTCGAAGTGACGAAAGAGAAGTACATAGCGACATCAAAGGCAATCTAGCGACAGATTTTCAAATGACCATCTTCGGTACCAACTAGAAACAATCGTGAAAAAGGCAGAATACTTACACTTGATAACACCGACATGTTCCTCATTCCACGATCTGCCAAATAGAGATATTGAGGTGTAATTCGATGCTGCCCATCCTGCCAAATGCCATTTTCAGATAAACATTCAAGTTCATTGACAAATGGACATAAAAATAGACTTCAAAGATTGTTAAAAAGTACTCCCTCCGTTCCAAAATAAGAGCCCCACTCTCTCTCTCTTACCATTTTTCAAATCAAAAAATAAAGTACTTCCGTATATCATTTTTCAAAAATTTTGCGAAAAAATTCAAAAAATGATACACGGAAGTACTTCATCTTTTGATTTGAAAAATGACACGACTTTTCGTAGTGGACTACTAATTTGGAACGGAGGGAGTAGATCTTAAGCCTTTCGGAGTCTGTATTACTTGTCTATTGCCTTCTTTGTTGTAGTGCTTGTTTTACCATGGAGAATGATTAAATTGGTTAAAATCGGAATAGTTAATTTTTAAAGTGGCCGTCCTAAATCAGAATAGTTAGTTTTATCCTTCAATTTCATTTTAGTGCTTCGCGTAATTTCATAATGAGATGGTTGGTTGCAAAATGACCATTTGATACACTTACTTCATCTGCAGATCTAGATAAAGAAGAAAGCCCAATCTTAGTCTTGGCTATTGAAATCACATCTTGTCCCCACACAGAGAAACCAGATACACCATCACTGTGACCTCTGAAAACAATGGGCTGTGGCGGCCAATTCCTGCAAGGTAAACTCCACAAAGGCAGCAATCAGACATGGACAAGACAAAAGATTTAAAGTATACTTCTGTTTTACGTGACCAGAAATGTCCCTTTCTGCATTCTCTTGCAATAAGAGGATAAAAGATGGGCACGAATAATATTGTAGAGAAAATTCAAGATTAAGTTTTCTTCTACTC
Source organism: Vaccinium vitis-idaea (assembly GCA_963854785.1). NCBI lineage: Eukaryota > Viridiplantae > Streptophyta > Magnoliopsida > Ericales > Ericaceae > Vaccinium > Vaccinium vitis-idaea. Next base: position 35,192,608 of record OY978215.1, on the reverse strand, counting down.
CTCTCAGGCTAACACTGCATCAGACCTGGAAGGAAAAAAGAAAAAGAAAAAAAGAAGACCTCATATAGCAGAATGAGATCTCCAATTACCTTCTCAAGTCCCAAACTCGTAAAGTCCTGTCAAGAGAGCTAGAGACGAGCAAATGCTCCTCCGGTGCAGCTAACTACAGGGATGACAAGATAAATGAAACTCAAGTTCAAAAAAAACTTAAAATGGATTTCATGTTTCACAATATCAATTACCTTTGTTACATAACCATCATGAGCCCTCCATGTGGAAATCACATTTCCACTCCTGATATCAAGTAACCTGCATATCCCAGAACTTAGTCCAGCTGCAATCCAAGATGGTGAAGTCGTAGCTCCATCAGCTTGCATCTTGTCAGAACCACATGCGCATATGGAAGAAATGAGAGAAGGAAAACTGGATTCACCAGATTCAGTCCTCCAGAGATGAAGTTTTTTACCTCGGGGAACATCAATGAATCTGCACAGAACAGTACAATTAAAAGGGGCCAACTGCATTGAAGGACTTCTCATCTAATTTTAGGCTCCTCATGGTTCAGCAAATAATGCAAACCTGGGAAAGTAAGTGCTTACCTGAGTGAACCGTTTCCTGTGCCAACTACGAGCTTTTCATTGAACTCCAAGTGATGCATACAAGTGTACATGCTCCCATCAAATCCAGGAGACAATATCCCACTTTACGGTTGATTGGAATTCAGCATATTGGGTTGATCTGTATTTATCTTAGATGCAGAAGTTAAAGGGCTAGAAGAAAGCATAGAGTTTGTAGATGATTCAGCAAATATACATATTAGCTTCCCTGTTTGGCTGTTCCAAACATGTACAGTTCCATCGCAAGAAGCTACCCTTTCGTTGGATGAAAAGATAGAAATATCATTTACAACCTGAAAGTTGCGGAGTAATTAGAGACCTATCACCTAACAGGGGAAAAAGGTGGCCCTGACATGCTGCAGTACTGCACCGAAAGTAACAGTTAAATTGTACAGGAATATGACCAGCAGACATAAGAGTTGGTACCATTTATCATTGTACAGTTTACTCAAACCAGAGCAACTAGTATCAAGAAAGAAAAGCAGAACACATCTTATGAAAATTAGCATAGTACCCCGTCATTTGTAGAGTCCCACATAATAGCAGTATAGTTTCTCCTCCTACTTACTGTGACATGATTTGATAACCATAACAGGCCAACAGAGTAAGCTAGAGCTCCATACTTATCAAAAGGGAAAAACAAATTTCCTTTCTTTAAACCAAATGGGGTGCGAGCAGCATATATTACAGGATACGGTATATAACGACAATAAGTAGATGTATATCATTGGGCACATTTCAGTAATACAAGTACGAAAAAGTGATTATCCGGACTAAAGCACAAGTGACAAGAATGAACATTTCAAGAAATCGACAGCAATTAATCCCCAAAACGCGTGATCCAATATAAAAGGAATCAAGAAACAGACCTCCTCATGGCCATAATAAGCAGACGTACAATCAATTCTTGACAAGTCCCACTTCTGAACCGTTCCCTTGAATCCTGCTCCAACTCCTGCAGTAAAAACCATGCACTCATCTTGGCTAACAGCTATAGATCTTAGTGCTCCGTGATGTGCATGGATAGAGTGTACTGCAGATGCTCTGATCTTCCATGGAAGCTCATCTTTCAGATTCCCAAAACGGCCTAAAAAATCAGGCCCATCCCAGCTAGCTGCCGGACTAGGGAACCAGTGCCATGGCTCGTGATTTCCAAAAGTTGAGGTTGCTATGCGTCTCTCAGCCGGATTCTGGTCAAGTTCATTTGCTCGCTTAGGAGACACCAAGTTTTTGGCAACTCTACTTCCTTGGAATTGTGGTGTTGACCACCCAACCCCATTGAGCAACAATTTAGCAGGATTGTACTCAGATGTTGAACTCTTGTTAAAAATCGGCCTTTTCGAATTACTCTTGTCTGGACCACATCGGGAGGATTCCCCCGTATATTCCCACTGAATCATGACAAGTTCAGACATGTCAAGTGCAAAAAGTAAAATGTGCTTGAGCATGAAGAATTGTTTTTTACCAGCATGTGGAATTGTCTTGAGCATGTAGAATTTAACTTTGTAATAACCTAAGAACTCTAGCCTAGAAAGCATAAACCAGCATACCTTCCAGTTATGAGACCGTAGAAGGAATTGCTATAGAAGCAACCATGTTGCACAACCCTGGCGAAGTTTCTCAATACCAAAAAGAGACGCAAAGGCAGGATACAAAAGGAACCTGTAAACTTCTCACTCGTTCAACACGTACTAAACATGACAAGGGGGTAAAACACTTGGAAATGGCCACAATTGAAGACAACTTCTCAAGCAAAAAAATCGGGAAAAAGATTAGCACTCACACAAGGTCCATACGACTTTCAATTTGATCCTCATTTGATTTCGGTTTGGTAACTTTCAAGCTTCTTTCCAGATAACCAGAATCAATTCTGGTTTCCTGAGAAAAAGCTAGCTCATCAAACAGCTCTTTGAGTTTTGGTAGGATATGCAATGCTGTTAAATCTGGGCCAATCCGCTCACAAATTGCAATGAGACTTGTAGCAGCAACCTGGTAAACAGAAGAACTATCGCGTTATTAAAGAGTTCAGAACTAATTAAGCAACACGTAATTCACCCGAAGTTAAAGAAAATTAGGGATATGTATGGGAAATATGGTGAACGAAACATTGTGGTAGTGTACTAATTAGCTCATCTTCCCAGGCAGCCATCTTAGTATCCCCCACATCAGCAACACTCATTTACAAGATTCTCACCTTGTAGATGTTATACAAAGCTTTCAACTTTGTACACATCCACAGATTGCATTACTTGCCTGAAGCACTCGTAATAAATTGAGCCTACCTACTTTAATCTATATGTCCCATCATCTCCAACTTCTATGTCTTAATAGGATAAAGGTAAAAAATTATCTACTCTTTATTACCCCTAGTTTTTATCTTCCCTTCCTAGTAACTTCCTTTTTTAAGCATGTATTTGCTATTATGAACATGGAACCGTACTTCAATGCATTTTTACATGACGCATGGTTGCAGTCAATCTTCTCTACACGAGAACGGAGAGGGGGAAAAAGATACTAAAAAAAATGGAAAGAAAGCTATTAGCACTTAGATTATCCAATAAAACATTCGAAATTTTTCTATCTTAGTTTATTGTAACAAAGTATTTTCTGCTTTTCATGGTAGATAAATACATGTATCAGAAGGTCAACAGTAAGCTGAAAAAAATTCCATGTTATTTCGGGACACTGAGTGAATGACCTTAATCTTAAAAAAATCCAACCATGCATAGTCTAATAGGTAGATATCAAAGCAGAAATATGAAACACCTGAAGAACTGAAATGTCCAAATTGGTTTGCATGAGAACCATAACATGCAGGAAACTTCCATCCTGCACAAGTATAGCAATGTCAGATAAATTTATGATTTCATGTTACAGTCCACAAGAAAGTTTGTACAAAGTAAAATGGATTGGATTTCATACTTCTATCAACTCCTTTATAACCATATCCGTCGATAAGACTGCAAGGAGACCATCTAATGACATTAGACAGTCAATAAAGGCTAAATAACTCCAACTCTGCATGGGCTCCGGCTTAGTCATGTATGAAGCATCAATGCAAGAGTGAACAACATTTGTTAGCAATGGCAGAATCTGTCTGACAACAAAATTCTGCCCCAAAAGACCACCTGAAAAGTAAAGTACAAAATTAGCTTAAAGGCTGAGGAAGAGATTTTCAGGAAAGAAAGCAGTTTAACAACCTCATAAAATTAAGAATACCAATTCTAACCAGGACATCAATTCCGTCGCCGCAGAGCCCTTTACCAAAACATTGAATTAGAGGTAAGATTGTCTGGTAATACCAAGAAAGGTTAGCACGCAAGAACAAAAGAGACAAGTCACAGATGCAAAAATGTTTACAAATGCAGCTTAAAGCAGAGTTGATTGCACCTGATGAACTGTAGCAGGTACACCAAGCTCTTCACTAGAGCCAATCAGCAGCACAGAAGCAGCAGCAGCTGAAGTCTTGTGAGGTGCAACATGTAAATTTAATATGACCAACGGATGTATTATCTCCAGATATGCTTGTTTACCATTCCAGTTCCATATTTCGCGCACAAATGACTTTTGAAGAAGCAAAACCTTCAAATACAAATAACCTGAAGCCTGAAAGAAATGCCTTGCGAAGTCAAAAATCCAAACAGAGAGTCGTGCACAGAAACAAATATTTATGAGCATGTAGAATCTTCTGGATAGCAGGCAAGATGAATGTCTTTACTGCTTTTGGTTTCAGACATTTCAAGAAATCTTTCAGTAGTATATATGCCCACTCAGCTTCAGTATCTGATAGAGGAGTCAGTACAAGTGGTAAGCAGTAAGAAGCACACATTTCGGCAGCAAATGGACCCATTACTTTGAAGGCTCCTTGTTTTGCAAAATTTGCAGCATAGCAAAGACGTAATCCATCTTTAGCTAAGAGTTGAAGGGGGGCAAGAAACAAATAGGATGACTTGACTGTTGTTGGGAAGTACGGAGATTCCAAAAGACATTTGGCAGAAGGCCTCCTAATTCGTTGAGAAGAAAAACAAAATGAGCTTTTGAGAGATGGGAAAAGTACAAAGGCCCTTCGAGTTCGTTGTCAGAAGAAGTTAGGAATAACTCAAAACTGAAATAAAAGTTCGAGAAAAAATACCTCCTCCAATCCTTACGAAAGCATGACTCGACAAGAACTTCAGTGTGAGGAGGAAGTTCTTTCATCTGAATAGGTAGAACACCACTGTCCAAATACACAGCTAATGAGGCAGGATAAAAAAGTGGCCTCCTCAAATGAAGCTCTGCTAAAATGCACCCAATGGAAAAGATGTCCTTAGAGACTGTTTCTGAACAAATAGGAGACTCCGATGATTTCTGGCTCCAAAGCAATAGCTCTTGATATCCCACTGAAGTGTCATCATCTGCCTCAATTTTCTCAAGAAGATAATCCAAGCTAGTGCTGCATCGCAGCCCATAGATGTGGGCAAAGTCAGGTATCGTTGAGGTATTTTTATCTGGAGACTCGCTCACTGACGCTTCTGTCACAGAGTCATTCTCCGGAAAATTTTCTACATGATAGCAGTAGAGGGGGCTCAAATACCGAGCATGCTCACAGAATGCAGCTGCTTCTTCCAATTCTTGTAAATGAGCAGTTTGAAGAAGGAGAGATTTCTCAACCTCTACTTGATTCACAAACAATTGATTTAAGGATGATCCAGCAATGGTCTTAAGAAGTTTCCTTGTCGCAACTTGACGTGCAGGGTGTGGTTGGGTGAAAAGCTGACGACGCCCTACTGACCTGGGTATTGTGGGCTCTGACGCAGGCAGCATAACATTCTTGGCAGCAACAGCTGCTTCGCCTGACATTTTGCACCCAAATGTAATGTCAATCCAGTGATGAATTTGGTGTGAAACCCTATTGCTTTCTAAAGCATCTCGATGCAACTTAACGAACTCTTCAGGAGTATCCACCCATGATGGAACTGCCAAATCAGTCATACCAGAGTGTACAGAAAAGAATATTTGAGGATCACAGTAGAATTCAGGGATGCACTCGTCAGGAGTCCATTGGTGCAGCCTTAACATAGATGAAGGATATTCATTTGGTTCATAGACTGAACGAACAGCCATGCGCAACACACTCAGTGGTAACCTTCTTGCCTTGTAACTGCAAACAGCTAGTTCAGAAAGGCATTCATCTGATACATGGTGAGGGATTTCAGACGTTGAATAAGTAAAGTCCAACTATTCATCACCTTTTGCCAACCGCCATTAGCTCTTGCTCAAATCTCGCCAACCTGTGTCACTAGTTTCCTCAGGTTTCACACTGAAATCAATAACCCATGGCATCACTGTGTGGAACGTGTGGTCCCCCCACCTTCTCCCAGCTAATCTGTTTAAGACGAGCAGATACTCAAAATTACTCAACTCTCCCCTCCACCAACGGTTAAAGGCAGAATGCCAATCTATAGATTGGCAAAGCTTCAAATCAGCATAAAGTCCTCCAGAGGAACAGCCCTTGACGCAGCAGCCTACCCTTGAAGTTGGACTAAGAGAGGATTCCTTGCTTCTTTTGCTCAACTCAGAGCTCAACATAGATTTATCAATGATCTTCAGCCAAGACCAACACGAATCAGTCAACATGACATTGGCTGGACATATATCACCATGGGCAATCCCCAATCCATGCATATGAGCCACGGCAGAGAGTAGCTGGTATATTAAGAATTTTATTTGCCATGCAGATTTCAAGGCCTTAGGGCTGTAATGAAAAATGTTTTCCAAAGTATAAGGTGTCTTTGGAAGCACTAAATTTATATAGTCGGATGTCTTAAGCAGCCCTAGAATAGGTGCAATGTTAGGATGCCTTAAACACCCAGGGAAACCATTCTCATCAAATGATGGTATCCCAATTAACCTAAGAAAATTGATGCAATCTCGCCCGCTGGCTTTCCCTTCAATTAAAAGACTAATTGAGCTCAATGTGTCGTCTTCAATGGACCCCAAACAGTAGTTGGAAGCAAGCTCTTCAAATACCGAGTATGATGAAATTCCAACCCGTGCAATTGGAGCCAAAGAAGTGATTGTCCTTGAGCAAGAAAACCTACCAGAAAAGTTGCACGTCAAGCCAGTGCATCCAAACCCATTAACCACTGACTGTGTTTTGCCATTACTCTCATCGCTGTGTTTCGTTTCGAAATCTTCTGGTAAACACTCCTCACTGCATATAAAGAATCAAAGGTCCAATTCCAAAAGCTATTATTACCACGGGGTATTAATAAACGTAGTTGAAAACACAAGGAGGGTGTAGTAGAAGAATACAGTGGATGAAACTGCAAGTAAATCATACATGTAATTTCTCAAACAGTCAAATCCGCGAGTCAGAAGATACACCAGTGTGAACTGAGGTGAAGCCTCCCCACTAGAACTTGGCATCTACGTCAACGCAACACAAGCAGAAATAATTAGAAAACAGTTTTGTGTATGAACAAGCAACCTGCAGCCGTATATAGTTTGTTGTGTATGTACAAGCAGTTGAAGTACCTGGACGACGGCGGTGGAGGCGAAAGGAAGGGGAGAGTCGTCGGAGATGGGGTGGGAGAAGATGAGTTTGTGAGAGAAATCGGAGCGGATTCTGCGTTGAAGGCTCCTCACTCACAATTTGTCATCAGTGGAATATGTTTAACGATCCATCTCGGTTGGTTGATGAAGTTATACGGACCTTCTCTTGGTTCAACTTTCAATTCTGTACTTCGCGGGGAACCTCTCGAGGATCCATTTCCCTTCATTTTTTTTTTTTTCCTGATTTGGTCTCCAAAATCTCCCTTTTTTTTTTTGACCGAAGGTAAATTTAAAGAACGAATCTCTAAAAACAATATGGGTCCCTCACTCTCCCATAAAATACAAAAGTTGAAAAAATAAAAATAACTTATCGGATTCCGGGGATCCTGTAGTGCACTGTCGCACTACAACCTTGTAGTGCGGCACACGAGTCGTCGATTTCAGCAATGAACGGCTCAGATTTCATCTCTGCAATGAACGGCTCAGATCATACAAGCACTAAGATGAAATTCAAGCCGTTGATTGCACGATCAACGGTTTGGATGCCGCACTACAACCCTGTAGTGCGGTTGTGCACTACAAGATGCTCTCTTCCTAAATTACCATATCTCTTCACAAAGAATGAGAATATAAATTACAAAAATTCATCTTAATATATCACATCCATTCTGCATTTTTTATTTTTGGAGATGGCTAGGAATTCTCTTAGAGGAATTATACAACTTATTGATTTTATTGGTCCCCAAAGTATGCGCGTGGTGGCGTTTTTGTAGACACTCCGATTTTGAACCCGGGATGCGCTCAAGCATTCCCGATGATGAAACGGACCAATCGTGACTACCCGAAACTTGTGAAAATGGCTTGAACTTGATTAAAATTAACCAAACATCACCAAATAACCCAAACTAAACCAAGCATTGTTAAACCAAGTCAAACCATCAATTTGCCACCAAGAGCCTTGAGCGCTCAAGCTTGAGGCCTTGAGCGCTCAAACCCATGAGAAGCACCTTGAGCGCTCAAGCCTACGGCTTTGAGCGCTCAACTCTAATCCCAGTCAGGAATTTGCAGAGTATCTCATCATGAGATCTCATGCAAGGGGGAGCGTCTAACCGATTTTATACGTCTTATACATGTATAATACACCCTACATTGTCCTAAACTACACCTAAAACTACTCCTAAACTACACACCCACTTCTTCTCTCTCCTCTCTTCCCTCCCACTCATTCTATAAAAACCACTCACCACCCCCTGGTTTAGTGGTGACCAATTTCTATACCCCAGCTCTCAATTCTTCCAGAGATCGTGCTCTCTCTCTCTCTCTCTCTCTCTCTCTCTCTCTCTCTCTCTCTCTCTACAAAACCACCCACTCCCCATCAAAACTACTTGCAAAAATCATCTGCCAAACACCAAATTCAACCTTTGATCATCAATTAACCTAACACACTACACTACTCACCCAGAATACTAATCAAAACACCCTTTATTGTCCATCTCCAAACCCACAATCAAGTTCAAGTCATCAATCAAGCCAAAAGGTAGTTAAACATGTGAATTATTCACTATTTTGATCCTTCTGAGGAAGACCAGTGAGTTCAAACAAGTTCTTTATACTTTTATTGAACTCACAAAGGTCTAAAAGTTGTTTAAAAACATCTTTCAAATCTGCAGTTTCAACAGGGGTTGAGCGCTCAAGCCTCAGGCCTTGAGCGCTCAAACCAAGATCTGGGTCAGTCACTGTTTTGCTGATTTTTGTGCTTTCTCCTGATTTTGATCATCATTCAATAGTTAATTATGTTCATGTCACTCTTAAACAGCTTATTTCTACCTCAAAATCACATGTTTGAGCATAAATTAACTATTTTATGATGATCAAATATCAAAATCTTTGCAAATCTCATAGTTAAGAGTAAAACAGTGACTGTTCAACTTCAAACATCTTTAATCTGCATGTTTATGGTCCTGAGAATCACTCAAAATTCATTTTCAAGTCAGAAACCAGAAAGCCAGATTATGGCTTAAGCGCTCAATGTTATGTCCTTGAGCGCTCAAACTGTTCTTGAGGGTTGAGCGCTCAATCCATCACCCTTGAGCGCTCAACCCCTATTCTGGGATCCAGGTTGCAAGTCAATTTATTAAGTTTCATGTTCATAATTCCTTGGGTTGTTGTACAGTTTCTGTGATTTCTTTATTCTGTAAATATTTGTAGTGTTTTCCTTCATCGTTGTCATCGTCACTCATGTAGATCACGTGCACGTGCATCCACCGTAGAATCGTATCTCTTGTATATATTGTCGTTATGCGATTCCTGTCCCCAATTCCCCATCTACGTGGATAAATCGAATTTCAAACATTTTCAAAATCCCACAAAATGTCGAGTAGAGACCGGTTCACGGACCGGGCGAGAGGGGTGCTGTAAAACCCTTCCCCTCTCGTAACCAAACCCCCGAATCCGAGAAATCTTTGGTTCCGCCATGATCAGTGAAATCTTTTTTTCAAATGGGCAAATGAGTCATGTTTTTATCGGTTTCTCGGGTTCGGACCTCAAATTCGGGTGGCGACTCTAACAATCACAATCTTTTCGAACAATCTCGGTGGGCCGTCCACAGCTTTGGTCTCAAAATTTTCAATTGCGCAATTTTGCACCCAGCGTTTAAAATTTGTGTCATTTTGGTCCATACTTCTCACGCAATTACTTATCTCTGTCAAATTGAGGGACATGAGGGGTATTCCTTAGGCACTCACCAGTTGCTTCTTGTTTTTGTCCTTTGTCTGCTCTCTCTCTCTCTCTCTCATGCACAATAGCGGCACTCATGGTTGAAGAAGCTTTCGGGCACCCAGTCCATCTTGGATTTGTGCTTTCCCAAATTTTATTGGACGCCCAATCCATATTTTTTGCCATTTTTTAACAACTTTTAACTTAATTTTGATGAAGGTTCTCATGGCTGAAGCTCAAAGCTATACTAGTGGATTAGTATTTAATTCCACACTTTCTCAATACAATCACTCTCTGTGTGTGTGTGCGTGTGTGTGTGTGTGTCCTCTCTTCAACGCCATGAAAGTAGAAAGTGCAACCCTAAAACGCCTCTCCGAAAGCTTCGACTCAATTTTCACCTCAAATTACAACTCCTTCGCCAACGCTAAAATCGTGGTTGCTGATTGCAGTTAAGTCAGCTTCCACCTTTGCATTTCAACGGTTGAAAATGAAAATGAAGGATTTGGCCAAGGATTTCGAGGTGGATTTTGACGCTTTAGTTATTGTTAGGGGTGAGCACGGGTCAGGGTCGGTTTTCCGTCGGGCTCGGGTTGGGTGAGATTTGATCGAGTTGTGAAAAATGGAACCCGAAGCCGAACTAAACTAAGCCTATAAACCGTTCGGATCGGGTTATGTCGAGTTTTCGATTGGTTTGGATCGGGTGCGTCGTGTTTCGGTTGTCATCATCGTTATCACTGAGAGAGAGAGAGAGAGAGAGAGAGAGAGAGAGAGAGAGAAGATAGAAGTTTATAAGGCAGATAAGTGCCGGAGTGGGAGCGAGAGAGAGAGAGAGAGAGAGAGGAGAGGAGAGCCGATGCGGCGCAGTAGGTTTTTGTTTTAATTTGGGGGGGAAGTAATGGGAGAGGGCATCCTGTAGTGCGGTGCCGCACTACAGGGTTGTCGTGCAGCATCCGAGCCGTTGATCGCGTAATCAATGGCTCGAATTTCATCTTGGTACTTGCATGATCCGAGCCGTTCATTGCCGAAATGAAATCAGAGCCGTTCATTGCCGAGATCAACGGCTCGTGTGCCGCACTACAGGGTTGTAGTGCGGTACCGCCCTACAGGATCCCCGGATCCGGAAGTAATTGTAAAACCAATATATTGTGTATCATAATTTGGAGGGAAGTTTCTTGTGAGGGCTCACTCACAAAAAAGGTGCGGAAAAACAGTTGTGAGCTGTTGAATCGCGTGAAGGGCATAGGATCTAACGACCCACAATTATTTTTCCGCATTTTTTTTGTGAGGGAACTCTCATAGGAAACTTTTTGTACGTATACATAGGAAAAACTTCACATAAGGGACTCTTATGGGAGTTAAAATCCGGACTTTCAACAACAGCCCTTGGATTAAATCCAATGGCTTAGATAGAAAGGAGATATTCGTGGGTTAAAACCCATGTCGGGTTGACCCATTTCGGGTTCGCGGGATAAAACCCCAAATCGGGTAACGACACTCCTCCCCTCCGGCTTTTTCCCCAAATCGATCCAGAACGTCTCCAGCTTGTCATCTGCAGCTACTCAACGAAGAAGAAGAAGACACACCAAAGGTTCTCTCTCTCTCTCGTCTTCTCTCTTTGTGTATGGTTGGGCATTCGAAAATCTAGGGTTTCGATACCCATTTTGATTTCGAAAAATCAAGGTTGTTCGATCATCTCTCTCCATTTCGATTTCGAAAAACGAGGTTTTGATCTTTGATAGCAAGTTATGGCTGTTTCAGTTATAGAACTTGGTGGAAGACGCCCATTTCGATTTCGAAAAACGAGGTTTTGATCTTTGATAGCAAGTGTTGATTGCATGATTTGTATACATGACATTTGTAGAGCTTAATCTTCCACATTTTGGTTTGTCAATGCGAAATCTTTTTGCTTCATTCTTGAAAACCATTGAGTGCATAATTATTAAATTTATGTATGTTATATCCTCCATAATTCTTGTCATATACCTTCTTCTATAGCTTTTGCCCCACCTCCAAGAATGATGAAAGTTTAAAGCTGTCAAGCATGTAACGAAAAAAATGCATTTCTGGGAAAGATTTCTTCTAGAGTCAGGATAAATCTGTGTAAATCTTTATGTTATATCCTCCACAATTCTAATGAAGGCTTATTGTGCTTTATGTGGGCAATGCTTACAGCACTGGGCTTTTCTAATCTAGGTTATAGTGAGGCAGGAAGCTCTAGGAATTTTATCATTGTTGGATTGTTGTCGTTTTTCTCCCTTTCATTACCAGCCTACTTTTAGCAATATGGCATCTCTCCAAGTGCCAATGCGTCTGTTCCCAGTTATTTTCAGCCGTATGCCGTGACTTCTCATGTTCATTTCCATTCCAAATATGAGGGTGTGTGCATCGCCTTGATTTTAATTTTGCAATTAGGAAGCCAGAGTTGTAGCTGATTTTTATGTTGTCAAATGGTATTACGAAGGAAAGATCGATTGTCAAATTTACAACCCAATGTGGTCGAGTTGCAGCATGTGGTTCCCAAGCACATTCAGTAGAGATACGATTCAACTTAGTTGAACCAATTCATTTGTGGTTTGATCGACATTGTGTCGTATTGATATAGGTTGTGTTCCGATACGATTCAAGCACTTCCGGGTATTTTTTTTGGACGAATCATCGCGTCGAACCTTTAAAACACATTTTAAACACATCTCACAGTTCGGATCGTCGAAATTCAATCCCGAACAAAAAAGTCCCTCGCCGTAGAAAGTAAAGGAGCCCTTATTGGATATTTGTTGAATATATATAGGTTCCACTTCTAGTCCGGACTCCGGACCTCCACGTTCCCGATATTTTTTTGACGATCCGAACCGTCCAATGTGTTTAAAAGGTGTTTTTAAGAGTCTCCGCTAGAAATCATAAAAAAAAAAAAAAAAAATCGGCAAGACCTTGATCCGAGCAGTTTTTCACAAAAACTGTATAAAAACATCTTTTAAACACATTGGACGGTTCGGATTTTGTAAAAACAATTTTTAAAACATTCCTGACTGGAAAATCTACATATATATATATAGGCTCCGCCTCTTATCCGGACTTTTGATCCAAATTTTTTTTTGACGATCTGATCCGTCCAATGTGTTCAGAAGGTGTTTTCAAGGGTCCTCGCGGAAAATCTTCAAAAAAAAATACCGGGAAGGGCTTGATCCAAGCAGTTTTCGCAAAAATATATAAATACAGTTTTTGTGAAAACTGCTTGGATCAAGTCCTTCCCGGTATTTTTTTTGAAGATTTTTCACGTGGACCCTTGAAAACACCTTCTGAACACATTGGACGGATCGGATTTTCCAAAAAAAATTTGCAACTAAAAAAACACCATTTTTTTCTTATTTCCGGGAGGTGTGGATAAGAAGATTTCCGTATATATATACGGGGCGGTTCCATGGACACAACGAATAACACAACATTTGACACAACAATAATCGGAGCTCCATGCTTACAATCGGACTCGTTCAAGTTGTTCAAAATATGTTTTTAAGATTACCTGTAAAAAATCAACTCATTTGGATATCGGTAAAGGCTTGATCGGTTCATTCAAATTTATCCTGTAAAATCTGACAGGAATCAACTAAATGAATTGATCAAGCTCTTACCGATATTCAAATGAGTTGATTTTTTTTCAGGTAATCTTAAAAATATATTTTAAATAAATTGAACGGCTCCGATCATTCGCGTGGGGTTCACAAAAAAAAATTTATGTCAAATGTTGTGTTATTCGTTGTGTCAACGGAACCGCCCCCATATATATATATATATAGGAAGGCGGTCTCCTAAGGGATCCCGCATACAAAATTTGGTGCGGGATTGGCCTTTTTTCAACTTTCCGGATCAAATTTTGACAATCCGAACCGCTCAATGTTTGTAAAATGCATTTTCCAAGGCCTACGCGGGAAATCTTAAAAAAAAAAATACCCGGAAGGGCTTGATCCAAACAGTTTTCGATAAAACTGTTTTTAAATTTAACCATTTCGAAAACTGTTTGGATCAAGCCCTTCCGGGTATTTTTTTTTGAAGATTTCCCGCGTAGGCCTTGGAAAATGCATTTTAAAAACATTGAGCGGTTCGGATCGTCAAAATTTGATCTGGAAAGTTGAAAAAAGGCCAATCCCGCACCAAATTTTGTATGCGGGATCCCTTAGGAGACCGCCTTCATATATATATATATATATATATATATATAGGAAAATCTTCTAGTCCAAACCCTCCCGAGAATAAGAAAAAATGATTTTTTTTGTTTTGCAAATTATTTTTGGAAAATCCGAACCGTCCAATGTGTTCAGAATGTGTTTTCAAGGGTCCACGTGGGAAATCTTCAAAAAAAAAAATACCGGGAAGGGCTTGATCCAAGCAGTTTTTCGCAAAAACTGTATTTTTACAGTTTTGTGAAATTGCTTGGATCAAGCCCTTCCCGGTATTTTTTTTTGAAAATTTTCCGCGTGGACTCTTGAAAACACCTTCTGAACACATTGGACAGATCGGATCGTCAAAAAAATGCTCGGATCACGGAGGTCCGGAAGTCCGGAGTCCGGACTAGAAGTGGAACATATATATATATATATATATATATATATATATATATATATATATATATATACACGGAAGATCCAGTCAAGGATCCCGGAAATCCCGGATTGAAGCGTTTTGAAGCCCTTCCCGATATTTTTTTGACGATCCGAGCCGTCCAATGTGTTCAAAAGGTGTTTTCCAAGGTCCACGCGGGAAATCTTCAAAAAAAAATACCGGGAAGGGCTTGATCCACGCAATTTTTCGCAAAAACTGCATATTTACAAAATTGCGTGGATCAAGCCCTTCCCGGTATTTTTTTTTGAAGATTTCCCGCGTGGGCCTTGGAAAACACCTTTTGAACACATTGGACGGTTCGGATCATGAAAATTTGATCCGGAACTATGAGATCCGGACCCAAGGGTCCCGGACTAGAGAGTTCCTCTATATATATATATATATATATATATATATATATATATAGGGGAGTGATTTCGGCACTCCCCCTTTCTCTAATGGCACTCCCTTGCAAGGCAATTTTTGGTAAGTTTTTTGCCTTGCAGGGGAGTGCCGTTAGAAAAAAAGGGAGTGCCAAAATCAATTCCCTATATATATATATAGGCTCCGATTCTAGTCCGGACTTCCGGACCTCCACATTTCCGATATTTTTTTGACCATCCGAACCGTCCAATGTGTTTAAAAGGTGTTTTTAAGGGTTTCTGCGAGGAATCAACAACAACAAAAAAAACCGGGAAGGGCTTTTTTTTTTTTTTGCCATTCGTTAATCATAATCTATTCTATCCTAGGGGACTTGGGGAGGGGGATGGGTGCTTACGGGAATTGAACCCTGCCCATGTGCATGAGAGTATAAGGGAGGCACCAACTGCACTGCACTCTACTTGCACCGGGAAGGGCTTGATCCGAGCAGTTTTTCACAAAACTGTATATGTACAGTTTTTGTGAAGAACTACTCGGATCAAGATCTTCCTGGTATTTTTTTTTTTGATGATTTCTCGCGGGGACCCTTAAAAACATCTTTTAAACACATTGGACAGTTCGGATTTTGCAAAAACAATTTTTAAACATTCAAAACACCAAAAATACTCCATTCAGGGATCCCTGACTAGAAAATATGCCTATATATATATTATATATCCATACAGCCGTTGGATCGCATCCAACGGCTCAGATTAGAAAGACACTTAAAAACCCACACGCGGGTCACTGGTCTGGTCAAAACTAGTTTGCGGGTCAGGATCCGGGTTAACCACACTATCCGGATCCAGGGCTGGCCCAAGCCCTAGGCCCAAGAGGCCTAGGCTTAGGGCATCCCCAAAACCCACAATTTTTGGGGCACTCCAATAACTTTTTATATTAGGGTTGAATAGGGATGTTTTCAACCCAATAGATAGAAAAAAATAGAGAAGGCACAAAAAGTTATTTACTTGGAGAAAACTAATGGCCCATTAAGAGCCCATGTCCTACAATTAATTCATTGCACCTGTTTCCTTCATTTCGTTCTATATTCCTCATCTTACCCTTCTGCTTCCACCTTCCCCGATGTGAGAAAAACTCTTTTCTCACTCCTCTCCAACACAACGAAATAGAACAAAACCAATATAAAACACATCCATTCAAACATTGGTAAATAATGTCGTACCCACCACCATTGAAGAGTAAAACAAAAATAAAACATTATGGTCATTGACTCATTCGAAGTGTTCTATTCGATTTCAATACTGTCTAACTAAACTACAATGAATTATACCAAAATGTATAGTGATTGTTGCTGAAAAAATTGTTTCTCTAAAGGGCACATTTTTTAAATTAGGCCTAAGGCACCCAAAATCCTTGGGCCAGCCCTGTCCAGATCCCTTCCCCTCAGTTCACGTTGGGTTTAGTCGAGAGAGAGAGAGGCGATTTTAGGGCTCCCTTCAAAAAAGAGGCATGGATTTACATAGAATCTTGATATTTAACTGGAAATATTACAAGTATGGGGGAGTAATTTGTGATACAAATTGAGTTATTGGGTTTCCTACGTAATTTTTTCCACATTTTGGGTTTGCTACTAAAATTTCCTATTCGATCAGAAGGTTCCCGATCAGAATCAGCACCAGAACCAGCGCAAAATCTCAAATCGAGCAGGTACAACCCCCCCCCCCGCGCTCTCTCTCTCTCTCTGATTGCTATCTATCTGCTGTTTTTTTTTTTTTTTTTTTAACGGGTAATTTAGATGCTTAAACATAATTTTTTTGGGGTCTAGTGAAAAGCACATTTGGCAGTGAGAGGATGTCGGAACCGACGTGTATCCATTGAACCCAGATGTAGGAGTATCATAGATTTAGGGTCCTACTTGTTAACATTTTTTCTTGGGCTTGACCATGTATGATGTATGATTTGTGTTTATGGTCGTAAAGCATTAGTGTATCAGTAGGTTTACTCGCTTTCGGGTATGCGGGGCTATTGCAGATGGTTCTATTTCGGGTTTCTTGTGATTTGGATGTGGTCATGTTTACGTCACTTCATATTAGGCTTTATATTTTCTGGAATGCATGTGTCGCGGCCTTGTTTTTTGTTTTTGTTTTAGATGTATCTTATTGTAGTTCATATTAAGATTGATGTTCTGATGGCATGTTCTTCCAATTGAACAAGTTCCTCATGAGTTACTTATTGCAAGTACAAAGTTGGACTAAGCAATGCATTTTTGTCTATAATTATCACTTCCATGTGTTTTAGGAGAGGCATGGACGCGGAAATCTCCAACATAAAGAAGTGGATCATATTGTATCCTGTGTACATAAATTTGAAGAAAACAATAGCAGAGGGCAGACGAATAAGTACGGGCAAAGCTTGTGAAAATCCTACATGTCTCGAGATTGGTGATTGTTGCGCCCATCTTAAACTCCCCTTCGCAATTGAGGTTTGTTGTCTTTAGACATGCAAGTATGCAACAGTCGTAGATTAAAATTTTATTGCATTCACTGTTCCTGAGCTTTTTCGGTAGTTGGACTGCATTCACAATTCCTTAGCCTTAGATGAAAACTTGATTGCATTCACTATTCCGTAGCCTTCGATTGAAAATGAGTTTCTGTGGCATGGTGATAATATTTTGTTCTCTCTGAAATAAATTTCCCTTGAAAGCTTGACAAGGCATATCCACGTGACTTCATGCAACGAGGAAGGGTGAGGGTATTGCTGAAAAAGGAGGATGGGACTTTAGTTAATCCAGCCATCTCTTCAAGTAAGGATGTTTTTCATTTCTAGAAGTATATGTTAATTTCATGTTTGTTGATTCTGTTAGCTTGCATAATGAGAAATCTGGTTTTGTTTCCTAAATTGTTGATCTATTTGGGTGTTTTGTCTAGTAATAGTTAAAGAAGGGATCTAGTGGGGTGGATTCACGTTCTCCATTCATCGATTGAAAATTTTACTCGATTTTAGTAATTTGACCTCACAACTATGATGAGTTTGCCACAAATATGAAGCACAACCACAAAATTACAAACTTGCTGCCTTTAAACACTACGGTTGTGCTAACCACCTCTGGCATGGACACATCCACAGATATCAATCTTCATTTCACAGATTTTCATTCAATTTTCACTAAAATTGACTTTTTTGGCACATTAACTTCCACCCTAAAGGCAGTTCAAAAAATACTTCCATCCTAGAGGGAATCTAGCAATTTCTTATTGTTAACTCATTTATATTCTTATTAATTAGCAAACACTAGAAAAAAGACCATATATTTTTATATGTATTGACCCCATTGCTTGAAAATGCGTGCTTCGCATCTGGTACCAATGGTCATTAGAACTCCCTGAAAGGATTCTTGTATCACAAGCGTTCCCGTAGGTGCAATTATCCTTGCAACATAGCAGCGTCGTCCGTACCCGTTTTAGATTTCTGAAATTTTGAAATCCTGAATTTCAAACTCAACTCATCCAAGTGCAACCTTAGGTTTAAGTATTTACAGGATAGACAACGCAATAGCTGGATGTCCTAGTAAGAAAGTTCAAGTGCAAAACGGGTATCCCTTTTTTCCAAGTGCAACCTTAGGTTAATTACATTTGGTTAGTAAGTGGGTGATTGACATCGTAAGATGTTTAGTGTTTCCCGTAGAAAAGAAATCTGAGAAACGTGTACCCCTTTTTTCCTTCGAACGGAATCAAATAGTATGCTTTGTATGCCAACCACTTGTTTCTTTTTACTTTCTTAATGCAGAAATGAGGAGGACAAAATATGTTGGATGATGATAAATAAATTAAAGATTTTGAGTTTTAGATTGGCCATTTACACTGTAGATTTGAGATATTTTTGGGAATTGTTTCCCTCTTTATTCTCTCTCCCTCTCCCTCTCCCTCTCTATCTCCCTCTCTCTCACACACACACACACACTTTTCTTCTGCTTCTTGGTGAAATATAACTCTACGTGGTACAATGTTTCCAAAGGTTCCAAAAACTATTCAACTAGGTAAGCCAATCTCTATATCTATCTATCTCCTTCTTTGCCAAAATTATAACGCTAGATGGGACAATGTTGGCCAAAGGTTCCAAATATTTTTCTGGCTATTAAAGCCAAGAGAGACATTTAAGGTAATATCATCTAAGTTATATTATTTGCAGATGGTAAATTTTGGTGAAAAACGAAGAAAATGAGTAAATTTGAAGCCACTATTGTGGGATATGGTTTAGATTTTAGAAACTAAACAGTTTGTCCAAATAGGAATAAGTTAGAATGTATGCCTCAATGGGATGAAAATTGAAAATAGAGTTACACTTGATCAGTAAGAGTCTAAAGATAATTTAAAATGATCATTTCCTATGTATTGCGACAGTAATCTTTGGGGACGTAGATATTGAGGTGGATATGAGTATATGACCTATAGTGTTGTGCATCATGATTTTTATGTGATCGTAGAATTCCTATTTTGCTGAAATGAATATTTTGTAGGACTGCTGTAGGACCTGCTATGATGGATAGAGTTGAATGTTGGGGTAAGGAGAAAACGTGGGTGTAGCTACTATAAGACTTTGAGGGGGATGAGGGACGTCAGAATAGAAAAGATATATATAAAAAGAAAAGGAAAAAAAAAAGAGGTGAATTACAGACCAATTTCGCTCCTCGGATGTGTGATCCACGTGGACAGTGGTCTAAGAGACAAGTGAAGGCCAACTAGGGAAAGAATCGAGGCGGTAAGAGATATGATTACCTTTAAATTATTTGAAGTAGGACTTCAGATGTAATCACTTGGAGGAAAAGGTCCTACATGAAAGACAACTGCGAAAGGGGTTAAAGGCTTGTTGAGTTTACTATGGTTTTTAATGTAGCTCTGTAACTTAAAAGTTATCATCTTTATGAGAGGTAATCTTTTTGTTGATTAATCACTTGGCATAATATAGTCATTGGAGTTCATTTGACCTACCAACTACAGTGGTTTCTTCATTAGTTCCATACATCCATTTCACACCTTTGCAGTAAAACTTTTGTCTGAGTGTAGGAGTTTTTATTTAGTCCTTTACAGAATGATCATTTTACCCTTGCACAGAAACCTAAGCACCTGGTAAAGGTTAATCTCAGTTGTTACACATGAGGCAGCTTCCCATATAAGGTGTAGGTGTGGTGAGAGAAAATAGAGTTTATATTCTTTCAAATCCTTTTGGGTTCTGTCATGCTAACAGGTCAGAACTTGGCGCCTCTCTTATAGGGCTAGGGGATAAATTAATACCTATAACCTACTATCTAGTGAGCATTCCAATTGGGCTTGCTATGCAGCCTTTGTTTGTAGCTCATAACACCTATGTTTCTATGACTTCAATTTCCTGTGTAACTATCTATCAAGACTTAAGTCCATGCCATTGGACCTGCTCACCTTCTAACAAACACAATGGTGCAGCCACATGGAAGTCCATTAGAATTCCTTCCCCAACTACTCAGTGTCATAAGCTTCTTTGGTTCCCCTACTATATTCCAAGGCATAGCTTTGTTTTTGGATGGCAATCAAAAGAGGCTGGAGGACAAAGGACAGATTTATAGCCTGGGGATTGCTCTCTTCTCCCATTTGCTCTCTCTGCCAGCAAGAGAGTGAAACTCTATCTTATCTGTTTTTCAATTGCACCTTCTCCAGAGCATACTGGAATCAAGTCTGCTCCTTGTCTGGTATTTCTAGAACTCATCAAGATTGGAACTCCGAGATTCCAAGATCACCTAGCTCATAGGGATACTAAGTGGGAAATCCTTCCACAAAATAGTCAGGAAAATTGCTTGGGCTTCTGTGGTCTACCACGTTTGGCAAAAAACAAATTGCAAAATTTTCCTAGGCATCTGAAGACCTACTTCTGCAGTTCTCAACAATATTAGGTTTCATGGTAGAGTTAAAGGTTCTCAATTGGAAAATGTAAAACCTCCCCCTTAATAGTGCTATGTGCCAATCATTGCAAATTCGTAGTTTTCCTTCCTTGTGGCGGGGTTGTGTGTATTGGAACTTTGGAAGGCTATCCTTCCTTTACTCTTGTTTTGTAAGTTTTCAATGAAACTCAGTGACCAAAAACGTATCAAGTCTATCTACTTATTTAGGACATGAAAATAAGATCCTGAAATGCTAGGCTCAGCCTCCTCCCAACCCTTGGAGCCCTATTTGTACACTTCTTTTATTTCTTGTCCCTCCGTTCTCGTTTACCCACTTTTCACTGTTGCCGTTTTCGTTGATAGATATACTACATTCAATGTTTACCAGCTGTTGTTTCGTTCCCATTTGCTGCCTGTCCATGAAAACCAGAACAAAGATTTGGTAATGTACAGATTCATTAGTGGTATGATGCCCCTGGCACAGAGATTGTAAGACCGAATCTGAAGGAAGGAGAGAGAAAGAAATCACATATATGGATCATGTTTAAATGTGCGGTATAAACCTATTAAAGAAGTAACACAATTCATTGCCATAGGTGTCTGAAGTGCTTGGAACAGCTTTGAATTTTCATGCAATGTTGTTTGCTATTGGTTATCTTTTTTAAGTATGTTATTCTGTGGTATGATAATTTGCAGGGAAACAGCTAATGCACTGCGTAGCAGAGTTGGTACCCAGACACCCAGGGAGGACCAAAAAACAGGAGCCTGCTGCTGCATCTACCTCTGGTGCTGGACCGGCAAAATCTGGGAAGGGTGGAAAAAAGAAAAGATAACTTCATTAGTTCATGTTACTGCCCCGTCGTCATCGTGATTAGACACTAATAGTTGTTGGTCTACTTGAACAAAGGACTCTTTTTTTTTTCCTGAAAAAAGGACTCTTTTTTTTTTCCTGAAAAAAGGATTCAGTTATGTTGGGACTAGAGAGTGTCATTTATACGCAAGGTATAATTTAACATTTCTAAAACTGCTCACTCCAGTAAAAAATGCCATTATTTTTATTTTTATTTTATATTGTCTTTTATTTATTAAGTTTGGAGAGTAAAACAATCAAAGAAAAGATTGGACATCTTTCTCACATATCAAATTGGACATGAGAGAGGAGATATTAATGGACTTTTTTTGGTGGTACCAACCCCCACACTCCCGTCTCGTAATTCATTAGTATATTCGTTTGGCTCATCTTTTTTCGTCATTCGTTAATAGGCAAATAAGTTTTGAGGGATATCCAATTTCCAAACCAGTTGTAATTATTTCTTGGTTAAAAATCACTTACACCCCCTCATCTATCCCTGTTTTTCAGGGACACCCCCTCATCTTTAAAACTCATCAAAGACACCCCTTCATCTATTTTTGTTTATCACAAACACCCCTTATGTCCACTTCCGTCCATTTTCGTTAACGGGAGTGGGTGAAAGTACCTCATTGCCCTTTCTTATATTATCAGGGACACCCCTTCATCTATTTTTGTTTATCACAAACACCCCTTATCTTTGTTATGACATTCTCACGGAGTTTTACGTATGTTTCTGGACCTGATCTTTGAGCTAAAGCAGGATACACCATGTTCCAATCCTATTAAATTCTGGTACGCCTCAAAGACCAGTTTAGAAAATATTAGGTTAAACAGTTTGTAGATCACTAACAAATTAAAACCACTTATGGGAAGCAATTTTTTTAACAACGAACTTTCAAGCATGAACTAGCATATGAAAAAACTCCAACAATAGATATTGTGGTCACCTATTACATATCTTGACATACTATTCCCTACTAATTACATATCTTGACATACTATTCCCTATTAATGTTGGAAATAGGTGAATAAAATTCCCAATGTTGATCTCTCAAAATCAAGTGTGCTGGAAGGGGTGCGAATTGATTCAAATAATAGGAAGGTTATTTGCCCAAACAATGTATCGGAGATTCCAACCAAAGTTCCAGAACTCCGTGAGAATGTCATAACAAAGATAAGGGGTGTTTGTGATAAACAAAAATAGATGAAGGGGTGTCCCTGATAATATAAGAAAGGGCAATGAGGTACTTTCACCCACTCCCGTTAACGAAAATGGACGGAAGTGGACAGAAGGGGTGTTTGTGATAAACAAAAATAGATGAAGGGGTGTCTTTGATGAGTTTTAAAGATGAGGGGGTGTCTCTGAAAAACAGGGATAGATGAGGGGGTGTAAGTGCTTTTTAACCTTATTTCTTTTTAAGATATTACTGGCACCAATGGCAAATTGTAATTAGAAAAAAAAAAAAAAAAAGGCTAATATTTCAAAGCCTTCAATTTTGGTTTTAGCTTCTTATACACTTTCTAATCAGGCCTTGCATGCCCTTTCTAAGGGTTACGCCACCACGACGATTTAAAAATATGCTACTACTATTATTTAAATTGGGGGGAAAAAAGAGAGTAAGGTACATCAATGCAAACTCTTTCTTTATTAGAACAAAACCTATTGACTAATAAAGAAAATTGAAGGAACATAACAGGTAAAAAAGATACAATGGAGATACTCATTGTCCACATAACTTTAGATCTTCGATACACATTTTCTTGAACGGAAAAGATATGGGAACCGACCACCATGCACTGACGGCATACCGACGGCGTCGGTGCCGCCGTTTTGGACCCCAAACGATCGATCCGAGCCGTTCATCGTTCTCAGAATCAAATTCCGAGTGGGCCAGCGCGGGAATCGAGGCAATCGGATGGCTGTTTGAGCTCGATCCAAAATCACCCCCATTTCATCCAAAATTTTGAATGAAATGGGGGTGATTTTGGATCGCGCTCATACAGCCGTCCGATTGCCTCGATTCCTGCGATGGCCCACTCGGAATTTGATTCTGAGAACGATGAACGGCACGGATCGATCGTTTGGGGCCCACAACGCCGTCGGTACGCCGTCGGTGCATGGTGGTCGGTTCCCATAGCAGCGTTCTTTGTTGAAAGTGAGGTTAGGTTCACGGCAAGATGATGGACTGATGGAACCCGTTCATGGAAAATTTATTTTTTGTTCTGAATTTTACATGTCACATCATGGAGTTTTTCTTTTGCTGAAAAGCTTGCATGTACTTCATTTGAAAGTTTTGTGACTGGAATAAAGGAGGTAGAAATCGGTATGAATTTGATGGCTCCTTTCTTTGTTTGGGATTAAATGGGTAGGTTGCAAATCCATGAAGAAACAACAGTGCACTGGAGGATGAGATTAAGAAGTCTCAATACCATTATCAGATTCTAAAATCTGAAACTTGATAAATACAACGTATTTGATATCCGAAAAATACATTCGTTTTAGATTATTTAATCCGACAAGTTACGT
Source organism: Vaccinium vitis-idaea (assembly GCA_963854785.1). Taxonomy (NCBI): domain Eukaryota; kingdom Viridiplantae; phylum Streptophyta; class Magnoliopsida; order Ericales; family Ericaceae; genus Vaccinium; species Vaccinium vitis-idaea. The sequence goes on along the minus strand of OY978215.1, from coordinate 35,168,474 downwards.
TCCTTTCGGCTTATACAATCCGACAAGCTAAGCCATTGTGAAATGCCACTTCAATTCCCAGTCGTAGAATTGTATGGCAGCTTTAGACGGTACATTCATACCTGTCCTCCCCCCCAATTGAACACAAGGCACGATATAGCGACGCTACAAATGCATTAGGAGTGGCTAGTCAAAACTTAGAATTCATATGCGCGTTGTCTGGTTGGGAAGGGTCGGCCACAGACTCGAGAGTGCTCCGAAACGCTCTCGCGAGGTCTAACGGGTTGAAAATCCCAAATAACGTGAGTACGTGACTAACTATTTTTTTTTCCCTACAAAAATTATTCTCAACAAAAAATATCAAAAATATTTTTTTAAGTGAAAAATAGTTTAAGTTTTTTGAAAAACTTTTTCAACTTTATTTAAAAAAAAAACCGATTTTGTTAGGGTAGAGAATATATACTAAGGGTACTACGTTATTTCATGCAAAAAAGTTAACACCGTTAGCCTTAAAGTATTGGTAGAGGAGGTAACCGACAATTAGTTTGAAAAATAAAGAAGAGCAGTAGAATTTCAAAAAGTATAAAGGATGTCACTGTATTTATCAGAAACCTCAGAGGAGGTTAGTGAAATTTACCCAAACCCTTGTTTTTTTTCAAAATAGCCCTTTAGTTTAGTTTTTGATAGGAGTATAAATTTTGCCGACAATTTTGGAATTTCCCACCGCAGCAACGACACAAGAACAACGTGGTAGTAAACTCTAGCCGCAGGTTCTGAACCGTCGATACACGTACACGGAGAGGAACGGCGATTCGTAGGGCGTTGAGAGAGTAGGAAGATCTGCCAAGAAGACAGGTGGTGATTCGGCTCTCGATCGACTTTCAAGCCTCGATTCAGGCATTCAGCAGCATCTTCAGCTATCATAATCGTCAATCGAATCACCATTTTTGCAGACCCATCTTCCATCTAGAACCATCGATTCAGGTAAAAACATGAACTGATTCGACCGTACCCATGGTTTTCCGACGCCGTACCCTAATATTGCATCATACCCGGTACGTTTTCTTCGTACCCGGTTCCTATTTAGCCGTACCGGGCCGTACCTATACGAGTACACGTACCTGGTACACATACGGCGACTTTTCCGGCGTACCCGTGCTTCATAGGTGGTACACCAGTGCAATGCACTGGAGTGGCTTTGTAAAATATGTGTCCGCTGCATATTTTCTAACATGTTACTCTTTTGTTGATCGGCTAACATGTTACTTTTAGGATCTCTATTTTGTAGTTGGTTATATGTTTGCTCTGATGTTGCAGTTCCAGAGTAAAAGAATAATGGCAGGACCTCTTTTTGGCATTCACAGGGCAGAGCCATCTCAGCAGCAATCAATGGTGCCACCACCATTGGATATGCGCCGAGCTCAATTATCTCGACAGCATGTGAGAGCTCTCAATGCCCAATTTGCAAGGTCTCTTTTCTATTCCACTCATATCTGCACATAATTGATCAATAGTTTGTTATTGATTCATCTGCTAATTTTATCTTTATGTTTTGGTTCTTCCATAAAGTATAGAATGTCAAAAGTTAGACCTGTGCGTAATATATCCCTCTCAGACCCCATTAACGGGATTTAGCAAGAGCATTTGTTGAGATAATTAAGGGGCAATGATGTCTATGAAATGTTATATAACCATTCTTGATCCTAAGTACCTTTAATTATGTTGCACAATGAGAAATGTGCTTATTGGTCTCTAGCCTATCAGTCATACTGCATGCTGGGTATTAGTTTCTCCATTTCATCCTTAGAACTTTTGTGTTTTATGGCATTAATTTACATCTTCCCCATGTTAGACATTGGTGTTGTTTATGGTAAACAGTTGGGTCCAAACACAACTACAGACTCACCCGGATGAACTATGGGAAGATGGACTCCATGACTATCTGGCTCATGCTTCAAACATAATGGTATTTTCTGTAACTCATTTTGTAATTTTTAAAATCTACAGTTCTTATCCATTTTCCAATGCTTTGACTTGTAAAAACTAGCCATCTGTGTCAGTAATTCAGCTACCCATGTGGATGCACACATCGCTTTGACCTAATCCATAATTCATGAGTTTTCTGTTTGACGATGCTGTTGCTTAGCGGACAAATAAACCATGCTTCCATAAATGAAAGCCTGAATGACCAGGGATATACTTTTGATCAGTTTCCCTGCGTTTCATCAAGTTGAAGGTTCTGTAATTAATCCCTGATGGACGTATGGTTATCAAGATGTTCTGTAAATCAATTTCCATGTCCTTATTTAAACCTCCTATAGCAGATTTGTAGTGCTTGTTTGATTGATTTTATTAGTTGTAATCTCGGGAGTGAAATGTCTGAATAGGGTTTTTATTTGCTTCCGTTTACTTGCCACAGGAGAAATTTAGCGATGTCGTTCGTTGGCTGAAAGCAAATGCCTCTAGTAATGGAGCAGATGCTTCTAGTAATGGAGGTCGTTTCTCTGCATTGGAATCTCATGCTGCTCCAAATAACCTTGCGTCTGAAAGTAAGGAAAACCAGTTGAAATCATTTCAAAAGGAAACTGACGTAGCTCGGGCTAGTACAACTGCTTCATGGGGCTCTGGGGCTCTATTCTCAAGTCAAAGTCCTTTTGCATTTGGTGGGTACAATTTTTTTGGCTGCATTAAATGCTTTCTCTTGAGGTCCACCCTGGGATACAACTTGGATTCTAGTAACTCCATTTTGTCGTGTATTGGTTCCAGTTTTATTTGTTGGTTTTTATCTTGTTTTCTTGCCACTTGATCCATTTTAGTACCCTTTTAACAATCTTAACACGTAAACATGGTAACTTTGCGGCTGTGTACATGTTTTAGCCTCCTTAACCCTCATTGATATCATCTTACGATACCATTTATATTTGTTGATACTGTCTTACATTGTAATCCGATTTCATAACCCCATTCCACTTCCACGTAGAGGGTCCCATCAAGGGCCGGACTTTTTTATTTAAAACTTGGGGAGCAAAGGCAAAATTGGTGTCAAATTAGGATATTGAAGTTTTGTTGAATCCGTTGCATGTTTCTGTAAACCATACTGTTGGAGAATTTTGACTCTGAGTGTATATTTTCATGTGCTTGTTTGTAAGTTGGTTTTATGTCTTAGTGGTTTTATTTCAGGAGGTCAAAGCTCAGCTTCCGTAAACAACGATGCTTCAAATGATGCGGATGATGGTGAGACATGGATTTCTTATATTACATTCTCATGAGAATCATCTACAATACTCTTATTCATACGAACTCAAACTCATGATTTAAAGACAGCGTTTTTAGAGGAGAGTGGAACGATTTCAGTTATTCTGCTTTCTAAGCTCCTGCAAAGTAGAAATTTGTGCTTGGTGTTGTCCCCTTATTTTCAGTTAGATAATAGAGTATGCGAGGTATTTTAAGGTATTAAACCATCAACTTTATTTTCTTCAATTTGGAAACTAATTCCTACTTATGACGTCACCAATCTGGTTTCTACCTGTCCCTCTTTTCTCCAATTAGATAGTAAAGCACTATTTTATATTAGATGTTGGTTTTATGTGGACGATTAAAAGTGTGGCTCACTCTGGTGGAAGGCCATTCGGTGTTCATCGTTTCTGTAATCTGTATAAACTTAAAGACGGCTGCTTTGTTAAATAAACTATCTGGTGAATATGAGATATGTGCTCTGCTCATGTATTCATTTTGTTTTATCTTACTTTATTGAGAATATCAGAAGACCTGCAGCAGCCTAGCAGCCCATCTGTGAAAAAAACTGAAGAGAAGGGTGTTATTGTGGTACACGAAGTCAAATGTAAACTTTATGTGAAGGTAATCTATTTTTTGCTCTGATTTCTGTTCTTTACTAATACCTGCTTTATTGAAACTTTGACTTTCTTTTTGTTCCTATAGTTGAGTTGGAATTTAAACAAAAAACACATTTTTACTTCTTAACTTGTGTACGCATAACTAACTACTGTTTGTTTTTGCTTTTAAAAAAAGAATAACTTCGAGAGGCTGAGTAGTATGGAGATTGCGAGTAGCAGTAGGAGGAGCGTATTGTGCACTCTCCGAGGCTCTCTCAATGCGCTTCTTTTCATATTGTACTGATCTCATTTTTTTTATCCTTGTGATGAATGAAATTTCTTTGCCGATAAAAAAAAAAACACGCATACACCTTAGTATGTTTCATATTTACATTTTATTTTGTAATTCAACATGCTTCTGATAGACATTTTTTGTCGTTTTAAATCTTGATTCTTGGTGGAGTGCTAAATCTTGGATTCTTGGTGGAGCGTTATTTTTTGAAACTAACTATGCAATGAAAGCTGTTCATTGTGTAAAACCTAAAACCTAGAAGTTCTTCTTTGGACCCTGATATCCAAACTTTCGTTTACCTTTATTCCCCTCCCACATTTGATACATCTGAAAGGTTATGGGAAAAGACACTACATTTCTATGGTGAGTGTAATGTTATTGAATATGTTGAATTAGGGGTGGCGCCATAGTTGTCAAAGGCGAAAGGCGCACCGAGGCGCAAAGTATGCGGAAAAATTGGAAAAATAGCATACACCAATACTTTAAATAATAACACTAAGCCGATGAGTTTAAGACAACATACCATCATTTGCAATTGCTTTTTCAATGATTTCTTATTTCCCATAAACTCTTGAATCTCTTGTTTTACGTTGGGTGGGACTCTTTTACAAGCTGTCACATCTCTATAACCTCCTACAAGGTATTTCTTAGCCTGATTAACCCCTCCATTGGTTATTTTGCCACAAAAAATACATTTAAATTGGTTAGTGTTCGCGGGATCCAGCAAATGATGATACTTCCGTGCAGGATCCGTTCTATTAGCTCCGTTTGACATCTAAAAACAAACAAGCAAGTATAATTTACTTTAGCTAATAGCCTAATATACTCTTTGGAAACCCCAACATGTATGAAGGAAAAAAAAGAACCTTAATTTCATTAAAAAAATAAAAGAGTGGTCGATTTGAAAGAGGCGCGCCTTTTTGCACCTCGTCGCCTCTCGCCTAGGCTGCGCCTTTTTCAAGTCGCCTCGCCTGGGATCACCCCAGGAGCAATAGGTGCGCCTTGCTGCGCCTCTCGCCTAGGCGCGCGCGCCTTTGATAACTATGGGTGGCGCAAAGTTTAGGGGGCACTTGACCCTCTTTGTCTCCACCCTTGGCGTGCATGTGGTGGTGGCTTGTATGGACAGCGTGTTGTGCTCAGTTGAGAGATTGATTACATAGCCCTTGTCTATTGCATATGTTGTTGTTGAGTGTTGATAAGTATAGATAGGCATTGTTTACACATGCCTGCTTTCATGATTTTATTTCTTCGCATTAAGTGCTTTCTTCTATGCTTTGCACAGTCAACTGATCCAGCAGATAAAGATGCATGGAAAGATAAAGGCACTGGGCAGCTCTCCATCAAATGTAAAGAGGGTGTCAGCAAGAGCACAAGAGAATCTAAGCCAACAGTTCTTGTTCGAAATGATGTATGTTTCCTCGTGACATCTTTTTCAAGTGTTGATCTTCAAAAAAATAAATAAATAAATAAACCCAACCAACACGCACAGGCAATAAGTTGGTCCAGGTTGATCTTTACTGTATAAAGTGTAGTGGTAATTTTTTGAAATGTTGTTTCATATGAGATTAGGCAAATGATTTTTTTTGTTTTGTTTTACAACTTCATGAAATAGTAAACCAAGCTACTCACCTCAAAGGAGTCTAAACTCAGTTGCACAAAGCGGGAGCGAGAGGATACTTGAGGTCTAAGGTTTGCAGTGACTCAGCATCATAAGAGGGTGTATATATAACTATAGGTAAAGCTTCTAAAACGGGATCCGGACTTCCAGACCTCCATGATCCGAGCATTTTTTTGACGATCCGAGCCGTCCAATGTGTTCAGAAGGTGTTTTCAAGGGTCCACGCGAGAAATCATAAAAAAAAAATACCGGGAAGGGCTGGATTTTCCCGGTATTTTTTTTCGAAGATTTCTCGCGTGGACCCTTGAAAACACCTTCTGAACACATTGGACGGCTCGGATTTTCCAAAAACAATTTGCAAAACAAAAAAAATACACATTTTCTTATTTCCGGGAGGTCCGGACTAGAAGTTTTTCGTATAACTATATACTAAATCGGTATATGTAAATAGAATAAAGATAAAAAAAAAGAAAAGAAATATAGATATTCGGTAAATATTATTTCCTAAATTGGATCGTGCTCTTTACTTGCTGAGCGAGGTTCCTGGGAGAATGATGAATCTATCTTGGAAGCATAGGAGCGAAGTTCTGGGGCAGTTTCGTGATCCGGTAGGATGATCCAACAACTAAAAGTACCAAAACTAGCATATTTGTGAAGCCATAATGAATATTTTTCAACAGAAATTAAGAACGGCTGAAGAAATATTGAATACAAACCCATGAAAAAAAAAACAAGGAAGAAACTTATTGCAGATTAAATATGCTTTGGGTTGAGAGCACAAAGGTCAAGGGAAATAAAAGAAGGGATGATTAGATCAACCTTCAGAAGGTTCTGAAGATTAGTTTCAGGAAAGTTTGAACATTTGAGCTAATAATTGAAAAGGGATGATTAATTTAGATTGACGGTCAATGAACAAGTCATCGATTCGTAATTTCATCATCCGATTGGGCTCTCTCTTGATCCACATAACCATGTTCGCATTAATTTGGCTTCCATCCACTTAAATGGCCAGAATTAAACCGTAAATGTTATTTTTCTTTTAATAAAAAAATCTTATGATTTTTGCAACTGTGCAGGAAGCTGTATGTTTTATGTATAAGGTATCATTTGCTAATTTATACTATGAAACAACAGGTAAATAAAAATTAAAAGGTAGATAGTTGAATCATGTGCACATCGGGGAATGCCGAACCAAACCAATTGTTTCCTTTTTTCTTTTATTGTGGATTGTTGCACCACAAAGTATACTTCTTACATTAACAGGAAACTAAAGCTCATCGTCGAACATAGTAATACTTATGTTTCCTTTTCGTTATGGCAGGTGGGAAGAGTATTACTAAATGCATTGCTCTATCCAGGCATCAAAACAAATATGCAGAAAAATTCTGTTGTTGCGATATTTCACACCACGGTACGCTTTCTACTTTCAAAATCTTACAATACATTCTTTCATGGTTTTGGTTTGTTTTGCTGATATGACTGAATTTTCATATCCACTTGCTACTCAATCAATAATCCAACATTCTTCAGTCATGAGTTTCTGCTTGGTGGCAGAATGTAAATACATCAGTGTGCAGCACGATAAATAAATGAGATTTTGAATTGTGTAGCCTGCACATTTCATTCTGATGTATATTTTGGTATTCTCAGATGGGGTCTGGCTGTGGTGCCCCAAAGTGATATTGGGGCACCGGTGCTCCAGTTTGACTTACCATGAATATTGGGTCTACAAACTACAAAAACAGATCACATTTACCATAGACACAGGATTTACTTACCACAATTTATGGCCTATACGTGTGGTAAGTAAAGCCTATGTTTGTGGTAAGTAAAGCTTGTGTTCATAGTAAGTACAATTGCGCGGGAAAAGAGCAAAACCACCCTCCTCCTTGTGGTGGTTTTCATCTAATGGCTTAGATTCATCTATTTTTTGATCTAATGGCTTAGATTTAGTGGGGCACCGGTGCCCCAATACCACGTTGGGGGCACCATAGAAATATTCTTCAAGGACATGGTTCAGAGTTCCAATTATATGTTACTACCATTTGTCGTTGGGGATATTTTTCCGTATATGCTAGTCTTCTGAAGTATCTTGTCATTCATTTCAACCTAGGGGAGTCGGGATAAGAACCCGGAATTCTTTGTATGGGGGCTGCATGTTGAGGAATGTATCTTTGGAAAGATTTAGCTGAAACATCAATATATATTTTCTCTTTCCTCTTTCGTATTTTTTCCCTTTTTCCGTGGACTTCATTATGAAATATTGGGGTATTTTTTTGTAGCCTGACAGTGGCGACAGTAGTAGTGTGGTGGCCCGTACCTTCTTAATAAGGACAAAGACGGAGGAGGACCGGAATAAGCTAGCAGCGGCGATTCAAGAATATTCTCCGGCCACTTGAAGTATACTTTTGATAGTGATTCCCTCCAATTGTATTACCATTACATCTTTGGATTGATGTATTTTGGCTTCTTTAACCTTATAATTTCTTCAGACAAAAGTTGGCGGTTTTGTAGCTGCTGGTGATGATAATATTTTGATCTGGTATGGGCTTTGCATTGTTTCACAGAGAGAGTAGTGTCTCATATTGTAAAGATAGGACAAGATCCAATAATAGGTACTCCCTCCCTCTCCAAATAAAAGTAAAGTATTCAATTTTGGGCGATTTTTTAATAAGTGTGTTTTGAAAAATTAATAGGTAAAAGTTTGTACAATTATTATTTTTCCTTTTTGAAAAATTAATGGATAAAAGTGGAGGTAAAAGTTAATGCGAGTGTAAAGTGGAGGTAAAAATTGATGTGAAAGGTATAATGATAATGTTTTTTTTTAATATGTTAGGTTTACGAAGCAACACATTTAAAAACACATTTTAAAATGGACGGAGGGAGGGAGGGAGTAGGTGTTTGGGAGGAAATCTTTTGCATAAATTGTTCCGCTGATCAGCTCAAAAAGGAAGACCAGATTTCACAAGTTCTATAAAATCAGTGTGCGTTTTCTAACTACTTCCTCCGTCAGTCCAATATTTCATCTTGGGCTAATATTTCATCTTGGGCTATCACTTAATATGTATGATCTCTGAAAAATTTATAGGGTAAATATTTGTTCAATTTATCATTTTGCCATGAGTAGATTTCAATAGATCCCGTGTAAAGGATAAATAATAATGATGTTTCCATAACGGGCAAAAGCGACAAGTTACAAATTTTAAGTGTAATAATATTGATGACTCCATAAAAAGTTGGAGTATTTATAACATTAGACTAGGGGTGAAAAAAAAACCGGCGGGACCTGAACCGAACCGAAAACCGAAAATTCGGTCCGGTTTTCGGTCGGTCCAAGCTATAATAAAACCGAAAAAACCGAAATATATTCTCCGTTCAGTCTCGGTTTAATGTAATTACTGCCGAACCGAACCAAACCGAACCGAACCGAACCGAATGAAGACTGAATCAAAAGACCGAACCGATTATGGACCGAACCGACAAATAACCGAACCGAACAGAATTGCGTACACCAGACCTCGCGATTTTTAATCTGCACCATGCAACCCTAAGTCTAACCCTTGATCTACACTGTCCATTCGTCCAAACCTAAAAGTGTAAAAGTATCCCTAATACATCTCTATCTTCATTTTTCTCTTCCGCCCACCATTTCCCACGACTCCCACCATCTCTATCTTCATTCTTCTCTTCTTCCTCTCATCAGTAACAACCCACCATCTTCTATCTTCTCTTCTATCAGTAATAGCCCATCATCACGCACAAGGTATTTCCCAAATCATTATTGTAGAGCTTTTATTGTAACTCAGATTTCACCTATGCCGCTAGAAATTACGTTCGGAACTTAGAAACAGTAATCTCCAGCTAACAATGGCATCTACTATTTTTGCATACTTGAGAAAGATAGAAGATTGATCAAGCAACATTTAGTTTTTGATCCTGAGCCTCAAGCCGCAAGCTATATGCTAGAAATCTTGATATTTCAGCTGAAAATGAGAAGCTCATAGCACATTTACAAGGTATGCAATGGAGGTTGGAAGTTGGCCCATTTCAGTTAAAACCGATTTCCCCGAAAACCCCGACCGAACCGAATCGGTCTCTCCGTAGAATCGGTCGGGATCGGTTCTGACAAACCTTACCCTGAACTGAATCGGTCCGGGAAACTTGCACCCCGAACCGACCGAAACCGAACCGATTTCACCCCTACGTTAGACCATTTAAAAAAGGGAATAATTACCATTAAGGTAAGAAAACAAATATTTATTACTGTTAAGTCAATAACTTATCTTACTTACCATTAAGGCCAGTCACTTTTTTTTAATTATCATTAAGGTCAGTCACTCTTTTTTTTGGGGTTTAGGCACTTAGGTATGAAGTTTAAGCACTTTCATAGGGCTTTGTGGGGTTTAGGCACTTTCATTAGGGTATCCTAGGGTTTAGGTGTAGACACTTTCATAGCGTACCTTAGGATTTAGGTTTAGAGTGCACTATCCTATTATGGGGTTTTAGTGGTGTAGGCACTTTCATAAGGTACCCTAGAGTTTTAGGCACTTCCATAGGATACCCTAAAGTTTATGTTTATGCACTTTCATAGGGAACCCTAAAATTTAGACACTCACTTCCCTATTATAGGGTTTTAATGGTTTAAGTATTTTCATAGGATGCTCTAGGGTTTAGGTTTAGGCACAGTCATACGGTTTGGGGAGTTGATGAGAGAGAGATTATGCCCACGTGGGGTGGAGAGAGAGAGAGAGAGAGAGGGGACAACTGACTAATACATGATTCACTTTTGCCAGTCACGAACATAAATGCTTGGCGGTTTACCTGGGTGGTCCTTTTTCACCTTTTTTTTGGAGCTATCGGTAAACAAGCTTCTCAAAGTGGACCATCCCGTACTTTACCCTTAAAAAAGAGATGAAGAGAGTTAAGAAATGGGCATACACGCGTACGATCCTTAGCGTACTTGAAATAAGAGCCAATCTAGTTGTACCGAACCGAAGTGTATGGGTTTGTATTCTCTTAATTCTTATTTGGACGAGGACTAGGGTGATCATCTGTTCTCCAACTGACCAGTTCAACTCTGTTCTCATTCAACCGAGGATTTGTTCCTCCCTTTTTTTTTTTTTTCAATCAGAATTATAGAATATACTCACATATGTAATAAGTTAAGTTCACGCTTAATTGCCGAATTATTTTTAGAAGGATCAAGAAATTGAGAACGTGGTTGGCAGATAGAGCGCACGTATAGCGTCCGTGTGACAATGAAGGATACAATGATCAAAACTTAATTATTTTTACAAGTTAGATGCAAATAAAAAATAATCCAAAGTGAACAGGCTGAACAATACTCCACGCTTCGCATGCTATTAGCTAATCCTCTTGAATGGGAAACTAATATATAGGGAAATAGCTCCTTATCAAGTGCAAGTGGGCAACAGATACCAAATTAAGACTTTTTGGTAATTTAGATATTCGGGTTAGCTTACGCGCACTTTGACTAATCATGCTTCTACGCGCACTTTGACTAATCATGCTTCTACTGTCCACTAGCTGATGCCCCAATTAAAATTAGAACAAAGCTCCGTATGGACTAGCCCTGAAAAAACTGATTGCACCTAAGAGGTTTCGATTCTTTCAAACTTAAGACCTTAAAAGGAAGCAAACCCCCAAGTCTCGAGCCTTTTGGCCCTCGTACTTCTAATCTTATTCGTGGTGGTTGGCGGTAGTGTAGATGAAGGGCTGATAAACTGAAAATTAACAAATATTAGGAAAACATATGCAAATTTACTAAAGAAAAGGTTTTCAGCAAAGAAGTTGGCTTATTTAAGAGATGCCAAAGGAAGCCTAATACTCACAACTGTAACATGTGCAAGCACACAAAATCTCATATTTCAAAGAAAACTCAAAACATCCACCATTGTTTCTCCTGTGACACCACCACCAAAACATCCATAAAACATACAAAATGGGACTACCAAACCCTCAAACAGTCGTATTCGTATACCCCTGTTTTGACTCTTTAGAAGTGAACGGCGTCCGGGTTGAGACGACTAGGGCTGCAAACGAGCCGAATTGTATGAGCTTTAGAGTGTTTAGGTCGTTCATTAAGTTTTTAAGCGAACTCGAGCCGAGCTCGAACTCCATGAAAATTTGACAAGCCGAGCTTCCCTAGATTTGAGTCGAACTCGAATTTGTTCACGAGTCTAAACAAGTGAAAAATAGTAGATATTTATGCTCTTATACAGGTCTAGAATTACTAATAAAAACTTCATTTTGTACATAAATAAGATCATACATATACAAAATTATAAAACATATTAACATATAAGTATATAGCACTTCTAAAGGTTTATACATGTACAAGTTAGAAAATTTTCATTACGTACATGTAAAAAATTATACACATTGAAGGTGCCGGAGAAGTGAAATAGGGAAATAAAAAGGTGAATAAGCCTTCTTAATAATATACCAAATTGCATTAGATAAATAACCCCAGGGTCAAGTGAGAGGCACGCGAAAACAATCAAAGAGCTTGTAACAAAGAGGGATTAGTCGAGATGCATACAAGCTAGCAGAGTAACGGTGGAAGTTAACAAAAAAATAGAGAATGCATCAAGATAAATGCAGTGGTCCAGTGGAAGTTCAAAAAAAGTAACGGTGCCTGAATCCCAGGCTTACGATAGCGCGCAGCTGCTGCTTTCATTCTTGTAGAAGACTAATATCGACAAGAAGTCACCAACACATGCAAGGGATTCGTAGCATTCTAGTTTGAAGCAAAAAAAAAAAAAATCATGTATAACGTACACAAAAATGGATAAAGTATCGACACCGTGACATGAAAAAGAGTAGCAGCAATTTGCAACGGAATTATTTACTCAAATCTATAAATACCGGCCCTTGTTATACTTCTGTATCTGCCCTGAAAGGGAAATTTTCGTGTAAACTTCAGGTTCCCAATTGTAGACGTGGGGCGAAACTAGACTTTCAAGAAACGAAGTACTACAGTAGATACGACCTCTACGAGATGGGATTCGAACAGTCCTATATGAATTCAGCTCAGGATTGTATGCCATAAATTCCCCTTTAACTTCCCGTTGAAATAGTACTTCCCCTTCAGTTGTAAAACACAATGGCACCACCGAAGTGTAAATTGGGTCAAACACGATCACATTCGATATAACGAACAAACTTGTCCAAGATGCCTCGTCGCCATAACTTTTCATAGCAAACACCTCAACATTAGTAACTTCACCTCTCTCATGGTCAGCAGAGAGAACCAATGAAAGGCATCCACCCAAAACTCCAAAACCGCGTACAATAGTTCCTTTGATAAGCTCATTTTGTGGCATTGGAACCTCAACAAATTCATCTATTTGAGGATTGAAAGAAACAATCAAGTAGGGCTCGACTTGTGAGGGAAATGAATCTCTGTCCAAGGTTTGTTTCTAAAGCTTCCAACCACAACTTCGTTGTAAGTACCAGACGCGATTATTGCCTTGTAATCATCGGTGGAGGAATTGTAACAAAGTCCAGAAACAAATAACCTAGCTAGGCCATGCTTGTAATTATCCAAGCCCCAATGGGAAAGCCCCAATGGGAAAGCACTTTGTTGCACCATCTTGTCAATGGATTCCACAAGTAGAAGTAGCAATTATAACTTACAAGCACCAACCCATTACAAGAACCCCATAAATCTGCCCCCCCGAAAGCTGAAGCCCCTCGTAATGGTTCAGGCATAGGAAGCTCCTTCACTGAAGCTTCATCATCTATCAAGTGGACGAAAACACTCTTTTGGTATTTACTTTCTCGTACCGGCATAGACATGACAATAACTTGCTGCCTTTGAGTGGAAAGGTTGAATTTGGGATCGGATATTAATGAATGCCAATTCTTGGAAACACATCTAAACTGAAGAAGGGACTTAACTGGTAGTTTCGCCAGTATGCAAACAAGAATCCCTTCCGGAATGTATGGGCATGTGGTTTCATCTTCAACTCTCTTGATTCCCTTCTTTCTTCTCACTGGCTCCATTATTCTCTTTGTTGGAGTAATGATAGGATATCAGCAATTAGCTTTAAGCTCGTAAATAGTACCCCTATGGCTTCACGCACAAAAAACAAATAGCTGACGCTTGGTGCGGGCAAGGGTAAAACTGCTGATCCTGTTTCATAAGTGTATGCGTTAGGAAGAGGAATTAAGAGGTATAGTGCCATAATGACGGTTCACAAGCATATGCCACAAAATTTGAAATAACATTCAATCGACCCTTGAAACAGCCAGCAGTACATGGAAGTTATATCTTTTAAAGAACGCTAAAAGTACCATAATCCAGAAGGAACAGGAAATTTTAAAGCGTTGAATAGGCTCAAGAGCAAGCAACTATTCGAGTTGATTTCAGTTGCCCTAAAAATGTCCACATAGACAACTGCCAAAAATGCGCAAAGGAAAAACATACTTATTTTTGGTCCAAACAGAGAGAAGATATCAAACTTCAATCGCATTCGTCAGAGTACCCATCGTATTCAATACATGCATATATAGATATATATATATATCTCGCTACCTGCATGGCAAATGCTGAAAAGTGCAAGAAATGGATGAACATTGAGGTGTTTACCCTAGATTCGCTATACATGTACCCTCCCTTTTCCCCTGTGAAAATGTTAATATTTGCTCTACTAAAGAGAAATGAAGAATAACATCTCAAAGCTTAATACAATGAAGAAACTGCGTCGAAATTACACAACAACGTAATTTCACCCACTCCATTGACAAACAACTTATGGAACTAAATTTCCTACAAAACACACAAGTTCTGGCAATTTTCTTTTACCAACAAAGTTCTTTCCATTTATCAACACGACAAAACTGTCCACTATAATACGAAAAGAAAAGAAAAGAATCCTTTTTTTTACAAGATGAATTCATGCTTTGCCTAAACCTCAGAGTTACAGAAATAAATGTCCGTGAATAAGAAATACCGTGAATGAAGACTAAAGGTTCAAGAACTATCAATTTGCAGAGTTACTGAGTATAGTACCACAAATTACACAACAATGAAGCTTACTTTAAAGATCAAGAAACCTCGCAAAATTACACAACAATGAATTTTCCTATGCTACCGATCATCTCTTGTGGAAAGCAATATAACAGCAATCTGAAATCCATACTAGTTTGTTTCTAAAATGTCTTGATGCCATGTTTTTACATAGAGGCAGTAATGGACGGAACACTCCCAATCAACTGATCAAGGGTTCCGTTTTTCTGTCACATAATTTTTCCCCATTTCTTGAAGAAATTTTACCAAATCCCTTGAAAGAAGTATGCAAGTTCATTATACTAACAAATGCACACAAAGAAATCCTGCTTTTCTTTTGATTTTTTTTAATCAAGAAGCAATCCTCTTGCTTTACTTAACCTAGGAAGAGAAACATCGGCGGCTATACACTTTTTATGCATTTTTAGAAAATTAGTATATGAGATTTTTCATTATTATATTACCTTTTTCAATAAAAAAAATTATAGAGTGCTCTCGGGGCTTGACCACATAGTGTTATAACGCTATTGTCTAAGACATAGGATTGAAGACAATATATATATAACTTTCACCTAAATATGTGATGATGAAGGCCGATAAAAAAAAGTGATTGAGAAGTGTGTTAGGGCACCGCGTGGTCATGACTCAGGACCACTTTATAATTAATCACTCACAAGCAAGCCTCAATTCATTGAATTTTTGCTTGAAAAGGATTACGTGGTTATGGAATTATAATTACGATATTACCACAAGATGTAAGTCAAACGTGACTTCTTTTACCACAAGATGTAACTCCTCCGTTCTTTGCGTTGAAGATAATAGGATAGTAAAACACTATTCAAACAGAAATATATGTTGAAGAAAAGGTTAACTAAAAATTAAGGCATGTTAGATTCTTAAAGAAGATAGATTTTTTTTACACAACAAAAGTATTATGTTTTTGGATTGTGTCCTCACTGATACAATTTTCTGGCTACGCAATTGAAGAAAAATATGTCCATGAATAACGAATGATGAGTTAGGGTTCAAGAAATATCATACATCAAGAATAAAGGAGAATAGTACCGCAATTGGTGTTTGAAATTTGACAAAGATTATTGAAGCTTAAGCGATGGTTCAAATGACTCATACACAAACACACATACAAATACATACGTGCATATATCTCTATATGGAAAATTTTGAAAAGCGCAAGAAGAGGATAAAGATTGAGGTGTCTACCGGGAACTTGTGGTAGTCGGCGGTGGAGTAGTTGAACGGACGACGGCCGCGAGAGTTTTCGTTGTTGACAGCGAAAGGAGGAAAATTTCGTGTGGAAAGAATTTCCTTCAAATTTTCTCCTACTTTAAGCAAGTGCAAGAGTTTCCCCCAAATTCTCGATAACACCCCGTTCGATGGAGATTTTTAGGGAAAATTTCAAAAAGACCCCTGAACTTTCTGACAATTAGCGAGTTAACACTCGGACTTTAACAGTCAACAAAACCACACCGAACTTTATATTCCGTCAACAAAAAAGCCTCTGCCGTCCAATTCCGTCACGTTTTTAACTGAGGAGGCTTAACGGATGGACTTAACAACGGTTTTATCCGTTAAGTGCCCAAAACAACGTCGTTTTGGGCATAACTCAAAAAAATAAAAAAAGTTCAGGGGGTTTTTTGTTGACGGGCACTTACAAGATTAAGATCCTATAATCTTAATGAAGCCTTAAATGATTGGATCGGGAACTTACATGTATCCTATTGAATTGAATTTTTCAGGGCTAACTCAAAAAAATATTTTCAAAATAATCAACGGTTTGGATCGTTCAAGTGGGATCCCGAAATGAGACCCACACATATATATATCCTATTGAATTAAGTTTTTTTTTTGTGTCTATAGTCCAACTTTTCTAAAAACTCTTCTGGATACATCTACTGTAAACACACTTGAAAAGTAAAACTTGGCAAATTTTGTAGAATTTTTTTTAAAATATTAAAAATATTTCCAACTTTGACTTGATACTTAGACTATTTAATTTTATTAAGGTATTCTTCTGTTTTTACTGAATTCTTTTTACTTTTTAATAAGTGTGATCATGGTAAAGTTTTAGAAAAGTTGGACTATAGACACATAAAAAAAAAACTTATATAATTTCGCATCTAATACTAATATGGTCGTAGCATGTGTGGGTCCCATTCCGGGATCCAACACGAATGATCCAAACCGTTGATTATTTTGAAAATACTTTTTTGAGTTAGCCTTGAAAAATTCAACTCAATAGGATATATGTAAGTGCCCGATCCAATCGTTTAAGGTTTCATTAAGATTATAAGATCTTAATCTTGTTAGTGTCCGTCAACAAAAACCCCCTGAATATATATATATATATACCCCACGGTTCCAGTCAGGGATCCCTGACTGGAACCTTTGGGGTGTTTTTTTTGTGTTGCAAATTGTTTTAAGAAAATCCGATCCGTCCAATGTGTTCAAAAGGTGTTTTCCAAGGTCCACGCGGGTAATCTTCAAAAAAAAATACCGGGAAGGGCTTCATCCAAGCAGTTTTTCGCAAAAACTGTATATTTACAGTTTTGCGAAAAACTGCTTGGATCAAGCCCTTCCCGGTATTTTTTTTTGAAGATTTCCCGCATGGACCCTTGAAAACACCTTCTGAACACATTGGACGGCTCGGATCGTCAAAAAAATGTTCGGATCATGGAGGTCCGGAAGTCCGGATCCCGGACTAGAACCGGCTTCTATATATATATATATATATATATATATATATATATATATATATTTTGAGTTATGCCCAAAACGACGTCGTTTTGGGCACTTAACGGACAAAACCGCTGTTAAGTCCATCCGTTAAGTCTTCTCAATTAAAAACGTGACGGAATTGGACGGCAAAGGCTTTTTTGTTGACGGAATATAAAGTTCGGGTGAGGTTTTGTTGACGGTTAAAGTCCGGGTGTTAAATCGCTAATTGTTAGAAAGTTTAGGGGTGTTTTTAAAATTTTCCCAGATTTTTACGAGAAAAAGGAAGGAAATGGTCGTGGTTTTTAAAACTTTTATGTCTCAATTTATTGTTCCCTTTTAAAGATAATAACTAAGGCAAATTTTTTAACAAGGACCTCCCGGATTTAAGAAAAAATGTAATTTTTTCACTTAAATTTTTTTTTTTGGGAAATCCGAACCGTCCAATGTGCTCAAAATGTGTTTTCAAGGGTCCACGTAGGAAATCTTCAAAAAAAAAAAAATACCGGGAAAGGCTTGATCCAAGCAGTTTTTCGCAAAACTGTATATTTACAGTTTTGTAAAAAACTGATCGTCAAAAATATGCTCGGATCATAGGGGTCCGCAAGTCCGGAGTTCGGACTAGAAGTGGCCCCCAATAACTAATTATTTCTTTCGTCCCAAATTACTTGTCATTTTCGGGAATCTGTGCATTTTGCACACAAAAAATATGTATAAGTATTCTTTTCTTTTCAAAATTTTTTACACCAATTTAAAAATCTCATTGAGTAGAAAAAGTTGGTTTAAATTTTTTTGAAAAATAATTTTCGTTAACCTATCATTTTTTTTCGTGCAAAATGCACGTTTTCCCAAAAGGGGCAAGCAATTTGGGACGAAGGGAGTACTAATTAGGGGAATATAATCATTATATTTGTCATACCTTTTCTTTTCTTCTTTTACCCTTCAAAACATTATCATTACATGTACTTAGGGCTTGTTTGATAACCCAATTCAGCACTTAAAACTGAATAGGTTAAGTAAAAAGGAAATAAGTTGGTTTGATAACTAATGTAACGGCCTGCTGAAAATTTCTTTGTTTGGAGACATCACTGCCTTCATTCTATTTCCCTCAAGTCCTCGACTGCTCTACAGTCTACATGTCCCCTCCCAACCAAAAGCCGAGTTTGCTCTCTCTCTCTCTCTCTCCCCATGGTCGATTACTTTCAAAATTCCCTCATGGCCGATCTATGATTTTTTGTTTTGTTTATAACATTGGATTCTCGATTTTTATTTTATTTTGTGAGATGTTCTGTTAAGAACACTCAATAATTTACATGAGCTTTCTGGATTTTTATTGTTTGCAATGTGGGTCTCTTGATTTTGTAAAGAACACCCAATAATTTTCATGTGGTTGCCCAATTTTTTTTTTGGAAGTGGGTGTCTTGATTTTGTGCAGAAGATCTTAGGATCCAAATTTGATCTTACGACAGAACACAGACTGTAATCTACACAATCGTTCCAACATGGAATTACTTTTCAAGCTTTCAGCGCTGTTGTATCACATCGGAAAGCATTCCAATAAGCATGTGAGTGTGCAAACTTCTCCCATGAGCCTCATCCGAAATGATGAGAGTATTCCCTCAATAAGGAATCAAATCTGGCTTCTCAAAAGGCAAATATTGAGAACAATCTATTTCAAGAAAACGGTCAGGAAAAGGCTACAATACACACCCCTTATTGGGTGTGTATAATACATACTCCTACAAAAGTTACGATTTTTTATTTATTTATAAAAGTTATGAGACACACCAAAATGTTACGAATCATAAAAAATGTTACGAATCATATTTTTGAAAAGTTACGAAAAAATAAAAAATGTTACGATTGTCAATGAGGTAGCACAATCTGGACCATACAATAGGTGCATATGGTATGCACGTTTAATGGGTGTGTATTGTAGCCATTTCCGGCCGGGAAAAGAAACTTAAAAAGCATGATCTGGTGGGTGTCCCGTGAGGACGGAAAAAAAAAAAAAAATGATCATTAGTTCAATACTTCCAAGACTCTAGTTTAAACCATACAGAACAGAAGAGTATCTTCCTAACATCAAATTTATAGAATGGGAACAACACATCAGCTTATTCTGGTTCATGTTTATGTTTATAACAACCACAAACGACACCAGGGAAAATTTTAGGAGAAGAAACAAGGAAAAGCATTAGCACTAACCAAGAAAGAGAACATTACAACACGAGTTTAAAAATATAATTCCTTGTAGTTCGTTATCTGCTTCTCATTAAATTTCTTGTTACGGATATACAGAAAAGAGCAACAGAATGTATGCTCTCGAAGAAAAACTTGCATGACAGCCAACTACTCCTTGTCCTTTCGGGAGAAAAACCAGCACAACCATATTATTAAGAGAGATATCCTCGTTACCTTAGACGGAGAGTTGGCCGATCATGGAGTCAAACTCCAATTCCCAGCTGCAGCCTCGTGCAACTTTCTTTTGTTATGCATGCAGCTTCGTGATCTCTAAGCCCTATTGCTTCCCTTTCTTTTATAACTAGCGTTGAACCCGTGCTATGCACAAGCAAGATTAACATACATGCACAAATGTTTGTACATGGCATAATAGGTGGCAAGTGGACCCTAATCATACACACATATCTAGCATAAGATAAAGTTAGCGTGTGAACATTAACATTTGAACACAATTTATAGTTTTCTGGTGTAACAATAACTAAACTGCCGATTGTTGAAAAAAAGAGCAAGTAAACTGAGATCTAAATATGAGCAATAATAAATTTGAAAAAAAAAAAAATCATGGCAGGGTGGCGTTTTTTTTGGGTCGGCAGATAATTGCAACACAAACTCGAGTGGCATAACTTTAAGAGGAAAATAGAACGTATTGATATGCGAATGCAATTTACAGTATATTGGAACTAACCTTTGTGCACTGGAGTGTAGAAACCAAAAATTGTAGTAAATTGCGTAAGAATATGGCCTCCTGCATACTTTAGCAATACAAAAATATATGATTGAATTACATGAATACCATGGACATAAAATCATTCGGTGAAAAAAAAAATTCATGAATAGAAAGAAACATGATGGTGAGCAGATTATGGAATAGTGGTAGGTTAGAAGCGTACCCTTTTTCTGTTTGGATACTCATATGGACTCTGAATGAAGTAGTGTTTTTCCAAAAAAGGAAGGTAATCCTACATAATTAACCAACTAGAGGCCGGGGCACACGCAATGCGTGTGCACGTTGAACTTTGACAAAACAATATGCACAATTGCTTCTGGCTTTTTTTTTTTTTATCATGTGTTGTATTGGACTATCTTTTTACATGGCAAGAAACATAATACTGTGATACCAATAAACAATAATGGAAATAAATATTACATCAGATAAACTATTCATACTTTTCTATATTTATGTACTACGTATACATTGTCACGAATTGCACGTAATAAAATCATATATTATCATACTAAAATTTGCTGCCGCTGTTAACCAATAGTTTTTTTAATACGCAAACTACAGATAAATTTAATGTTTTAGATATTATTATTTTTATTTTATTTTGTAAAAGAAGCTATAAGGATAAGTTTATAGTCTTCTACCATTATCACTCAACAAAACAATGGGAACTTGTTTTTTTCATTATTATTTTTATTTATTTAACGTTGAATATAACCCACACATTAGCTTATACGGACTATAAGCCACGGAATAGATTGGGATGGAAATAAAGAATGACATGGCATTTTATATATATATATATATATATATAAGGTGAAAAAGGTACAATAATAAAAAATCACATCGAACAATCAAATTTGTCAAATTTCTCTAATCCAAGAGGACCATCCTCAATCGCTGATGGACTTATCATACACATATTTTGTCATACTGACTTATACACAAAATTTTAACACAATTCCAATTCCCGGCCCCTCTCTCTAATTGGGAGTATGTGCTGTACCTTTTTTTTTTTTCTTTTGATCGATCAGGGGAAAACAAAAAAATAAGTGGTGCAGAGTAAACAAAAGCATGGAGTAGGTCAAATAAATGATAAGTTGTAGAACTGGAAAAATGCGGTACCTTTGTTTGGGAGGCTTGCCCTATTCTCTTCGGTGTCTGTACAAAACAGAAGAGAGAGAGAGAGAGAGATGAAGCATTGGTCATTTCACTCATTGTACCTGCGGGAAAATAAACAGAAGAACCGCAAATCAGTTGCAGTGTATGTACATACATACACTATTTATATACATTTGCATTTAACCAAAAACTTTGAGGGGCCATTTGTACCTGTGTGAAACAGAGAAGAGGACACGAATTGTAGGTTTGAAAGTGACAGGTTTATTGTGTAAAGAGGGAATATGTGGGAGACGTGGGGTTATGGCAGTTATTTTGGCGTGATGTTACGGTTTTACCCAAACAGTTTTTTCTCCTGTGCTAGTTCGGAAGATATAGAAAGCATTTTATTTCAGGGGCAAAAGAGGGAAACACTTTTGTGACAGGGCTTCTGTAACGCCCCATGTAGACCACTAGCCCAGTACCCTGATTTGATCCACAAACCACACCACATGACCCAAAATGCTTAAGCCCAAGGTACTAGTAGTAGCCCACATGGTTTGTTATATACCCAAGATCACTCATGTAAACAACAAATGTGGGACTAAACACCATCTACCCCCAAACCTGGGGTATTACAATCTTCCCCCCTTAAGGATGCAACGTCCTCGTTGTATAGTCCCAGCAACCTCCCCTGGTGTCCGTGGTGGCAGAGCGCATCCTACCCACCACTTGGACCAGGGCGGGGCTCTGATACCAAGTCGACACGTCCTCAATTTTCAACATATTTAAACATACTTTTCTCAAAATAATAAATCTAATTTCATTTATAAATATTCAAATTCAACACGCAATGTCTAGTTGAGTCCCCATATCCCATATGAAAACCAGTATCTAATACATAAAGTTATTACATTTTCTAAAGTCAAAGATAATAGAAAGGAATAGAACTAAAACTCTGTCTTCCAAAAATAAAATTCATGAGATAAAATGGTAACTCTTCCAATGCATGGATTTCATGCACTCCCAATGCACTGCACGCCATGCTCCTCAGTGAATACCTGAAAATTTATAGGTTGAGCTACACTAGCCTAGTAGGAGAAATCTCTAACACAAACTCAATATATGTATGTGGTGCACAATGCAAGTGAGTAAATTTACAATGCATAAGATTGATTTTAAAAGTCCTTCCTTTAAATACACGTCTCGTCACACACATACATACGCATACACATACACACACACACACACACCCTCGCGCACACACGACACCACATATACACAAAAAAATAAAAAAAACATAATCTCAAACTGATCGGAAGTATCTGTATCATTTAATTTCAATTTCAACACCACCCTTAGGATCACCACGGCATTTTTCCAGTCTCTTCTCTAACATTCAACCATTTACTTCTCATACTAAGTCCATCCATTTTAATCTCGTACCTCTCAATGCACATATGTTTCCATATCACCATCAACACACACAAATACAATAGTTCTTCAACATAACCACACAACTCCCTACTCCACGAACATACTCAAATCAACTAGGGAATATAAGGAACAATCCACAATGCACAACACACAATAAATAACACAGAACAGACAACACACAATGAACCACACCATGGACATAACAACTCAATTAAGGAGTGAAAGAAACCAGAGGATTTAACACAAGACACTCCACAAACAGTTCCACTGCCAAGAACTCAACTTATCAAGTCGTACCTGAACTCATTTAGTCAAGGCATTTCCGTAATTTCACCACGGGTCAAACCCATAAGTATTTCCATCAATCCGTACCTCAAATACACTTTTAAATATCACAATTTCATTATTATGAAAGTAATTAGAAGCATAAGCATAAGTATCACCAAAGCCCCAATTTCGATTCAAACCATAAACCGTAACTTTACCCAAATCATGGTTTCCCTCCACCAGTCAAGTAGGTTCAAGATTTATACGGATAAACATTTTAACATAATCAAACATTCAACCCTTAATTAGAAGTTTCACCCAAAATCCCGAATTCATGAGCAAAAGCTAAAAATTTCGCAGCGCATCAATATATCAAAAAATCGAGTTTAGAAATTGGAGATTTATGATCCAAAAACATAAATATATGGAGAGAGGAGAGAAATCCCTACTTGACTGGGTTTTGAGAAAAAACCCAACTTTCGAAACTCAAGCCCCAAGCTTTCATGTGTTTGTGACGCATCTCACGCGTAATTTCAGCCGATACACCAACTTCAAATCAAAAGCTGCTATTTTCTAAAAAAATTAAGATACAACCTTTACATACTTTCGAAGGTATACAAGTCTAGTTTCAGAATCAAAAAGCGGATTGAGATTTCAAGCTTCCTAGACAAAATTATAGCCGTCACTGTAAGATGCGACAGTGCTGTTAGCACAGCGAATTTCAGTACCACAGTCCCCTCAAACATTTTTCATATTTTCTATACTTCAAATTACCACAGTCCCCTCAAATATTTTTCATATTTTCTATACTTCAAATTAAATTCCAAAAGTTTACCACAACATAGTAGACACGTATGGGTATCTACAGAAAAATTTTCGTAAATTTACCAGCTCTGGAAAAATATAAACAAAATCGTCCAAAACAGAGATCTGTAGGAAAACGGATGAATCTGTCTTTGAAAATCACCATAAATCGCACTCTTAATTTTTTTTGAGTGATTCTTGTGCCAAAACTTTCGTAGTGAAATGTACTTCAAAATCCCAGAAGGGACCAAAGTCTAATTCGTACTCCAAATAAGAGAAAATAAGAAATTACAGAGGCTACACGAATCTGTCTCAGAGAAAATTTCCAGATCTGCAGACCCAGTTTCAAAAATTCATAGTAAATCGAATTCTCAATGGATTTAGGTGATTCCAGCGGCAAAAGAAAGGTCTTTGAGTTAACTTCAAATCATAAGAGGGAATCAAAACCTAATTCAAAGTTTACAAATGACAAAAACCCCAAAATCGGAGACCAGTTTTCTGCAGAAACAGAGAGCAACAACCCATTTGATAAATGATCACCAAAACTCATCAAAACCCATACACAAGGCCCCAAACGACCAAGACACACAAAAACACCTCTTAATATGCCATTCTTCAGTTAAAAAATAGCAAAGGGGTTGTGGGATCTAATACAAGAGAGGTGATACTTGGTGAGTGAGAAAGTAATGAGAGTATGAGCGATGTATGAAAGAGGAGAGTGAGGGTTTACCAATGGTGGCTGAAAAATCAGCCTCTTCTTCTCTTCTTCTCCCTGCCGTGCTACCTCTCTCTCAAATGATCCATTGGTCAAATGGGGTACATAACCACACATACATATAAAGCTAATATATAGGTGGAGTTTCCTATCCGGACCCCCGGATTGAAGGAAATTCCACTTTTTTTTGTGTTGCCAATTATTTTGGCAAAATCCGATCCGTCCAATGTGTTTACAAGGTGTTTTCCAAGGTCCACGCGGAAAATCTTCAAAAAAAAAATACCGGGAAGGGCTTGATCCAAGCAGTTTTTCGCAAAAACTGTATTTATAATTTTTTGCGAAAACTGCTTGGATCAAGCCCTTCCCGGTATTTTTTTTTGAAAATTTTCCGCGAAGGACCCTTGAAAATACCTTCTAAACACATTGGACGGATCGGATCGTCAAAATTTTTTTTGGATCATGGAGGTCCGGTAACGGGAAGACCGGAGGAGAAGCTCCCCCAATATATAATTGCACATATATATGTATATTTAATAAGTACACAAAAAGTAGTGTTGTACAAGACCCAAAGGAGACAAAGGTCTCGGGAAAAAGTGGGTTGATCAAGCGACACGACGCGACATAACGCAGTACAATTTACTCCGAGCGGTGTTCGAACTATCTGGGTTTCGATTTCAGAAAAATACCAAAATATTCGTATTGACTTAGAAAATCGTGGGCAACGTCACCGTGTGCTCAGAATCTTCTAGAAAAATCTCAAAAGTTGGACACGCATTACGATGCGATCCCGAGTGATATCATCGGATTGATTTGAGTCCCACAACCGCAATAGGTAAGCTAGTATCACCCACGTAGCTAAAAAAACCCATCATATGCCACATCTTTATTTTATTTAACACAAATTTGCGGGTCTTTACAGCTTCAAAAAAAAAAGGGGACACCAAACTGGTGCTCCCCCTTTCTATATTAGAATAGATGCTCACCCCTACGTGTTCTCCAAGTCTGTCATTCCATCCTTTCCTAAAACTCTCATTAGTTTTTTTTTTTGAATGGCAAAAACTTTATTAATTTTGAAAAATTACAAGACTAATAGGGACAAGGAATCAACAAACAACTACCAAAACCGAGACCCAAGTCGACAATTGGCAAGAAGCCAATAAAAGACACCCAATAAAATAAAACTCTCATTAGTGGACCCCTAATTACTTGTTAGTCACCAGTAAACCATTGGCCGACCCTAACATTTGGGTTGCCCAAGCCCAACTCAAATTTAATTGCCCACATAATATTAAGTCATTAAAAAAAAATACAGGTCAAAAAAAAAAAAAAATCTACGTTAGTTTGTGCTTTTAACTTGAATTACATAAAAAAGTCTCCGGTTATAGTGCTTTACAATTAACAAAATCTGATTCAATTAAAACAACTTCTCCTTGTAAATTCTTAGTTTTTTATATATCTGAGAAGGTAAATAGAGAGAGAAAAATTACTTATAAAAATTAGGGGTGAACAAAAAACCGGCTGAACCGAACCGGTTGATTTTTTCGGTTTTTAAAATATTTAGGTTCGGTTCGGTTCTCAGAATTGAAATTTTTTTGAAACCGGTTCGGCTCCCGGTTCAAGGGATTTTCAGGCGAACCGAACCGGTAATATACATACATACTAAAAATTGTAAGAGGTGGGGTTCGAACCCACGACCTAACACAAGGAACACTTAGCACGAAACCACTTGGCCAGCGAACACTGTTGTTTCGATTCAGGTAATAAAATTATTTATTAGTTCCTAGGATTCTCTTTCCTATATATATTCCTTTCATTCCTAAATCATCACTTCATTTTCAGTTTTTTCACCATAGTCTCTCTCTCTACCACTCTCCAGAAACATCCCCTCCGACCGACATCTCTCTCTCTCTCTCTCCTCCATCTATGGCAGACGACAACATAGAGATGAGAGATCCCATCTCCGGCGCTGGCCGCGCTGCTATCTCCGGCGCTGGCCGCGCTGCTATCTCCGGCGTTCTCTCTCCCTTACGCCTGTGTATATATAGATCGAGATCGAGGTGGACCTCTTCGGATCGTGTATGTAGATGTGAATCGTGTATGTAACTATTTCATTCGCGTTTGTATCTCTTTCATTCGTGTATGTATATCTCGTATCTTAGATCTGTTTATCTTAGATCTCTTTCATGCTTGTGTATGTGTAACTTAGATCTGTGTATCTTAGATCTCGTTCATTCCTGTGTATGTATCTTAGATTTGTGATTTCCAGAAATCTTTTTGTGATTTCCTCTCTCTCTCTCTCCCCGAACCGATCGAACCGGCAGAACCGAACCGAACCGAACTAGCAGAACCGAACCGAGAACCGAACCGACCTTCAAAACTCGGTTTCGGTTCTTAGTAGTCCCTGAACCGGTTTCATTCGGTTCACTGAAAAACCCCTCCGAACCGAACCGGTTACACCCCTAATAAAAATGTTTATGGTGTGCAAAATATTTGAACCTTGGACTCTAGAATCATTAAAATATAACTAAATTTTAACACATAAGAGTTTTATTTTTATCTATTAGGGGGTGTTCCACTAACCCAGTTTTTTGAAAAAACTGGTTTTTCACGGTTTTTTATGTGATGTGTTATGAGAGAATGACCTGTCTCGGTGTCTGGAAAAAATAGTTTTTTGTTAGTGGAACAACCCCTATAAAGTAGAAAAAATAGTGAGGAGCGATCCAGTCATATTGAGCGCCTTTTGGATTAAGCCTTTACTGAAGATGGGTTCCCTTGCTCACTGTCACTCACCGCAAGCGTGAGCACCATTTTCTCTCGCCAATAGTTGGATACAATGGCCTACAGAAACAACACAAGAATTTTGGAAAAGAAGATAGAAGACTCCCTTACTCCCTCAAATTCTCTCTTCCAAAAACTGGATAAGAGAAGCATGAAAGCAGGCTGGCTTCTACTTTTCCGTACCCACGTTTGCCCCACGATGTTCCCCAAGAATTTTTCACCCTAAAATATTGGGTTCCCGCCAGAGGGCCACGGGTCTTTGTGCCGAAGCCCGTAACCTGCATAGCATGTAGCTCACCGTCGATGTCAGGTTCCTCCTCCGGCCTCCTGGTAAAAATTCCCTGGGAAAAAAATAAGAATAATTAAGAATCACTGAGTTACAACTTAAGTTACCAGCAAATTCTTAAATTCTTAATTATTCTTATTTTTTTCCCAGGGAATTTTTACCATCGACGGTGAGCTACATGCTATGCAGGTTACGGGCTTCGACACAAAGACCCGTGGCCCTCTGGCGGGAACCCAATATTTAGGGTGAAAAATTCTTGGGGAACATCGTGGGGCAAACGTGGGTACGGAAAAGTAGAAGCCAGCCTGCTTTCATGCTTCTCTTATCCAGTTTTTGGAAGAGAGAATTTGAGGGAGTAAGGGGTCTTCTATCTTCTTTTCCAAAATTCTTGTGTTGTTTCTGTAGGCCATTGTATCCGACATAGGTTTGACTATGGAGCTATCGACTGTGGGTTAGAGGCTTAAGCACGCCTGCTTCTCTGGAACCCTCTTGCACCTCCTCTCTACTCACGCCCTGTTATCGACTTTATAAGACTGATGTGTAAATTTTGACTGTATTGTTGAGTGGATTGTCATTGCCGTTTTCTTTATGAACATCTATTCTCAAATCAGGCTGTGTATGTGCTCCCTTTACTACTTGCCTCCTATGTGTTCGATAAAATGTCACACATATCCACACTTCATGTTTCAGATACACGCGTTTGTATTTTCTGGCTTTTTATGTCCATTTCAATCTTTCCCTCTCTTCGAATGCTCATTTGCAATAAGATACAGTTCATTAGTTAGTGAAGGATTACAGCCCAGGTTGTGTGGAGGTGGATGGTTCATTCACCTCATAGTACTGTTGGCGTTTCTCCCAGAGTACATAGTACCTATTTTAGCATTTCCTCATCACGGTTGCATATCAAGTAGTTTACACATCAGTCTATGAGAACTCGAGCTTCTTTGAGTTCCCTCACATCAATTTCTTTTACAAAATGCCTATCAAACAAATTTATTTTACTGGATCACTGATATACGAAGGAGTTGAGAACATAATTGGGTTTTATCATGGTAGCAGTTCTAAATGCTGATGGCTTTGAGAGTTGAATAATTGTGAGTAGTTTGATTGCCACCCAATGACCACATCAAGCATGTGTATTTAGATATTCGATTGGTCTTTCTCTCCGACCTTATAGTTCTCTCTCTTGTCCCTTAATTTTTCAATTCTAAATCAAACGGTGGTTCATGGGTTAGAGAGAATGATGTGCTCAATCGTTGTATCAAATTTGGAACCCAACAATGAAAAGGGAAAAACAAGACGGTGGTTTAAAAACTAAAAACCCTTCCTTTGAGCAACTATCTGTCAGTTAGTTCTCCACTCCGGCGATCCTTATCCACAAGGACGTGTCATCTTATCCCCTCCTCCCATTTCAACGGCACGACGGGAGAAGCTTTACCGATGGACACTAGAGGGAGAAGATAACAGGTATCATTCATGAGATTCTAGTAGGCTTCCCCCTTCTTCGATTTTCAATATATGATATTCTATTGAGGTTTCAATTTTAGTTATTAGTTTGTTTTCTATTCCTTTTTACTCTGAATTTGGACAGAAACCCCTATGATGAACTCATTTGGTTTTTCTTTCCTCTTTGCAGGTAGATTTTGGTGATTGTCTTGAGGTCCAATGGAAATCCCATTAGATGGTATGATTACATCTTTTCCATAACTTTTTCTTTATGTTTATCTCTGAATGACCTTTCATTTAGTAGATGTTTTAACTAAGATGGCGTTGATTTAAATCAATCAAACAATTTCTAAATCTAGGATATTGGATGGTTTTTTTTATTTCAGTACCTCTGATTAAAATTTCATTTTGTTTTTTATGCATTCAATTGAAATTTTGGTGTTTAAGTTTTCAAACTGATCCCAACATTGCATTTGTGGTCAAGGTTCACAACTTTGCATTAGTGGTTAAGGTATGCATTTGTTAGCTTTAATCTTTTCCGTTTGATGGGTGTGTAGCCATTCTTTCTTTTTTAGCTATCAAAATGTAGTGGGCAAGAGGGGCGGTGGGGTGTGGCAGACTTTGCTTGATAAGTACAGTTTTTTGTGAAAAACGGCTCGGATCAAGCCTTTCCCGGTATTTTTTTTTGATGATTTCTCGCGGGGGCCCTAAAAAACACCTTTTAAACACATTGGACGGTTCGGATCATCGAAATTCGATCGGGATCAATGGAGGTCCGGAAGTCCGGATCCCGGACTAGAACCGGCCTCTATATATATATATATATATATATATAGAGAGAGAGAGAGAGAGAGAGAGAGAGAGAGAGAGAGAGAGAGAGAGGTTGGTGTAATGGAAAGGGAAGGAGAGAGTGTAACTGATAGCTTTTAGTAAATTAGGGTCATTTTTGTGAGTTTAGGAGAGTTAGAGGTCCTAAATAAAATTAGGAGTAATTGACGGTAATTAAAACTAATTAGGGAATAAACTAATTCTAATTATAATATAATTTATTAAAAAAAAAAGCCCGAAATTTGGGCTATTAGAAGTAGTTTCTTAGGCAAGGGTATGATAGCTTACTTGGTAACATGAGGTGTCACGCTCCAAAATCACATGACTCAAGCATGTGAGTTTAAGGATAATCAAACCGTGTCCGTTTGGTAAAAATTTCGAAATAGGGTGTTGGTAGGGAGTCTCCTAAGGGGATGATTACTGTACGGTAGTGAGCATAGCAGTACGGTAGTCACCTGG
>OY978215.1:34992037-35137699 GCA_963854785.1 Vaccinium vitis-idaea | reverse complement strand
CACCGTACAGTAATGGGTGACTACCGTACGGCAATGGTGACCACAGTACGGTAATGGGCAAGGCGGTTTGTTTGGTCAACAATCTGGCCGAAGTTATTGACCACTGTACAGTAATGGGCCATTCCCGGACGGCCATGGGTGGAATACTCAATAGGCCGAATTTCGCGAGGCCGCCCTGGGTGCTATTCAACTCCATTTCACGCGTGGTTTGAAGCGTTGGAAAGCTTGTTAAGTCTACTTTCTAACCCAAGTAGTTTGGACCCAAAATTATTTATACATCAAGGATATGACCATTTTACCCTCAGGTGGTCGGGAAATAAGTTGTTTTGGAAAAATTCTCACATCTCCCTCATTTCAAATTGGATTGGGATATATTATATATATCAATAAAGAAGGTTTTGAATGTATTAAAGATAGTGTAGGCTAGGGTCTGTTTTAAAAGGTTTCATTAGGGGTGGTTTGAGTGCAAAGAGCATTGTTCGAAGCTTTCGAGGCATGTTTTCATCATTGGGAGCCTACCGGCCACTGCTTAAGTACATTTGGAGGGTCCAAATTGGGGTGCTAGAGGAATGTATCCTGAAGATTTGACCACCATTTGCTCTAAGATACTCTTTAATCGCAACTCTATAGTTAACCAATGTACGAAGACTTAGAGGGTAATTTCAACTTCTCTCCCCTTCTGTCAAACTGATCTAAAAATTCGGCATTTGATCTATCTTCAACAACAAACTACTTCTGAGTCCAAGCATTCCAACCATTCGGGAAACCTTTTGAACTCCATGTCCTTTTGCATAGAACTTCCAAAGACAACAATTGCCAGAAAATTTCTTTAGCTTCGACATCACACAATTCTACGAGATCCTACCCGGTCATGAACATCCTTAATTCTCCACATTTTTGATCCTCCAAATCCCTTGACATATCATTTCACTTTGCATACTTCAAAATTGTAGTCAAAGTTGTAAATATTTTTAAGGGAACGTTGGTTCTTTGATGTAGGAATAGGAGGAAATCGACAACAATCACCAAACAATTTTTTGTAGTTTCTATAAAAATCTATGTACTTCTTCTCCAATAAGAGCATGATTGGAAACTTTTGGCCTAATAGACACAATCCTTGTACGTGTTTGAGTTAATTTTGTATGTTGAATATTGCCCATGTTTTGAGCCCCAATAGCTTTTCTCACATTTCTACCATCAAGTGTAAGCATCCAAGCAAAGTTGGTCGCACAATAAATTTTTGAAGAGACGCATTCTATTCTCATAGATAACCTTTAAAAATAGCATCTTTTAAATGTTAAATGTTTTCCCATCCTTCTGAAGCATTGAAGTCCAATGTTATTTTCTCCCCTAATTAGGAAATATGCTTTTAGAAAAAATGATTATGAATAATTGCAAGAGGTAGCATTTGATAGACTAACTTTATGATGAAATAGAGAGTAAGAATTTTCATATTCGTCACATATTTGTATTTGGGGAAAAGAATATAATTGGGTAAACCCAACCAAACCAACCACAACATCCCTATCATTTGATCAGCTACTTCGTATTTGCCGACGTAGATCTTTTATTTAGCCGGAATTGTTGATTGTGCCGTACGAATTTACAACCGTAAAACTCCTTGTTTTAACTGATGTTCCTCTCTCTAAAATGAAGCCGAATGAAAGTGACCCACCAACTTTTCTAATGCTATCTTTCCTGGTCTCACTACTCATCTATCTAAGTATGCTTGTCTTAAGCTCTCAGCCATTCATTTAAGGAATGTTTGTTTTCGTTCGGCCAGCATTGTCTCGATAAGGATGTTGGTCCTTGTAACAAGAAAAAACCGAAGATCAAATTAACCTTGACAAAAGTGGATTATGACCTAATTTCCTTTACGTAACGTAACAGCAGTATTGGCATCTATTTTTTGTAACGATCCGCGCCCTTGCTAGCCTTGCCCCCTGGCCTTGATCTACTCGGCCTCAAAGGGTTAACCTCAGGTTGATAAGTAGCCTAGAGAAGTCACTTATATCCCTTATTGGCCCAGGACTCCCATCCAATGTGGGACGTTCTAGACAAGATTTCTCAATCTCCCCCAATTAAGATCGCAATGTCCTTGTTGAGCCTCATGGTCCAAAACTTTCACCCACCGAACAATGTGAGACTAGTACACGCTTAACCACGTCAAGGCCTCTAGACTCTTCAAGCTTGTCTCACCATAGTTATCGAAATCGTGCGATTCGCGATTCGAATTGTACGATTCAGGGTGTTTTCGATACGAACCGATACTATGAATCGCAGGTGTAATAGAATCATACACTGAATCGGTGAATCGTGAATCGAATCTGTGAATCGTGAATTGAATCGTATGAATAGTACGATTCAGTTCAATTTTAAACCCATGTTTTGCATGTGAGCCAAAATGAAATAATTAATAAATTGCGGGGTTTTCTTTAATTTTTCTGGCATATAAAGGGTTGACTCTCTTTTCAGAAGCTTCCATAGCACTTTTTAAAGATTGTACTCGAAAAAGTCACGGTTTTGCTACTACTGGGAAGACCACGACCACATCCCTTGCTATAAAAGCAACTTTCTTGCCTATTTAGACCACTTGATCATCTATTTATCTTCTTAAACATTTATTTTATTAATTACAACTACCTTTTTATGCATTTTTTTAAAAAATGACCAGATCGGAGCGATTCACGATTCGATTTGATTCACAGTTCGCAACCGGACCATTTCGATTCTCGATTTGTCAACTATGTGTGGGACTACCAAGCATGGCAAGCACCTCAAGCTCTTCCCTTGTCGGGCCCACCCAAGCAAGTCTCTTTTCGGGACTCGTCTCACACTTTTTGTTAGGGTAGACTCTTATACCACCGGTAACCACCTGCGCCTCAGCTGGCCTTAAAAGGTTAACATAGCCTAGGCCTAGGCATGACTTACATCCCATAATGGCCTGGTACTCCCATCTGATGTGGGACTCTTTAGAAGGGATTTCACA
Organism: Vaccinium vitis-idaea; assembly: GCA_963854785.1. Lineage (NCBI taxonomy): Eukaryota > Viridiplantae > Streptophyta > Magnoliopsida > Ericales > Ericaceae > Vaccinium > Vaccinium vitis-idaea. The sequence goes on along the minus strand of OY978215.1, from coordinate 35,134,710 downwards.
GCTTTGGTTTCGGTGTAGAAAAATGGTGTCCCCGAGAATCACATGGCTATCAGAATATACATTTTACATATCGAGCAATGGTGCAGTACCGGGGGGCATTGAATGGAAAAATTTATCGAAACAACTTTTTTTCCTTTCTCTTCCTTTTTCAGACCCACCTATCAATTTATTTTGTGTGTGTACTGTTGTGCTGTTGTTAGGGTATTTGCATCAATCTTTCTATGACAAGGGTATTTGCATTAATCTAGCTAGATATATTACCATTCGCCTTCTTTATTGCAAAAATTAGCTATTCTACCTTTCTCATTGGAAATGTCAATATTTATTGCCTTAAAACACCATTTTTAATTCAATCGTACTCACAAAACTACTTGTAAGGGTCCAATCATGTTTAAAAGGCTCTAGAAACATTCAATATATGAATAAAGCTCGACTGTATGTGCCAACTGGCTTTTTAACATTTGTTGGTGCTTGAAAAGATCAACGAGTGCGTTGTCCAATTCCCGTTACATATTGACTGATACTTCTGATATCCCTTACTCCCGACGGCGACCATTACGCCAAACGATACAGCAACTTACGACCATAAGTACGATCAATATGCTACTGATACTATAGATGGGAATAATTGTTGGATTATAACTAGCAGAGTACTGTATAGGATTTGAAATATTATATTTTTACTAAGAGCAATCAGATATAAATTAGAGCTGCTACTGGTAATTTAGGGGTCATGAGTGGAACCTGTAACATATTAAGCAAAACAAACTTCTTCTCAACTTGGTGATTTAAGCTTCCGCAAAAAATTGTCTGGTTGTTTGGGTTCCATAGGGTCTATCTTTGGTATTTTCCCACTTTTTTTCTACTCTCTCGTTCTGTCTGTGTGTGTCTGGGTTTGTGTGTGTGTGTGTGTTTGTGAGCTGTACATAGATTGCGTTCCTCGGTACGTGCGCTAGTACAATTTTCTTTGATTCCAATAGGAAAAAAATTGGGAACTATAATTGTAATTTTTTCATGTTCCAGATGACATACTCTATCTAACTTTATTTATTAACCAGATGGAGTTGATATATAGCAATAGTGATGTCACCTACTTTCCTGTAGTTATAGTATTTATACTATTCTTTAATGAACCACCACATGATCTGTGCATGATTTCCAAATGCTCTTTCATGCGTGACATGCACCATTTAGTGATATGTTTCATATACTGCCCCGTCCTCTTTGATTGGTGGTCAAAAGTTTGTGGGTGAGTGGAATCAGCTATCTGTAACAAAGGAAACATTGCAACAGGCGTTTCTCAAATTTGGGAAAATTGAGGAGTTCAAGTTTATAAGGGACCGTAATACTGCATATGTATATTAGTATCGGTTGTAAGATGCTTCTCAAGCATTAGAAGTGATAAATGGCAAGCAAATCGGCAGTGACCAGATACTTGCTGAGTTTCTGAGGTCACACACCAAAAAGAGTAAGTCGATTAACTAGATTTAAATTTGAAGTGCTCTCATTTAGTCACAGCTTGGATGAGAAGCTATAATCACTGATTTAAATTTTTGGTGATCTCCTACAAATCGGCTAGTTAACAGAGTTGAGGGGTCAACTGAGACCTCCATGTGCTGGGTCTCTTTCACTGTGAGCCTCTTAAGTGCTCTAGAATCATTCTCATGCTGCATGCTCCTGAATGGATTAGGCAGAAGTTGGCTAATTAATCTGAAGCATTCACAGTCACCGTGTTCAGAATCATCTTCTGGCGATCTAAATGATATATAATCTATTTTTCTGATTTTCTGGAGTTACAATATCTGGCACATGCACCTTTTAAAGTTTCTTTTCTTTTCTTTTTTCCCCACACATCTGATAAAGGAAATATGGTACATTGAGGAACCATCTTTCCATATTAGAAGTGCTGCTAGCCGTTGGTACAGGTTTGTTGTCGATTTGCAAAACGACTGCTGTTGATTCTGTCCTTGGGCTGTTGCACATTTGTGTTAGTCCATTCAACTACTTTGGAATCACCACATTACCACATGAAAAACCTGCTGGTGGTGAAAATAAACGAATCTATATATATCTCTCCTCGGGTCTTTGATGACTAGTTAGGATATCTCATTGATCTCATAATGTCCTCTTTTTCTGCATGTAGACTCTCGTTTCCCCTCTCTGCCTAGTAACTTCTTCACGTTTATGTCAATAGGATAACTTTGCTGATAACCGTGGACCAAGGAAGGACAGTTTCTCAGCCAAAGCATCGTCCTTCTTGATTCACCAAGGATGCCATAAGATGTCTTCAGAAATTACTCGGAGCTATCCAAAAGGGAACAGGTATTTCTTGCAAGCACAAATTAATTTTGTTGGAGATTGTAACACTTGATGTTGATGTTCATCTAACTTTTCAACTAAGGAAATGTTGTGGGGGCTATCTGATTGGGGTCCTGCTGTGCTCCCTTCAACTGCATTGCATATTAGTTTTACCAAATATTCATCAGTTTTGGGAGATCCTTGATTTAGTTAAAAGCAGCTATTTCTTCCAAAGTGGTAGGGCCGATCACTTCACATAGTTTCTGTTTCAATGACTGAACAGAGGTGGAACTTCAAATTGGTTTGATAGTATTCTGAAGTTTCCCCATTTTTTCACGACAGTACTCGCAATGTGTTTCAATAACGGACTGAACAGAGGTGGAACTTCAAATTTTAGTTGGGTGACAGCACTCTCAATCATCTAGAAACAAAAACTGGATGGGCAGCCTACCAATTTATCGTGGATACGTTACCCTCCTTCTGTTCATATTGACGAGCAAATGTTGCATAATGCGCTGATGCTGCTTGGTGAGATTGAGACCATAAGGAGTTTCCCATCACGGAATTACTTGTGTTGAATTCAGAAATGTTAGTGAGGCAAGGCGCGCAAAAGAAGGATTGCAAGGCCACCTTTCAATGATCCCAGGATTCCTATTATGTAATCGAGCAGTGATATTGGCCGTAGCAAAGATTATGCTAGATTTCACACCGCAACCCAATGGCCAAGAACAGATGTACTTTCTACTGAATCGCCACATCAATCTTCAGATATGGACATTGCCTAGTCATGATCACCCCATGATTCCAAATACTCTTTCTGGACGTGTACCATTTTGTGTCATGCTTCATAAACTGCCTGATTCTAATCCCAACAGTCTAATGGGCGGTGAAAATTGGAGAATACCGTCTCCTGCACCGGTGATGCTCTCATCTCCTTTGTTGCGTGTGATGCGACCAATTGGACCAATGCCCCGTGCTTGGGATTTAATCGATGTAATTCAACTTTCAAAGGAAACCTATGCGCTCAAGGATTGAGACAGTTTTGCTTGTTTTAGGCTCTCCATTTCCTTCAAAGGCACTTGAAGATCGATCCTTGGGATCGGGCCAATTTGGCCGTCAGGACCATGATTATATGGGGCGAGGTGTTATTGCTAAGGGTGTAACATCAGTTTGTCGAGCTCGTTGTGTCTCTTTTTCGCCCTATATTGTCGATAAAATTTCATTCTCATTGTCTAGTTATGAATCACAGGATTATGAGACTCTTAATGTACTAAAATTTATGTAGTAATTCTCTCAAGTCACAAGAATAGCTTGGAAATTCGGGCGATTGCATTTGTTGTGGATAACATGCACTGATGGAACTGAAACCTGGGGGGTGCTGTGCATCCCAGTCGCGTCGGCATTTTTTTGGCGATCGGAGACGTTCACCGCGTAGACCTCGTTGAATACTACAAGTGTGCCAAAAATTACCTCGATCGGATATCTTTACGTGCCTCATCGCACACAAATAACATGAAAAAATGGTTTTGATCCAATGTTTGAGTCCATTTGTGTTCCATTTGTTTTCAAAGTATCTGTGTTCCGATGACGTACTTAAAGATATCCGATCGAGTTAATTTTTTTTACACTTATAGTACTCGACGAGGTCTACGTGGTGAACGTCTTCGATTGTCGAAAAAGTGGCGGCGCAGCCGCGCCATGGCTGCACAGCACGATGCTGTGCATCCCATGCACAACACCCCCCCTAAGTCCGCTGGAACTCTTTGAAATACAAAACAAATTTCTACAAAAGTTATGTAATGGTACTTCCCTTTTTGTGCTCAATTGAAAATTTCGGGGTGTCCAACTTGTGGCAACAATAGTTGGAGGTGTCCATATAACCCATATATGTAGTGTGTAGTGGAACACGGTAGGATCGTTGATTTGACGCTCTGTAGACGTTCTCTAGTGGACCTGAGCTACTGAGTTTTTTTCCCCCCAAATAGATCTAAAGCTTAATTTGAGACTAGAAATGACATCTTTTTATTTCTCCTCGGCCTTATAGCCTCACATTTAGAAACAAGATACCACATTCCTGGGGAACACCCACCGTATTTCAAATAATCTTTGAATTAATGATCATATCTCACTAATTACCACATAGTGCATGAGGTGGGGATTGATTGATTTCACCTGCGCCATAGCACGACTCCCCATGGCACCAAAGGTGTGCCTCGCCTCGCCATAGCGCTATAGTTTGCGTGGCGCGCTATCTAAATCATTAGTTATTAAGGTTAGAATTCCCTTTACATATTGCATAGTATGTGTGAACTTTTGCTTCACACTCTCCCACGTGCTTCAGCAGCACCTGCTGCGTGCAAACTGAAGACACGCACCCTAACTTTCCCTAGTACTTATGCTCACATACCATGTTTCAATGTTTCTGTTTTGGTGGAATTTAACCTCCAATGCTTTAGTACTTATTGAGGTCATGTTTTTAGTCACGTAATTTGCCCACCTAGGGGTGCGAATTGTGCCTTGGTGTGCGAATTGAAGTTTTCAATGCGAAACTGTGTTAAATTCCATAATTGACATACAGGAAACTGAGTTCATACCTACTTTTATTTCAGCCTATGTGTAACTGACGCATCACAGAATTTATAGTATGGTTTGAGTTAATGTGTTGTCAATGCACTAGGACCTATGCCATGCGTCCACACAGTGCTCTTGCCAATTCTGAAATCTTTCAATTGATCGACGCACTATCAATGCCCACAACGAAGAGAGATTGGAGTGCGAAATAAGGATTTAACGTATCCTGGGCAGCAAAACAAATTAACTCGTGTGTAGCTATACATGTGGTAAACAAATTTATAATATACTTGGGATACTGAAATTAATACAATTGGGTCTACTTAACTAGAATACAAATTGCATACTACTTTGCAAATCAGAAATTAAAAGTCCAATTTTGAGAATAAAAATCTAAAACTTGATAACAAGGACACTTTAGTTACCACTGTACTTTGAAAAATCATGTACAGTTTTGGGGAATCACAAAAATCTAAAACTCTCTATTGTAAAAAACCTGTACGACTTTTATCAAAATAACAGACTCGCTTCCGCTCCCGTGGAGGTATCTGGTTTTGGGAACCATGTAAAATCCTGTGTCAATGCTTTTACTGTTTTTCGTATTCTATATTGTGTGTGTGATTGATATTCGCTAACAATGTTATAGTATAGGTGGTAGTCCTCTTTATAGTATAGGTGGAAAATAAAGAATTGAATTAATAATAGAGGATCATCCTCCACTTTTGTTGCAAGCTCTTTGTTGCAAGCTCATCTTCTTTTTTAGGACCATCCCGTTTCATGAATTCATTTCTATTGTGCTACTCAAGGGTCTCATCATCTTTTTAAGAGTACAATCCCGTTTATGTGTTGATGCCCAGATTTTCGGATTCCTTATACCCGTATTATGTGCGTTTTGTTCTTGACTGAGAGAGAGATAGACAGACGGGGTTCAGTTCATTAAGGCGTTCATCGGTGGTGCTCCGATGTTCGTGATTTAGCCATTTTATCCTGAGAGATAGACGCCAGTGCAACCTGCAACACCTTTGTTAGGCGGTGAATCTGTTTTAAGGAGATTGTGTCTAACACAAGACTCGATTCGATGCTCGTGTATGGTATTTTAGTATTTGACATTTGCAATTTCAGTTTGTTTTGTTTATATAATGTAATCGTTCTCTGGAGTTTTATGTTTTTGCCGTATTTTTCCCAACAGAGTTGACATGAGTAGTATAACCGTCTATAATCACTTTTTCAATAAAAAAATGTATTTTGATTATTTCAGATTGAATTTTAGAGGTTGTGGGATTGGAGATTCTCTCGCTGGATAAATACCCTTTATTTGTTTTGGTTTCTGTTTTATGTTCTTCTCGTCTATACATTGTTATTATTCTGTTGTACATTTATCCGGTAGTTTGTAATAGCATTTCGTGTGAAATGAAATTCTCTCTTTCGGCTAAAAAAAAAAAAAACTCCAAAACTTAAGTGCATCTCTTGCTAACCCAAACACGATTCTCTTATCAAAGGCAGTTGCGCTACTAAATTGATCTCTATGGTGATTGGTGAGCTTCAATTATGAAGCTCATCTAAAGTACTCGATAGTGTAAAAATAAATGGAAAAATGCTTCATTTTGCATCACTTCAATCGCTTGGATCGATTTTTTGAAATCTGTCCTCAAAACTATTTTCAGCAGATCAGCTACAAAGGACAATTTGGTCCATTACAATTACAATCACAAGCTATAGAGGACAATTTGGTCCATTACAATCAAGATTCAATGATATTGACAGATTCTGTCAAATTTCCTAACTGCAACATCACGACAAGGGATAATTTGTCAAGCAATAGGGGTAATTTGTAAATTTCCAAAGGTGATGGGGCAATATTTAATCTCAAGAAACCTGGGTGGTTTTGGTAATTTACCCCATAAGTTTCAGTAATCTCTTATAACACTGATGTCTTCTTTTTTTTGCATCTCTTCAACAGGGTAGATTTTATGAAATCTGTCTTCAAAACTTTTCACTTTTCACCCCAATGTCGAATAATTTTTCAATTCATCTTGACAAGAAAAATAAAAAAATGTAACCACATATATATTTTCTTTTTTAAGTGCCTATATTCAAGATGAATTAGCAGGAGTAAAAAGAACCATATTTGTTTGATCATATTTCCCTATTTTTTTGGTTTCTTCGTTGAGGCGAACTGAAAATTAACAAATTTTAAGAAAATATACGCAAGTTCACTAAAGAAAAGGTTTTCAACAAAAAAATTGGTATATTTAAGAGATGCCAAAGAAAACCTAATACTCATAACTTTAACATGTGCATAACAAGCAAGCACACACAATCTCAAATTTCAAGGAAAACTCAAACATCCATGTCGAATACATAGGATTACTTCGGCCATTGCCTCTCCCCACATACTTAAACATACAATCAAAGAGCTTGCAACAAAGAGTTCGCAAGATCAGATTTCACTAAGGCCAAACTTTCTAAACTTTGGGGCCATTGGAGGTTTGCCCAGCCCTTAAAAGAAGGTCCCAGGATTAGTTGCGGTGCACACAAGCTAGCATAGTAAAGGCGAAAGTAAAAAAAAAAAAAAAAAGGCATCAGATAATTGCAGTGGTCCAGTGGAAGTTAAAAAAAATTTGCCTGAATCACAGGTTCATGATAGCACGGAGCTGCTGCTTTCATTCTTGTAGAAGACTCATACCTACAAGAAGTCACCAACACGTACAAAATAAACAAAAAAACATGCCATCTAATTACGGGATTCGTAGCATTCTAGTTTTAAGCAAAAAAAAATCATATACAATGTACACAAAGTTTGTTAAAGTATCAAACGACACCGTGATATGAAAAAGAGTAGCAGCAATTCACAATGTTATTGTTTCCTTAATTCGGCACCTGGCCAGAACTTATTATATTTCCGCGTCTTCCCTGAAGGAGAAACTACCGTGTAGTCTTCATTTTCCCAATTGTAGCTGGGGGGTGAAACTAGACTTTCAACAAACGGAGTACTCCAGTATATATGACCTCTACGAGATGGGATTCGCACATCCCTATACGAATCACGCTCAGGATTGTATGCCATAACTCCCCCTTTAACTTCCCGCTGAAATAGTACTTCCCCTTCAGCTGTAAAACACAATGGCACCACTTTAGTGTAAATTGGGTCAAACACGATTACATCCGACATAATGAACAAACTTGTCCAAGATGCCTCGTCACCATATTTTTTCATAGCAAAAACCTCAACATTAGTAAATTCACATCTCGCATGGTCAGCAGAGACAACCAATGAAAGGCATCCACCCAAAACTCCAAAACCAAGTGCAATAGTTCCTTTGATAAGCTCATTTTGTGGCATTGGGACCTCCACAAATTCATCCATTTGCGGATCAAAAGAAACAATCAAGTAGGGATCGACTTGTGAGTGCTGATCTTTTCCACTATGTGTCAACCAATGCATGCGATCATTCACAGTAGGCCCCGACATCAAATATTTCTTCCTGGGAGGGAAATAAATCTCTGTCCATGTTTTGTTTCTAAAGCTTCCAACCAGACAGAAATTGTAAGTCCTAGGCACCACTATTGCCTTGTAATCATCAGTGGAGGAGTCGTAACAAAGTCCACAAGTATGTGATCCATATTTGCCATGCCGGTAATTACTTCGCAAGCGCCAATGTGAAAGCACTTTGTTGCACCATCTAGTTGACGGATTCCACAAGAACAAGTCCTGATCATAACTAACAAGCACAAACCCTTCATAAGAACCGCATAAAACAGGCCCACCGTTAGCTAAAGCCCCTCTTAATGGTTCAGGCATAGGAAGCTCCTTCACTGAAGCTTCATCATCTATCAAGTGGACGAAAACACTCTTTTGGTATTTACTCTGTCGTATTGGCATAGACATGACAATTAGTCGCTGCTTTTGAGTGGAAAGGTTGAATTTGGGATCGGATATCAATGAATGCCAATTCTTGGAAACACACCTAAACTGAAGAAGGGACTTAACTGGTAGTTTCGCCAGTATGCAAACAAGAATCCCTTCTGGAACATATGGGAGTGGGGTTTCAGCTTCGACTCTCTTGATTCTCTTCTTTCTTCTCACTGGCTCCATTATTCTCTTTCTTGCAGTAATGATTAGAAAATCAGCAGTTAGCTATAAGCTTGTAAATTGTACTACGGTTCTTAACGCACAAAAAACAAGTAGGTGACGCTTGGTTAGGGGAGTGTGTCAAGGGTAAAACTGCTGATCTGTTTCATAAGTCTATGGTTAGGAAGAGGAATTAAGAAATTAAAGGTACTGTGCCATAATGAGGGTTCACACGCATGTCACACAATTTTAAATAATATCCAATCAACCCTTGAAACAGCCAGCAGTACATGGAAGTTATATCTGTTAAAGCACGCTAAGAGTACCATAATCCAGAAGATCAGGAAATTTTAAAGCGTTGAATAGACTCAAGGGGAAGCAACTATTCGACTTAATTCCATTTGCTCTATAAGTGATTGGAAAAATGTCCAGATAGACAACTGCCAAAAATGCGCAAAGGAAAAACATACTTATTTTTGGTCTAAACAGAAAGAAGATATCAAACTTCAATCACATTCGTCAGAGTACCCGTTGAATTCAATACATGCATACATAGATATGTATACACGGTTATATATCTCACTACCTGCATGGAAAATGCTGAAAAGTGCAAGAAATGGATAAACATTGAGGTGTTTACCCTAGATTCGCTATACATGTGCCCTACCTTTCCCCGGTGAAAATGTTACTATTTGCTCTACAAAAGAGAAAAGAAGAATGACATCTCAAAGCTTAATACAATGAAGGAACTGCATCAAAATTCCACAACAACGTAATATCACTCACTCCATTGACAAACAACGTATGGAACTAAATTTCCTACAAAACACACACAAGTTCTGACAATTTTCTTTTACCAACATAGGTCTTTCCATTTATCAACAAGACAAAACTGTGCACTATAATACGAAAGTAAAAGAAAAGAAATCCTTTGTTTTCTTTTTTTTTTCTTTTTCTTTCTTTATCAAGGATGAATTCATGCTTTGCTTAGACCTCAGGGTTACAGAAATAAATGTCTGAATAAGAAATACCACGAATGAAGACTAAAGGTTCAAGAACTATCAATATGAATAGTAACTAAGTATAGCACCACAATTACACAACTGTGAAGCTTAATTTAAAGATCAAGAAACTGCGTCAAAATTACACAACAATGAAATTTTCCTATGCTACCGATCATCTGCTGTGGAAAGCAATATAACAGCAATCTGAAATCCATATTAGTTCGTTTCTAAAATGTCTTGATGCCATGTTTTTACATAGGGGCAGTAATGGATGGAACAATCCCAATCAACCGATTAAGGGTTCCATTTTTCTTTCATATAATTTTTCCCCACTTCTCGAAGAAATTTTACCAAATTCCTTGAAAGAAGTATGCATGTGTATTATACTAACATATGACACAAAAAGAAATCCTACTTCTCTTTTGATTTTTTTTTTTTAATCAAGAAGAAATCCTCTTGCTTTACTTAACCTAATAAGAGAAACAACGGCGGATATACACTTTTTATGCATTTGTAGAAAATTAGAATATGAGAAGTTTCATTATTATATTACCTTTTTTAATAGAAAAAATTATTAAGTGGTCTCGGGGCTCGACCACATAGTGCTACAATGCTATTGTCTTAGACATTTACGTGGGACTGAAGAGAAAATATATAACTTTCACCTAAATATGTTATGATGAAGGCCGATTTAAAAAAAAAGTGATGGAGAAGGGTGTTAGGGCACCACGTGGTGATGCCTCAGGACCACTTAATAATAATTACTCACGAGCAAGCCTCAATTCATTAGAATTTTTCTCAAAAAGGATTACGTGTTTACGGAATTATAATTACGCTATTACCATAAGATGTAAGTCAAACGAGACTCCTTCTACATTCTTCCTTATTGCTCTTTCTCTTCTTATATCTATCAATAACTCATCTCTCGTTTGTGTTGAAGATAATATGATAGTAAAACACTATTCAAATAGAAATATATATTGAAGAAAAGTTTAAATGAAAATTAAGGCATGTTAAATTCTTAAAGAAGAGGGATTTTTTTTACACAACAAAAGTACTATATTTTTTAATTGTGCCCTCACTGATACAATTATCTGGCTACACCACTGAAGAAAAACATGTCCACGAATAACAAATGATGAGTTAGGGTTCAAGAAATATCATACATCAAGAGTAAAGGAGAATAGTACCGCAATTGGTGTTTGAGATTTGACAAAGATTATTGAAGCTTATGCGATAGTTCAAATGACGCATACACAAACACACATACAAATACATACGTGCATAAAGCGCAAGAAGAGGATAAAGATTGAGGTGTCTACCAGGAACTTGTGGTGGTCGGCGGCGGAGAAGTTGAACGGACGATGGCCGCGAGAGTTTTCCTTGTTTGACAGCGAAATTTGGAAAATTTCGTGAGGAAAGAATTTCGTTGAAAGTCTCCCCAAATTCTCGATAACACCCCGTTGGATGGAGAGATTTTTATGAGAAAAAAGGAAGGAAATGGTCGTGGTTTTTAGTAAAACTTCTGTGTCTCAATTTATTGTTACCTTTTAAAGATTATAAATATAATTACTAATTAAGGGAATATAATTATTCCTAAAATATTAGAGGTAATTAAATAATCATCCGTTTTTTTTACACTATTTAGATTTTCATCCCCCTTGTTTTACGAAATTATGTTTTCATCATTTTCCATTGTGAAATATATTTTCTACCATTTTACTATGATATCAACATATACAAGATTATATTTTTTTCCTAATTTTGTGAGATTCAATAAGTTCATAATTTTGTGGGATTCAATAACTTCTTAATTTAGTTGGATTTAACCATTTTTTTAATTTAATGAGATTCATCACATCCATTAAGAGAGATAATAAAAGAAATTTCAAATTCAATAATTTGTTACTAATGTGTGGTGAAATTATAGATAACCAAGCAAAAAAAAAAAAATTAAATACGCACCAGCAAATATGGTAAAAATGGCATACATGAGCCAACAAATATGGTAAAAATGGCATACATGAAATTATAGTTTTTTAACTTGTTTGTTTTTCGTATTTTTTTTTAACCATGTAAATTCTTTACAAACATGGTAAATTTAATACAATAATAAGAAAACATGGTAAATTAGTTAATACATCATTACAAAATCATGGTAAATATTGTACATTACACATTGAAACATGGTAAATAGTATGAACTAGTTACATTACATTAAAACATGGTAAACTAATTATATTATACATTGAATGTGAAGAGAATAGTGCTGCTCTCGTCACCAACAAGGTACTTAGCGATGCAAGCTTGATCACCACCGCCCTTTCTAAGTAGTTGAGAGTTGCTACGGCTTTCACGTACACGGCTTCCTATTCGCAACCAAAGTACCGCCGCCTCCGCTCGCTGATAATGTTAAAAAAATTGATTTAAACATGGTGAATATGTACAACTGTAGACACCCCAATTTTGAACCCGAGATACGCTCGTGCATCTCCGATGATGAAATGGATCAATCATAATTACCTGGAACTTGTGAGAATGATTTGAATTTGATCAAAACCAACCAAACACTACCCAAACAATCAAAATGTGCCAAACCAACCCAAGCACTGCCAAATCAAGCCAAGCCAGCAAACTGCCATCCATAGCCTTGAGCGCTCAAGCCCATGGCTTTGAGCGCTCAAACCCCTGAGGAGCACCTTGAGCGCTCAAGTCCACGGCTTTGAGCGCTCAACTCCCGTCCAGTCAGCAACTTGCAGAGTATCTCATCATGAGATTTCCTGCATGGGAACGTCTGTGGTTGATCTTATACGATCCCTATACGTATAATACACCCCACTAAGTCCTAAAATACGCCTAAAATGCTTCTAAATACACAAACCCACTTCTCTCTCTCTCTTTTCTTCCCTCCCACTCACTCTATAAAACCACCCACTACCCCCTGGTTTTGGGGACGAGCTCTGATACTCCTCACCTTTGGTTTCCACCAGAAAACCACTCCTCTCTCTCTCTCTCTACAAAACCATTCTTTTACCATCAAAACCACCTACAATACCATTCATCAAACCCAGAAATTCGACCCTTGATCATCGATCAACCACCTACATTGTTCAATTCGTCCAGAATACAAGCCAAAAACATCCACAATCAACCTCTCAAAGCCCAGAATCAAGCTCAAATTACAAACATCTTCCAAAAGGTAGTAAAAACATGTGATGAACTCACTGTTTTGATCCTTCTGAGGAAGGCTAGTGAGTCTAAGCAAGTTCTCTATACTTGCATTGAACTCACAAAGGCCTGAAAGTTGCTTAAAAACCTTTTTCAAATCTGCAGTTACAACAGGTTTGAGCGCTCAAGCCTCTGGCCTTGAGCGCTCAAGCCCAGTTCTGAACAGGCCTCTGTTTTGCTAACTTCTGAGCTTTCTTTTGGTTTTGATCATTGTCTAAAAGTTAATTTCGTTCATGTAACACTCGAAGCAGTTTATTTCCACACCAAAACTACATGCATGAATGTAAATTAACCATTTCATGGTGATCAAACATCAAAAACTTCAAATTTCTCATATTTGACTGCAAAACAATGGCTGTCTGTCCTTTTGAAACTTTATTTTATGTCTTTGGTGGTCCTGAGGAAGTATTGAAATCAGTTTAAAGGTCAAAAAGTGGAAAGCCATGTTATGGCTTGAGCGCCCAAGGTCAGATCTTTGAGCGCTCAAGTTGTTCTTGGTTTAATTGCAGTTTTCCATCAATTCTGATGATGATTTATGATTTAATTCCTTGTTGGTGTCATCAGTGTAGCATTTGTGATCTGAACCCCTCTCTCTTGCAGAATTGGTTTGAGCGCTCAATCCATGAGCCTTGAGCGCTCAAACTGGTTCTAAAGCAAGTTTATTTTAAGCATTTTCTGGTGATTTCTAAAGAGAGGTGATACTTGTGTGATGTTTCTGTAGTGGTTTGAAGTCTTAAAGTATCATCAAATGTTAAAAACCAGCAAGGAAAATGTTCGGGTGGAATGAGTGTTGAGCGCTCAAGTCATCACCCTTGAGCGCTCAATCCCCATTCTGGAATCCAGATTGCAAATAGTTTGATAAGACTCATGTTCATAATTTCTTGAGTTATTGTATGATTTCTGCTGTAATTTACTTCTGTGGACATTTGTATTTTCATGTTCATCATCCATGTAGATCGCATGCACAAGCATCCACTGTAAAATCGCATCCCTTGTATATTTTGTTATTATGTGATTCCTGTCCCCGATTCCCCATTTATGTGAATAAATCAAATTTTAAACATTTTCAAAATCCCACAAAATGTTGAGTAGAGACCGGTTCACGGACTGGGCGAGAGGGGTGCCGTAAAACCCTTCCCCTCTCGTAACCAAACCCCCGAATCCGAGAAATCTTTGGTTCCGTCAGGACTAGTAAAATCTTTTTCTATGGGCAACGAGTCATATTTTTATCGGTTTCTCGGGTTCGGACCTCAAATCCGGGTGGCGACTCTAACAATCACAATCTTTTTCGAGCAATCTCGGTGGGCCGTCCACAAGCTGGCGACTCTGCTGGGGATATTGGTTAATATATATTTTATTTAATTACACTTGTGCAATTTCTGTTACACTTGTGTAATTTTATTGAAATATGTGTTAATCAAAGCGGGTTTAATTCGAAAAATATTTTGTGGGATTTTTCAAATGTTTGAAATTTAATTTTTGCATTGCATTGGCATTGTTCTTAACCCCGCTGGCGTGTTTTGGCAATCCTGCCCGGCTTGCCGGTGACAGGGAATCCCGAAATGCCCAGCAGCCCTCGACCGTGATAAATCACATCGTCGCTATCGTTTTTAACGGTAGGAGACGGTTTTGATTTTGAGTCCGGGGTACCCTCAGTGACCAAAACCGGCCTTTGCATATAGTTAACCATAGAACCCCACATTAGATAACCAACCAATGTGTTAGGATTATGTGCTCCATCCTGTTACGTGCTATGTGTTACCGTCTTTCCAAGCATGCCATACTGCATACATGCATACACTTGCATCCGTACATATTCGTGTCTTACATGTTGTCGGCATAGCATAAGTTAGGTTTCCGGCAGTTAGTAGAAGGTTGCCTTGGCCCGATGATGAGTCGCGCATCCCATATGCGTGTTGTTCTTACGAGTAAGCCTTTAGGACGACCGGACATGGGAAAATTTGGATCATCAAACTCCTAACACTGATCTAAACGGGTTTAAGGGACCTTGGCCCGAGGAGGGTCAATCGCCCTTAGGCATCTGATCTTAGATCATTGTCGGAATTTGTGTGGATCAGAATTTCCAAAATCCGACCATCCGATATCAAGGAGTTATCACTTAAAAGAAAACTTGAGGATTGGGGCAATCTTCCAAAGCTGTTGCATTCAGTCTAGGAGACTTTAAATCCATGGAGTTCCCGTTTAGTTTTAGTGCTTCGGCAGTTAGTAGAAGGTTGCCTCGGCCCGATGATGAATCATGCATCCCATATGCGCGTTGTTCTTGCAAGTTAGCCTTTAGGACGGCCGGACGTGGGAAAATTTGGATCATCAAATTCCTAAACACTGATCTAAACGGGTTTAAGGGACATTGGCCCGAGGAGGGTCAATCGCCCTTAGGCATCTGATCTTAGATCATTGTCGGGACTTGTGTGGACCAGGATTTCCCAAATCCGACCATCTGATATCAAGGACTTATCACTTAAAAGAAAACTTGAGGATTGGGGCAATCTTTCAAAGCTGTCGAATTCAGTCTAGGAGACTTTAAATCCACGGAGTTTGAGATACCTCCGGTGTTTGCCGTGCCCGAACGGCAGCCCGTGTTTCGAACTAGCCTTGGGCCCATTTGTAACTGGATGGCGGCACCTCATTGCTTTGTCTCGGATGGTCAAGAAAGGATAACGGTTGCGGCTTCAACATTTAGGCTAAAGGTTGAAAAGCTGTAACTGCCGAGTAAACGACTTACCCGTGGTGTTGATTCAATCTGCTATGCAATGGCTCTAAGTGAGATTTGAAACCGGTAGACTAACCATAGGCTAACCTTAGCATAATCTATAGGATAGATGTCAGTCTAGGAGACTTTAAATCCATGGAGTTTGAGATACCTCCAGTGTTTGCCGTGCTCGAACGGCTCCCCGTGTTTCGGGCTAGCCTTAAGTGCATCTGTATCCGGATTTCAACAACCTTATTGCTCTGTCTCGGATGGTATATAAGGAGATTGGCTCTGATTCCACGGCGATTGGAATTTAACCTGCCTGTCACGACTTACCCGTGGTTGTTGTTTCGCACATCCGTGCAATGTCTTAAGTGAGACCGAGACCGGTAGTCTAGATCTTAGGACGACACGATGCGACGACACATGCATGACATTTTCTTCAATAAAACCAGGGGGCACAATCTGAGTTTGACTTTTTGCTTTACTGTCAGTCCTGAATCAAGAAAACCTTACCTGATTGGATCCGACCGCCCGGACAAAGATTATCTCAACCTTTATTGCCAGTGTCTGGAACGAGTATGTCGGCAGATCAGGAACAAGATCCCCCGAATGAGATAGAGCAACTGAGGAAGGAACTGCAAGATGAGAGGGTCTGGAATGACACTCGAATTGCCCAACTCATGGCAATCATGATAAATATCCAAAGCCGGCTGCCTCCACCCCCACCTCAAATGCCCGAAAGTGGGCCCCAAAACCAAGAAATCCCTAATGATGACCACCAAGAGCAACTTGCTGAAAACACTCAATTGGCCGAGATGCTAGCCAAGATTGCTAAGCTTGAGGAGTCAATAGTCAAGAACGAGCAACGGACAACCACCGGATTTGATATGGATAAGCTCTGCCTTTTCCCGGGTGCCAAACTCCCTAAGAAATTCAAACATGTGAACTTTGAGAAGTTCGACGGTACCAGGGATCCAAGGGGACACATTCAGGCATACGTGAGCTCCCTTTCATTGCAAGATGTTGATGAGCCCACTATGGCCCAAATGTTCCATGAAACTCTCACAGGGCCAGCACTTCAATGGCTCTTGTCTCTTGACATCTCAAAAAGGCAAACTTGGGATGAAATGGCGGCTGCTTTCATAAAGCAGTATGAGTACAATGTACAGCTCAAGGTCACTACTCGTGAACTTGAAAGTATCAAGATGAAAGAGAAAGAGTCCTTTGCAGAATTTGTAAAAAGGTGGAGGACGAAGGCCGCACAAATGACTGATCGTCCCAGTGATAAGGACCAAATGAGGATCATAACCAAGAATCTACAACCCGACTTGGCCCAGTACATGGTGATGGCCCAGGCACATAACTTTGAGACCTACTTTGAGACAGGCCTATCAATTGAGGAAGCAATACGGGACGGCATTCTTGAAAAAGATGGCCCCACTCCAAAAACCAAGAACAACAACTCCAGGGATAACAACAACCTGTATGCAAACACCTCATCCAGCTCCACAAAACATAACCCCAACCAAGCAGCACCCATCAAGAAAATCACAGTCCAAACCAACCGCTCTCAAAAACCACAAAGAACCCTCTCACAGTTCACCACACCCCTATCCTTGATGTATGAAGAGCTCCACGAAGCCGGTCTTCTCAAACCACTCTCTCCAACTCCTCTACCTCAAAAACTCCCAGCTTATCACAACCCAAACGCCTTTTGTGCCTTCCATCAAGTGCCTGGTCATGCTACTGATGAGTGTCATCGCCTCCGCCACAAGATTCAAGATCTCATTGACAATGGGTCCATCTCTGCTCCAATAGTGAAGCCGAACACCTCGTCGAACCAGTAAACCATCGATGGTCATGCAATAATTCAATCTTCCACGAGTCTTGGAAGTCTTCAAGTGTTGAGTCAAGTGTTCACTTTTATTGGGTCAGTTTGTACTTCGAGTCTGTCGTGCTCTCGTGTCTGTGTGTTTTTCAAGTTCAAGTCTGTAATATCTTGTTGTCATCAAGAAAAATAAAAAATTCAAAAAATAGAGTCAACCTTTGTAGTCCTGAACTACGCGCGACCTGATTCCTTGCAAAGGGATACGTAGGCAACCCTTCGCGGTTCGGTCGTAACTATCAAAAATCAATGTTGTCCCCCGTTGTGTTAAAATTGTCAATCATAAACTTGGATTTTTGTAATAATACCTCAACTTGGAATTGTTTTCCACCATCATTTGAGAAACATGATAATCACTTCAAAACACGAGATGGATTTGGATTGAACTCTCGCCCCGTACAAGGAGGATTTTCAATGGACCATTCCCCAGCACCATCAAGAAGCAATGCTTTGACACAGAAAAGCCTGCTAGGTCGAAAACCCGTAAGGGCGGTCTAGGCAAAAGTTAAGGCAAAAAGCTCGCTAGATCAAACTTCAAAATGAGATCTAGGCAAAAGTTAGAGCAAGCATGAGTTCTCCACATCAAGTTGCACAATTCAAAATGAAGAAAGGCATTCTTTGTTTGATTCCCCACATAAATATCCATTGCAAGCCCCTTTGAGCCTAAATCAATTTCTTTGAAAAATAACCCAGCTAGGCAGCTATCCCCCACACTGGGGTGAAACAAGAAATATGAAAGTGTCAAACACATGAAAGCCAGCATAGTGAAAGTGCCAGGGATATGAGCGCGTAAGGATTCAAAGTATCACAAGAATGAAAGTGCCAAACTCATAGGGTGCAACAAGACAAAGAGCACTTTAGAAAATTTGGAACGGAAAAATCGAATGAAAGGAAGTACTCATTTAAAGCAAGAAAAAGCACATGAAAGCACCCATCAGAAGCAAAAATGGCACAAAAAGTCCAAGATAGCTGCTAGCTCAAATAACCCCGAGGAAAAATGAGATGTTTTGAGCCTATAATCCTTCCTTTGTTAAACCCATAACCTTGGCCCCATCATAACCTAGATAAAAGTCCTTTCAGATTGGAAAGTGCAACTTGATAGTGAGAATTCAAGTCAAAAGGGAACAGTCTAATCTCCCTTGAAAAAGTCAAAGCATTGTGCAAACACTGGCGTCATGCAAAGCAAAAATCCAAACTGGGGCATATCAACGAGTCTTCATCAGCAACCCTCTAAACTTGGGCACTTTGAAGGAAAACCAATGAGGCATCATCAGCAATCTGGGGCATGGGTTCACAACAAGAAATCTTGTGTTTTATTGTAGACACCCCAATTTTGAACCCGAGATACGCTCGTGCATCTCCGATGATGAAATGGATCAATCATAATTACCTGGAACTTGTGAGAATGATTTGAATTTGATCAAAACCAACCAAACACTACCCAAACAATCAAAATGTGCCAAACCAACCCAAGCACTGCCAAATCAAGCCAAGCCAGCAAACTGCCATCCATAGCCTTGAGCGCTCAAGCCCATGGCTTTGAGCGCTCAAACCCCTGAGGAGCACCTTGAGCGCTCAAGTCCACGGCTTTGAGCGCTCAACTCCCGTCCAGTCAGCAACTTGCAGAGTATCTCATCATGAGATTTCCTGCATGGGAGCGTCTGTGGTTGATCTTATACGATCCCTATACGTATAATACACCCCACTAAGTCCTAAAATACGCCTAAAATGCTTCTAAATACACAAACCCACTTCTCTCTCTCTCTTTTCTTCCCTCCCACTCACTCTATAAAACCACCCACTACCCCCTGGTTTTGGGGACGAGCTCTGATACTCCCCACCTTTGGTTTCCACCAGAAAACCACTCCTCTCTCTCTCTCTCTACAAAACCATTCTTTTACCATCAAAACCACCTACAATACCATTCATCAAACCCATAAATTCGACCCTTGATCATCGATCAACCACCTACATTGTTCAATTCGTCCAGAATACAAGCCAAAAACATCCACAAGCAACCTCTCAAAGCCCAGAATCAAGCTCAAATTACAAACATCTTCCAAAAGGTAGTAAAAACATGTGATGAACTCACTGTTTTGATCCTTCTGAGGAAGGCTAGTGAGTCTAAGCAAGTTCTCTATACTTGCATTGAACTCACAAAGGCCTGAAAGTTACTTAAAAACCTTTTTCAAATCTGCAGTTACAACAGGTTTGAGCGCTCAAGCCTCTGGCCTTGAGCGCTCAAGCCCAGTTCTGAACAGGCCTCTGTTTTGCTAACTTCTGAGCTTTCTTTTGGTTTTGATCATTGTCTAAAAGTTAATTTCGTTCATGTAACACTCGAAGCAGTTTATTTCCACACCAAAACTACATGCATGAATGTAAATTAACCATTTCATGGTGATCAAACATCAAAAACTTCAAATTTCTCATATTTGACTGCAAAACAATGGCTGTCTGTCCTTTTGAAACTTTATTTTATGTCTTTGGTGGTCCTGAGGAAGTATTGAAATCAGTTTAAAGGTCAAAAAGTGGAAAGCCATGTTATGGCTTGAGCGCTCAAGGTCAGATCTTTGAGCGCTCAAGTTGTTCTTGGTTTAATTGCAGTTTTCCATCAATTCTGATGATGATTTATGATTTAATTCCTTGTTGGTGTCATCAGTGTAGCATTTGTGATCTGAACCCCTCTCTCTTGCAGAATTGGTTTGAGCGCTCAATCCATGAGCCTTGAGCGCTCAAACTGGTTCTAAAGCAAGTTTGTTTTAAGCATTTTCTGGTGATTTCTAAAGAGAGGTGATACTTGTGTGATGTTTCTGTAGTGGTTTGAAGTCTTAAAGTATCATCAAATGTTAAAAACCAGCAAGGAAAATGTTTGGGTGGAATGAGGGTTGAGCGCTCAAGTCATCACCCTTGAGCGCTCAATCCCCATTCTGGAATCCAGATTGCAAATAGTTTGATAAGACTCATGTTCATAATTTCTTGAGTTATTGTATGATTTCTGCTGTAATTTACTTCTGTGGACATTTGTATTTTCATGTTCATCATCCATGTAGATCGCGTGCACAAGCATCCACTGTAAAATCGCATCCCTTGTATATTTTGTTATTATGTGATTCCTGTCCCCGATTCCCCATTTATGTGAATAAATCAAATTTTAAACATTTCCAAAATCCCACAAAATGTTGAGTAGAGACCGGTTCACGGACCGGGCGAGAGGGGTGCCGTAAAACCCTTCCCCTCTCGTAACCAAACCCCCGAATCCGAGAAATCTTTGGTTCCGTCAGGACTAGTAAAATCTTTTTCTATGGGCAACGAGTCATATTTTTATCGGTTTCTCGGGTTCGGACCTCAAATCCGGGTGGCGACTCTAACAATCACAATTTTTTTCGAGCAATCTCGGTGGGCCGTCCACAACAACTATTGCACAATTTACTATGGTAAAAAAGTACAATAACAGTTCTGATGGTAAATTAAAAATAATCATGGAAAAAATATGTCCAAATAATATTAAGTCATTATGGTAAAAAATAAATGGAGAACAAAAAAAACATGGTAAAAATATGTCGAACATAAAAAAAAAAGAGTTGAGCCACTGATATTGTAAAGAGATAGTGCAGGAAACATTAACGAAACGAACATGGTAAAATCATGTTTATGTACAAGAAAAACTAGCCATGCGAACAATCATCTGAGAAAATCATTCTCGATTCCTTATCTTCCTTTTAACGCATCCCAAGTAAAAAAAAAAAAAAACATAACGACATAGAAAACCAAAAGAGAATGAAAGGGGAAACAAAACACTGTTGCGTGGCTACGGGAAGAGATCCGTCACAACCTTCTTTAGGCCTATGTGAGGCAACGATAGCAATTACTGTTGAAATTGGTTTTGAAAAGCTTGATCATGTTGTTAAAAAACAGACCAAATTGTTTAAGTGACCAACACAATTGAGGTTTGTTTTCAATTACCTCTGGTATTTGTCGAATTTGAGTTGGGACGTCGACAAATCTTAATTTGGGACGATGATTTGGGAAGGCGAGGATGGAAGATTTGGTATGGTGAGGAGACGACGCCGATTTAAAGGGAGGATTGTCGCTGATGACTTGGGACCACGAGGAGTGAAGGCGTCTGGGTGAAGATTTCATCCGCAAAGATTTCGTCCCCAATTTAATGGCATTGCAGAATTGGGGTTTTTAGAACTGTGTATTGACTAATCCTAAAAAGAAGGCAAAACTGTCAAACGAAGGACTTCGAGGTGAAGCTAAATTTCAGACCCATTGATGTTTTGTTTATTTCATTGTTTTGAAGTTGAATTTGAATACAATTGTATTTGAACAGAATTGTATTGTGGATGAAATCTGTTAGCGGAAATATGGGGATTGAGCCAATCCCTAATTATAGGGTTGGTCCCTTGAAATTTGAAAATGGTCCACTACCTACCGCGCGCCCCATATATGCAACTTTTAATTTAGTCATCAATCCCTTAATATGTTATAATTATATGATTATATATATAAAGGACATTTTTGGGTTTTTTTGAATCTCGGGATGGAAACATAACTCCAAAATAGGCCGAGGATGATTTTCTAATTTAAAGTGACTAAAATGATGATTATTTAAGTGCCCCTTATTATATTTGTCATACTTTTTCTTTTTTTCTCTACCCTTTAAAATATCATCTTTACATGTACTTAATCTAAAACAAAAAAAGTAATAGTGGAATTTCATTATTTAGAGCCCGCCATTATTCGGCTTTCATTTTAGAGAGAGGAACATCAGATAAAACGAGGATTTTTACGGTTGTAAATCTGTATGGGGCAATCAACAAATTCTGGCGAAATAGACGATCCACGTCGAGAAATACGAAGTAGCCGATCAAATGATTGGTATATTAGTGGGTTTACTCAATTATATTCTTTTCCTCAAATACCAACATGTAACAAATACGAAAGTTCTTTACTCACTGTTTCATCACAAAGTTTATCTAATGTTACCTCTTGAGATTATTCATAATCATCTTTTCTAAAAGTATCTTTTCTAATTTGAGGAGAAAATAACATTTGGACTTCAGTGCTTTAGGAGGATGGGAAAACATATTTTTTACCCCACGAGCAATATTATATTTTAACATCTGAAAGATGCTATTTTTAAAGGTCATCAGTGAATCTGTGAAAATAGAATGCATCTCTTTTATAACTTATTATGCGACCAACATTGCTTGGGTGCTTGCACTTTATGGTAAAAAAGTGACACAAGTTGTTGGGGCTCAAAACATGGACAACTTTTCAACATACAATATATACACAAATGCGTCCAAGAATTGTGTCTATTTCAAAAAAATAAAATTAGAACAAAAATTTTCAATCATGTGACATCCCGACTTTGTCTATATAAAAAAAAAGTAAATAAATTTGATGCGAATAATCAATTCTTTTATTTTTCTCTTTTAAATGACTTTCTAATAAATGAATAAAAATACTTTTTATTTCAAACTTCTTATTTTCGAGGCTACATATCTAATAATTTGTATTATATTAATTTTTTCCGTTATATATTCATATAGATACAACTTGTTGTGCGTGAGAGAATTTTATGGGTAGTGGGAGAGTGGTCTCTATTATTTGCATATAAATTAGAGAGTCTTTATTTTATTATTAAAGTAGGGTTTTATAAGTTATAAGTTGCAGCCATAGGAGAGCAGAGAGAGAGAGAGAGCGGAGAGAAAGAGAGACTCCATTAGGAGGCAATGATATTTTCTTTGATCGTGTATTCATAGACATCGAGGTATTAACGGCATGCTAGGGTGGGCGAAGCTTATTGTTAAACCCATCTCCTTCTTTTCCTTAGTTAATGATCTTTCCAAAGCCTATTAATTAATTCCTACAGAGATCAATTAGTGAGTTCCGTTTATGGGTAATCAACATGAGAGATAGACATATTTTATATGGAAATACATCTGGTGACTTAGTTCTAAGTTTATGTATTAGAAAATACTACCAGGTTTTGTTAAAGCACTTGACTAATTATCCTAGGAATTGTTGTAGTTTTTTTTTAAAAATATAGTCAATTCATGTAATTACTTATAGTTTCATGTATACATTGTATTTGTGATTCAGACTAGCGAGTACTCCGAGCATCGCATTTTGTGATCAATCGTTCCGGTCAAGGTGAGTGGTTAAGCATGTGATCCCTTCTTTTGGATTCCTCTTGAGCCTATCAATTCTTGACAAATTCTTTTGTTCGTTGTGATGGATAAATGTTACCTTATTTGTGGAACATTTATTGACAATTGACGTACCATTTGGCATACAAGGTTAATTGAAATACTTGCTGTGATTGGTTAATATTAATTTTCATGTTTGCTCTTTCCATGATATCTCCGAAATGCCGTTCTTTTGTGTTTCGGACCATGTATATATTTGTGAAAGTCCAAGGGAAAGTCTCAGGCGCCATCCTGCGGTGACTTTGGCCACTAGGGAAAAGACTTGTGAAATACCCTGTGACTCTAGTGCTCAACAGATTGGGAAAAGACTTGAAATACCCTGTGACCCTATTTCAGATTGGCTTAGGAGAAAGACTCAGGCGCCATCCTGAGGTGACTCTAAGTACGGTGTTGGATCCAACAGGCTAAGCCCTGAGAAAATATTTGGCATTTGGCAATGATTATTATTATTATGGTTCCCACATAATTTGATTGAGACTTCTATTTATTGATGTTTGTCATTCTGGTATTCTTGGACAGACTGATTGGTTGAAATGCATATTTTTGTCAAACGATTATTGTTCTTGTTATTTGTTAATTTGATATTCATTCCCTTAATATACTTGTTCAGTCATCAACCTTTGTTATTAAAAACCATATCTTGCAGCCTCAATTATCTTTTGTTTAAACGTATGCCACATTGTACCCTTTACCCTTAGCATGCTTAACTACTCACTGAGCTGTCAGCTGACGGATTTATTCCACATTTTTTTCCAGGTTAGTTCATGGAGCATAATAGTGGACTCTGAGACAGTGTTGCGACCCACTATTTGGACCTCTAGGGCATTCACATTATTATTTTCTTTTAGTTATGTTAACAGCTTCCGCACTTTTGTTTATTTAGAATTTTTGTTAACAAATTTGGAGTATGGAGAATTGGGGATATTGTTCACTTGCTACAAAAATGTTGGTTTTGGTTCACATTTTAACTTTTATAATTCAGGATTCAGTTTAATTATTTGGGGTTGTGAAAAATTAGTATTATTATTATTATTACTATTAATTTTTTTTTTTTTAGGCTTTGTGTTCCAAGAATTATCTATTGGTTCACGGCCGGTCATGCTCCCAGATTTGGGGAGTGACAAATCATGCTCTTATTGAAGAAAAAGCTGCGTGTGTAGATTTTAAAGAACCTAAAAAAACTTGTAGTTGGACCAACTTTGCTAGGCTGCTCGTACTTTATGGTAGAAATGTGATAAAAGCTGTTGGGGCTCAAAACATGGACAAATTTTCAACATACAATATTAACGCAAATGCGTGCAAGAATTGTGTCTATTTAAAAAAAAATAAAATTAGAACAAAAATTTTCAATCAAGCTCTTATTGAAGAAAAAGCTGCGTATGTAGATTTTAAAGAACCTACAAAAAGTGTTCGGTGATCGTTGTCTTTTGAGGTTCACTTCTATTCCTACATCAAAGAGCCAACGTTTGCTTAAAAGTATTTGAAACTGAATCTACAATTTTGAAGTATACAAAGTGAAAAGGTATGTCAAGGGTTTTGAAGGATCGAAAATGTGGAGAAATAAGGATGTTCATGACTAGGTAGGATCTCATAGAATTGTGTGATGTCGAAGCACATAAATTTTCTAGCAATTGTTGTCTTTGGAAGTTCTATGTAAAAGGACACGGAGTTTCAAACGGTTTTCCAAATGGTTGGAATGCTTGGAATCAAAAGTAGTTTGTTGTTGAAGATAGATCAAATGCCAAATTTTTAGATTTAATTTGTTTGACAGAAGGGATAGAAGTTGAAATTATCTTCCAAGTCTTCGTGCGTTGGTTAACTATAGAGTTGTGATTAGAGAGTATCTTCGAGAAAATGGTAAATCTTCAGAATACCACATGTATAGCTACATACCAGTTAATTTATGTTTACGTTAATCCTTGTTTTGCACTCCAATCGCTCTTCGTTGTGGGCATTGATAGTGCGTTGATCAACTGACAGATTTCAAAATTGGCAAGAGCACTTTGTGAACGCATGGCATAGGTCCTAGTATATTGACAGCGCATTAACTCAGACCATACTATAAATTCTGTGATGCATCACTTACTCATAGGCTGAAATAAAAGTAAGTATGAACTCAATTTCCTGTATGTCAATCAGAGAATTTAACACAGTTTCGCACTGAAAACGTCAATTCGCACACCAAGGCACGATTCGCACCACTAGGTGGGCAAATTAAGTGATTAAAAACATGACCTCAACAAGTACTAAAGCATTGGAGGCTAAATTCCACCGAAACAAAAACATTGAAACATGGTATGTCTTCGGTTTACATGTAGCAGGTGTTGCTGAAGCACATGTAGGAGGGTGTGAAGCAAAAGTTCACACATACCATGCAATATGGAAAGGGTATTCTAACCTTAATAACTAGTGATTTAAATAGCGCGCACCACGCGAACTATAGCACTATGGTGAGGCGAGGAACACCTTCGGTGCCACGGGGAGTCGTGCTATGGTGCAGGCGAAATCAATCAATTCCCTCCTCATGCACTATGCGGTAATTAGCGAGATATGATCATTAATTCTAAGATTATTTGAAATACAGTGGATGGTCCGCAGGAATGTGGTATCTTGTTTCTAAACGTGAGGCTATAAAGGCGAGGAGAAATAAAAGACTTATTTCTAGTCTCAAGGCTTTAGATCTATTTGGGAAAAAAACTCTGTCGCTCAGGTCCACTAGAGAACATCTACATAGCGTCAAATCAGTGATCCTACCGTGTTCAACTACACGCTACATATACGGGTTATATGGACACCTCCAACTATGGTTGCCAGAAGTTGGACACCCTGAAATTTTCAATTGAGCACAAGAAGGGAAGTACCATTACTCAATTTTTGTAGAAACTTGTTTTGTATTTTCAAAGAGTTCAAGCAGTGCGATTTTAGTACATTAAGAGTCTCATAATCCTGTGATTCATAACTAGACAATGAGGATGAAATTTTATCGACAATAAGGAAAAATAGGGACACAATAATCTCGATAAACTGATGTTACACCCTTAGCAATAACACCTTGCCATATATAATCAGGGTCCTGATGCCCAAATTGGCCCAATCCCAAGGCTCGATCTTCAAGTGCCTTTGAAGGAAATGGAGAGCCTAAAACAAGCAAAACTGTCTCAATCCTTGAGCGCATATGTTTCCTCTGAAGTTGAATTACATCGATTAAATCCCAAGCACTGAGCATTGGTCCAATTGGTCGTGTCACATGCAACAAAGGAGTTGGGAGCATCACCAGTGCAAGAGACGGGTTTCTCCAATTTTGACCGCCCATCAGACTGTTGGGATTAGAATTAGACAGTTTATGAAACCTGACACAAAATGGTACATGTCTAGAAAGAGTATTTGGAATCATGGGGTGATCATGACTAGACATGTCCATAGCTGAAGATTGATGTGGCGATTCAGTAGAAAGTACATTTGTTCTTTGCCATCGGGTTGCGGTGTGAAATCCTGCATAATCTTTGGTACGGCCAACATCGCTGTTCGAATACATAATTAGTATCCTGGGATCATTGAAAGGTGGCCCTGCAATCCTTCTTTTGCACGCCTTGCCTCATTAACATTTCTGAATTCAACACAAGTAATTCCGTGATAGGAAATTCCTTATAGTCTCAATCTCAACGAGCACCATCATCTCATTATGCAACATTTGCTCGTCAATATGAACAGAAGGAGGGTTAACTTATCCACAATAAATTGGTACGCTGTCCATCCAATTTTTGTTTTCTAGATCATTGAGAGTGTTGTCACCCAACTAAAATTTGAAGTTCCCCCTCTGTTTAGTCCGTTACTGAAACACATTGAGAGTAGTACTGTCATGAAAAAATGGGGAAACTTCAGAATACTATCAAACCAATTCGAAGTTCCGCCTTTGTTCAGTAATTGAAACAAAAACTATGTGAAGTGATCGGCACTACCAATTTGGAAGAAATGACTGCTTTTAACTAAATCAAGAATCTCCCAAAACTGATGAACATTTGGTAAAACTAAAATGCAATGCAGTAGAGGAAGCACATCATGACCCCAATTAGATGGCCCCCACAACATTTCCTTAGTTGAAAAGTTAGATGAGCATCAACGTCAACAAAATTAATTTGTGCTTGTAAGAAATTACCTGTTCTCTTTGGGATAGCTCCGAGTAATTTCTGAAGACATCTCATGGCATCCTTGGTGAATCAAGGAGGACGATGCTTTGGCTGAGAAACTGTCCTTTCTTGGTCCACGGTTATCAGCAAAGTTATCCCATTGACATAAACGTGAAGAAGTTACTAGGCAGAGAGAGGAAATGAGAGTCTACAGGAAGAAAAAGAGGACATTATGAGATCAGTAAGATATCCTAACTAGTCAGAAAAGACCCGAGGAGAGAGATATATAGCTTCGTTTATTTTCACCACCAGCAGGTTTCTTCATATGTGGTAATGTGGTGATTATCTAGAGTAGTTGAATGGACTAACACAAATGTGTGAACAGCCCAAGGACAGAATCAACAGCAGTTATTTTGCAAATCGAAAACAAACCTGTACCAACGGCTAGCAACATTTCTAATATGGAAAGATGGTTCCTCAATGTACCATATTTCCTTTATCAGATGTGAAAAAAAAATATTAAAAGGTGCATGTGCCAGCTATTGTAACTCCAGAAAATCAGAAAAATAGATTATATATCATTTAGAACGCCAGAAGATGATTCTGAACACAGTGACTGTGAATACTTCAGATTAATTAGCCAACTTCTGCCTAATCCATTCAGCAGCATGCAACATGCAAATGATTCTAGAGCACTTAAGAGGCTCACAGTGAAAGAGACCCAGCACATGGAGGTCTCAGTTGACCCCTCAACTCTGTTAACCAGCCGATTTGTAGGAGATCACCTAAAATTTAAATCTGTGATTATAGCTTCTCATCCAAGCTGTGACTAAATGAGAGCACTTCAAATTTAAATCTAGTTAATCGACTTACTCTTTTTGATGTGTGTGACCTGAGAAACTCAGCAAGTATTTGGTCACTGCCGATTTGCTTGCCATTTATCAGTTCAAATGCTTGAGAAGCATCTTACAACCGAAACTAATATACATATGCAGTATTACGGTCCCTAATAAACTTGAACTCCTCAATTTTCCAAACTTTGAGAAACTCTTATTGCAATATTTCCTTTGTTATAGATGGGCTGATTCCACTCACCCACAAATTTTTGACCACCAATCAAAGAGGACTTGGCAGTATATGAAACATATCACTAAATGGTGCATGTCACGCATGAAAGAGCATTTGGGAATCATGTGAAGATCATGTGGTGGTTCATTAAAGAATAGTATAAATATTATGACAACACGAAAGTAGGTGACATCACTATTGCTATATATCAACTCCATCTGCTTAATAAATAGAGTTAGATGGAGTATGTCCTCTGGAACATGAAAAATTTACAAGTATAGTTCCCAATTTTTTTTCTATTGGAACACAATATATGTACAGCTCACAAACACACACACACAAACCCAGACACTCACAAACAGAACGAGAGAGTAGGAAAAAAGTGGGAAAATACCAAAGATAGACCCTATGGACCCCAAACAACCAAACATTTTTTTGCGGAAGCTTAAATCACCAAGTTTAGAAGAAGTTTTTTTTTGCTTAATATGTTATAGCTTCCACTAATGACCCCTAATTAGCAGTAGAAGCTCTAATTCATATCAGATTGCTCTTAGTAAAAATGTAATATTTCAAATCCTATAAAGTACTCTGCTAGTTATAATCCAATAATTATTCTCATCTATGGTATCAGTAGCAAATTGATAGTACCTATGGTTGTAAGTTGCCGTATCGGTTTCTCGTAATGGTCGCGGTCGAGAGTAACGAATATCACTAGTATCAGTCAATATGTAACGGGAATTGGACAACGGACTCGTTGATCTTTTCAAGCACTAACAAATGTTAAAAAGCCAGTTGGCACATACAGTCGAACCTTATTCATAGATTGAATGTTTTTAGAGGTTTTTAAATAATGATTGGACCCTTACAAGTAGTTTTGTGAGTAGGATTGACTTTAAAATGGTGTTTTAAGGCAATAAATATTGACATTTTCAATGAGAAAGGGTATTCACTACCTAACACACTAGAAAAGGTAGAATAGCTAATTTATGCAATAAAGAAGGTGAATGGTAATATATCTAGCTAGATTAATGCAAATACCCTTGTCATAGAAAGATTGATGCAAATACCCTACCAATAGCACAACAGTACACAAAAAATAAATTGATAGGTGGGTCTGAAAAAGGAAGAGAAAGGAAGAGAAAGGAAGAAAAGTTGTTTCGGTAAATTTGTCAAAGTAAAAGGCAAGTGTACCATTTAATGTTCCACCGGTACTACACCGTTACTCAATATGTAAAATGTATATTCCAATAGCCATGTGATTCTCGGGGACGCCATTTTTCTACACCGCAACCAGGCCATTATGGGATATAAGTCATGCCTAGGCTACGGTAACCTTTTGAGGCCAGCCGAGCCGCAGATGGTTACTGGTGGTATAAGCGTCTACCCCAACAGAAAGTGTGAGACGGGTCCCGAAAAAAGACGTGACGTGCTTGGGTGGGCCCGACAAGTGAAGAGCTTGAGGTGCTTGCCGTGCTTGGCAGTCCTACATGAGACAAGCTTGAAGAGTCTAGAGGGCTTGACGTTCTTAAGCATGTACTTGTCTCACATCATTCAGTGGGTGAAAGTTTTTGGACCATGAGGCGAAACAAGGACATTGCGATCTTAATTGGGGGAGATTGAGAAATCTTGTCTAGAACGTCCCACATCGATGGGAGTCCTAGGCCAATAAGGGATATAAGTGACTTCCCTAGGCTATTTATAAACCTGAGGTTAACCTTTTGAGGCCGAGTGGTTCAAGGCCAGGGGGCAAGGCTGGCAAGGGTGCGGGTTGTTACAAAAAACAGATGCCAATACTGCTGTTACGTTACGTAAAGGAAATTAGGTCATAACTCTTCCACTTTTGTCAAGGTTGTTACAAGGACCAACATCCTTATCGAGACAATGTTGCCGAACAAAACAAACATTCCTTAAATGAATGGCTGAGAGCTTGAGACAAGCATACTTAGATAGATGAGTGGTGAGACCAGAAAACATAGCATTAGAAAAGTTGGTGGGTCACTTTTATTCGGCTTCATTTTAGAGAGAGGAACATCAGTTAAAACGAGGAGTTTTACAGTTGTAAATTCGTACGGCACAATCAACAAATTCCGGCTAAATAGACGATCTACGTTGGGAAGTGCGAAGTAGCCGATCAAATGATAGGGATATTATGGTTGGTTTGGTTGGGTTTACCCAATTATATTCTTTTCCCCAAATACAAATATGTGACGAATATGAAAACTCTTACTCTCTATTTCATCATAAAGTTAGTCTATCTAATGATACCTCTTGCAATTATTCATAATCATTTTTTCTGAAAGCATATTTCCTAATCAGGGGAGAAAATAACATTTGGACTTCAATGCTTGAGGAGGATGGGAAAACATATTTTTTTTACCCCACGAGCAATATTTTAATTAATATTTAAAAGATGCTATTTTTAAAGGTTATCTATGAGAATAGAATGCGTCTCTTTTAAAATTTATTGTGTGACCAACTTTGCTTTGGTGCTTATAGTTGATGGTAGAAATGTGACAAAACTTGTAGTTGGACCAACATTGCTAGGTTGCTCATACTTTGTGGTAGAAATGTGACAAAAGCTGTTGGGGCTCAAAACATGGGCAATATTCAACATACAAAATTAACTCAAACACGTACAAGGATTGTGTCTATTTCTAAAAAATAAAATTAGGCCGAAAGTTTCCAATCATGCTCTTATTGGAGAAGAAGTACATAGATTTTATAGAAACTACAAAAAAATTGTTTGGTTATTGTTGTCAATGGAGGTTTTCCTCTTATTCCTACATCAAAGAGCTAACGTTCCCTTAAATATATTTTCAACTTTAACTACAATTTTGAAGTATGCAAAGTGAAATGCTATGTCAAGGGATTTGAAGGATCGAAAATGTGGAGAATTAAGGATGTTCATGACCTGATAGGATCTTCTAGAATTGTATGATGTCAAAGCAAAAGAAATTTTCGGGCAATTGTTGTCTTTGGAAGTTCTACGCAAAAGGACACAGAGTTCAAAAGGTTTCCCGAATGTTTGGAATGCTTGGAATCAGAAGTAGTTTGTTGTTGAAGATAGATCAAATGCCGAATTGTTAAATCAATTTGACAGAAGGAGAGAGAAGTTGAAATTACCTTCTAAGTCTTGGTACATTGGTTAACTACAGAGTTGTGATTAGAGAGTATCTTAGAGCAAATGGTGGTCAAATCTTCAGGATACATTCCTCTAGCACCCTAGTTTGGACCCTCCAAATGTACTTAAGCAGTGGTCGGTAGGCTCCCCAATGATGAAAATATGCCTCGAAAGCTTCGAACAATGCTCTTTGCACTCAAAACCCACATGAAACCTTTTAAAACAGACCCTAGCCTACACCATCTTCTAGTACATTCAAAACCTTCTTTATCGATATATAATATATCCCAATCCGATTTGAAATGAGGGAGATGTGAGAATTTTTCCAAAACGACTTATTTTCCCACCATGTGTGGGTAAAATGGTCATATCCTTGATGTATAAGTAATTTTGGGTCCAAACTACTTGGGTTAGAAAGCAGACTTAACAAGCTTTCCAACACTTCAAACCACGCGCGAAACGGAGTTCGGTAGCACCCATGGCGGCCTCGCAAAATTCGGCCTATTGAGCAGTCCGCCCATAGCCGTATGGGAATGGCCATTTCCATACAGTGGTCAATAACTTCGGCCAGAATGTTGACCAAACAAACCGCCTTGCCCACTACCGTACCGTGGTCACCATTGCCGTACAGTAGCCACCCATTACTGTACGGTGGTCAAAGATGACCTTTTTTACTACGGTTTCTTGCTCCCAAAGCCAAATTTGCGGCAATCAACTAAAGGCTGACTTCCCCTTTCTTTTTAACCACGTTTACTTCCTCCCAAAGTAAATTTTTCCTTACAAATACCCCCCATTTGAGAGCAAAAGAGGAGAGATTCAATTTATGAGAGGATGGTGTGAGAAATTAGCCTCGTTCTTGAGAGAAAAATCATTTTTTCAAAGTAACTCTACAAAACTCCAAAAATTCCCATATACTCCAAACTCCCGACAAACATTTCAACTTCTACACACAAAAGTCGAGCTGTCCAAATCTAAACACCCATTTCAAACCCATTTTTCAAGCAAGCAATCAAAGGAGCAATTATTCAAAGCTACAAAAGGTAAAGAAACGCTTTCTATACTTACTGTTTCGTCAATCCTGAGGAGAGCCACTGGGCTCAAACCAGTTCATTATACTGGTCTCGGGCTCAGTTGGCCTTCATTACCAATTCAACAAGAAAGCAAAAGTCTCCAGGTGACTACGTTCCATAGAATATGGCACCATAGGCTCGTAATACCCCAAATTCAATTAATTTTCTGGATGGTTGAGTACTGCTCAAAGTCCTCCATTACTATACGGTAATGGCTTGTAAAGAAAATCCAAATTTTGTTTCCCTGGGCAGTATCAACACAAGTAATTTTACTCAAACGTTTTCTGTGATATTTTGGACTTATTGTGATCCTTTGGAATTACCTTATTTCATTTCACATAGGTCGGTAATTCATGTCATTTTTATTATTTTGTACATAATTCATGTTTGCATAACATGTTTGCATAAATCCCTTATTTATTGTCATCCCCTTCCCTTATGTAAATAAAGTTAAACAATAAAATGTTTTCTAAATCCCACAAACATTGAGTAGAGACCGATTCCGTGTCGGTCAAGAGGGGTAGCTTACAACCCTTCCCCTCTCGTAACTTGGCTCGTAAACCCAATTTTTTTTCAACAAGACCAAAACCTTTTTCAAACAAAAGGCACGGAAGTCATTCAAATTTTTCCTAAATGGTTTTTCGGGTGACAAACCTTTTTCAAAAGAAAACCGGGTGGCGACTCTGCATCATAAAAACGGCAGGTTTTTGTCCACAATTCCTCTACATTCGAATTTAATGATTTGGAAATGGGTTGATTCATCTTATAAATAGGATTTATGTTATTCCACATTCGCCGGGACTGAAGAAATTGGGGTAAGTCTTTTCAAAGTAAAATGGCAAGCAAAGTGTCCTCATTATCCAGTTTCAGATTTTTATTCTCTAAATTGGACTTTTAATTTCTGATTTGCAGAGTAGTATATAATTTATATTCTAGTTATGTAGACCCAATTGTAGTAATTTAAGTATCCCCGGTATTATATGCATCTGTTTACCACATGTAAAGCTATATACAAGTTCTTTTATTTCGCTGTCCAGGATACGTCAAATCCTTGTTTTTCAATCCTCCAATCAATCTTTATTGTGGTGCATTGATAGCGCATCAACCAACTGACAGATTTCAGAATTGGCATGAGCACTGTGTGGACGCGTGGCATAGGTCCTAGTGTATTGACAACACATTAACTCAAACTATACTGTAAATTTAGTGACGCGTCACTTACTTAGAGGCTGAAATAACATAAAGTATGAACTCAATTTTCTTTTTGTTAATTAGGGAATTTAACATGGTTTCGCACTGAAAATGTCAATTTGCACACCAAGGCGCAATCCGCACCCTAGGTGGACAAATTGCGTGACTAAAAACATGACCTCAATAAGTACATAAGCATTGGACGTTAAATTTCACCCAAAACATGGTATGAAAGGATAAGTACTAGGGAAAGCTAGGGTGCATGTCTTCGGCTTGCACACAGCAGGTGCTGCTGAGGCACATGTGGGAGGGTGTGAAGCAAAAGTTCACATATACGAAAGCAATATGCAATATGTAAAGGGTATTATAACCTTAATAAGTAGGTTTTGGGATTTTGTTCCACCGAACATGGAAGATGATAAATCAATCAATCACTTCCACATACATGTGCTAGTTAGCGAGATATGATCATTAATTCTAAGATTCTTTAAAATATGATGGGTGGTCCCCAGGAACGTGGTATCTTTCTAGACGTGAGGCTATAAGGGCGAGAAGAATTAAAAGACATGATTTCTAGTCTCAAGGCTTTAGATCTATTTGGGGAAAAAATCGTAGTTGCTCAGGTCCACTGGAGAATGTCTACAGGGTGCAAATCAGTGATCCTCTCGGGTTCAACTCCTCACTACATATATGGGTTGTATGGTCACCTCCAACTATGGTTTGCCAAAACCATCCATTCGTCTCGCCACAACACAAGCTGTGATATAATCTGTCTATACCTCACTCGGTTGGACACCCCAAAATTTTCAATTGAGCAGAAAAAAGGAAGTATCATTATTCATTTTTTGTAGAAACTTGTTTTGTACTTTCGAACTGTTCAAGCAGTGCATCTTATCCACAACAGATGCAGTCTACCAAATTTCCAAGCTATTTTGGTATTACTTGAGAGAATTACTACAGAGATTTTAGTACATTAGGAGTCTCATAACCCTGTGATTCATAAGTAGACAATGAGAATGTAACTTTATCGACAATACAAGAAAATTAGGAAGATCAAATCAATAAAAGAATGCAGCGAAAAATTAATTGGGTTCATGCACGTTGCCGCAGTTGACTCGTTAAGAAATGAATCTATATGTTAACTACGTGTATTCCATTTCTTTGTAACTTATGTAGTTTTGCTGAATACAAGCAGAGTTTCGACAAAGTCGCTTACGCTATAAATACAGTGCACCCAAAATCACAAATAGGATATCCTACCACTAAGGATGGCATGTGAGAGTTGGACTGACAGAGCTCGCATGAGGCCCAAAATCACCCGCAAATACATGAGGTTTGGAAAAAAGAATCAATTTCTATTGGTCTATTATCTATTTTTATTTTAGGAATCAAATCTATTAATTTAGGAAGCAATAGTTTATTTAATTCAGGAAAGATGTTTATTTCAAGTTTGGAAACATTGTGGTCAGCATATAAATCCTAGGCTTTTTACCTTCATTAGGTATTTTTACATTGAGAATAAAGACTTAATATAGGGTTTTATACACGCCGGCTGGCCGACATCAAGTGGTATTAGAGGCAATGGCTGATAATATATGGGGGGACTCTCCTAGAAGCATTTGTTGTTGTGGGCTTGCACGGAGACTCTTGGGGAGCAAAGAAAATCCACTATAACTCTATGGAGCAGGAAAATTCCCAGTGCGTGAGGGAGGTGACTGGTAGGAAGGTGGCCCTCGTGGAGTAAGATGGCATTCAATGGAGTGGATGCGGTAAATGAGCCAGGGTTTAGACACGGTTTTAGAGAGATAGATCAAGAATTTAATGGGAGTCAAGTGGATCAGATCGAGGGGGAGCTAGGCCCAATGTATGTATGGTTCGCACATGAGGGGAGATTATTGGGAACATGTGTGAAAAGATTGAGTCCCACATTGGATAAAATATAATTAGAAAAAGAGTTGGACCTTAATATACAATTGGGTGACTCACCACATACAAGTTTAAGCCTTTTATGTGGATATGGGTCATTTAATGTATATTAGGTCTAGATGACGTGGTGGACTTTGTGGATACTCCCCAACAGATTGGGCCTACGAGCACAAAGGAAGAACCTAAGTCTGATCGGACCCCAACAAGAAAAATCTTGGGCTTTTGCGTGTTCATCCAACGCATTACCCAAAAAACCCTTTCAATAAATTGCATGCTCGAGCCACTGGACCCCATCTTGTTATTCGTAGACTTTGCCCTAATGCCAGATTTGTTTCCTAACGGAGGCACTTTTGAGCCTCCTATACCTCACCTCTCTTTTCCACAGGTTGACCACGTGGAGGAGTGCTTGAGGATGAGATTATAGCATCATGTCCTAGTGGCTTCCAGAGGTATCTAATAAAGTGTAGAGATCATCCAGTCTCCATTGCTAATAGGGTTCTAGAAGAGGCGTATTGCCCCAGATTTCCCAGCACAGTACCAGAGTCACAACTCTATGAAGTTGAGTTCTTTTTAGCCGGGAGGAAATGGTGGAGATTGCATAAGGCCCAAAATCACCCACACATACATGAGCCATGGAAAAAAGAATTAATATCTATTGGTTTAGATCTATTTTCATTTTAGGAATCAAATCTGTTAGTTTAGGAAATTGTTTATTTTATTATGGAAACATGTTTATTTCAAGTTTCAAAACACTGTTGTCAGCCTATAAATACTAGACTTGTTACCGTCATTGGTTACTTTTGATATTGAGAATAAAGATTTAATGGAGTTTAGGTTTTCTTTTCTTTTCGGCTTCCTCTTTTCTTTGTGGGTTCAAACACGCTGGCTGTCCGGCATCACGGACCCATGAGCGCCCTTCCAACCAACCAAGCTACATTGAAATAGACTTGCCTATTTACAGAATTTAAGACTTATATAGGCAAGTACTTGGCTAATCATGGAAATAGATAGGTCATCCCTTTAAGCTACAAACCTATAGTTTTCAAGCTAGGATGTTTTGGTCACTTAACTTCAATATTTTCTTTTAACAGTAAACTTGCCAAACCAATCAATCCGTTGCACTAGGTGACCAAACTTGATTGAAACTCACGAAAAGGCCATTGATGCACTTCAGCCAGTTAAATGAAGGTTAACTCTAGATTATCTTGAAAAAGGGTTGATATCTAACCATAAGCAGGCAGCGAAAGTTGCAGACTTGCACTCCCACAACAACCCAGAACATGGTCACAAGATAACTAAGGCCGGATGCAGAACAACCCTTTTCTCCCACTAGACGCAAATGATGGATATGCAAGCATGATAACTCATAGTTTGTTCAATAGCTCAGCTCCGAGAATCTAGGAATCAATATTTGGCTCTCAATGAATGAATACAGATGAGGGATACTGGTAATACTTCCCGAGGGTCTCAAGATACATGATTTGTTGCCCCAAAAAGTAGGAATTATTTTTTGTTCCCTTATCAGAGCACCACTAATCCTATTGTTTACTAGAAGCTAGAGATGATTATTTCCAAGTTTGTGATGTAGTTTCTCCAACGAATCCAAATATCCAATAACTTACCATTAAGAAGGCATAAGGCATAATGCTCAACCACATAAAGGGAACACGAACCATATGCACGCATCCATACTTCTAACAATATCTACATACTCCCTCTGTCCCAAATTGTTTGTCCGGTCCACAAAATGAGGACTTGAAAATAATACAAAATTTTCGAGAAAAATTCAATATTTTTTGAACAATTTACTAGATAAT
The DNA here is from genome assembly GCA_963854785.1 of Vaccinium vitis-idaea. Lineage (NCBI taxonomy): Eukaryota > Viridiplantae > Streptophyta > Magnoliopsida > Ericales > Ericaceae > Vaccinium > Vaccinium vitis-idaea. Next base: position 35,096,401 of record OY978215.1, on the reverse strand, counting down.
CACCAATACTCTTAATTTATGAATGAAGTTTGAAAATTTCTTTTAAAAGACTTATTATTTTTAGTTCCTCGTTTTGCAGATTAGAGAAACATTTTGGGACGGAGGGAGTGTGAAATAAGTTCGATAACTGTATCCTAATTGTAGATTATAAAGTCACCAACCTTAACATTTGAACGAGAAATTGAGACACAACACCAAATCTATGTACAAATATCCCCGCGAAAGACACAAACATCCCATTTTTGTAATACATACGAAGACAAGTAAACAAGCCATCTTGGCAATCATCACTGGTTCAAGAGATCAAGTAGATCCCACTAAATTGAATTTAGTCAATGACTCTGAATTTGGTCAATGGCTCTGAAGCATGTTCAGACAAAGAATAGCATACCGGGTAATAAAACCATACGACTATTCCATGGAGAATTTTCCTTTTAGTTCAAAATACAAATATGAGAAGTAAGCGAAAACAACAAAACACTTGTCAGGAAAACAGCAAAGCCAACTCCAACAAAGTATTATTTAAAAGGGATCACAATTCAAAACACATGCTACCAAAAAATCGTATTAAAAAGGCCAATCAATCTATGACTTCCCAAACAACTCAACCAAATGCTTCAATCGTCCATGCAAATACTACTTCCATAGAGAATTTTTGAACAACAAGATCTTTTCTTCAAACCTTAGCCCCTTATACAGTAAACTTCCGAAAAATGATGATCTAATTTTCATGCCATTTGAACAAGGTCTCGATTATGTCCAAACCATAGTACCTGGCTCATCTCACCAGTTGCAGAACCACATAAAACAAGTCAATCCAAACGAGGGGAGAATAGCGCATAGTGCCATAATGAAACCTCATTTTAGCAGAAAGCATGAATATTTCCACAAAAAATGTATACTGAAAGAAAGAAGTCATGGATAAATTAATTACCTAGTTAATGGAAATCTTGTTGAAAAGTATCAGACCCCTGCCCTGCTTGATTGTTGTTGCTGCTGCTTCTTCTGTATCTGGAGAAGGAGGTTAACATCAAGCTGTAACGTAGACAGGTATCACTGATTCTTGTCATCCTTAACCTCTGATGTTCCTCGACTTGCTCCATTACCGGCAGACTGAGGCTTCTAGTCCTGATTCCAAAAACGCAGAAAATCATATGTGAAACAAAAATATCTTCAAAGGTGCATGTGCCAGTAAGTGTACCTCCAGAAAAATAGATTATAGATCATTTGAACAACCAGAAGATGGTTTTGAACAGAGTGACTGTGGATGCTTCAGATTAATCGGCCAACTTCTACATAATCCATTCAACAGCATGTTGAATGAGAGATTCTAGAGCACTTAAGAGGCTCACAATGAAAGAGACCCACACCACATGTAGGAGATCAAGGGCTGAGCAACCAAATTCTAGGAGATCAATGGATGAGTAATTGACTACTTGCTTCTTATTCAAGCTGTGGTTACATCTTCTCATCTAAGCAGTGGGCCGTTTTCTAATATGCTTCAACTTGATCAGCCAACCAACCAAATTCTAGGAGATCAAGGGCTGAGCAATTGACTACTTGCTTCTTATCCAAGCTATGGTTACATCTTCTCATCCAAGCAGTGGACCGTTTTCTAATATGCTTGAACAGAGGTGGAACTTCCAATTGGTTTGATAGTATTCTGAAGTTTCCCCATTTTTTCATGACAGTACTCTCAATGTGTTTCCATGACGGACTGAACAGAGGTGGAACATCAAATTTTAGTTGGGTGACGGCACGCTCAATCATTTGGAAAACAAAAACAAGGTGGGCAGCCTACCAATTTATTGTGGATAAGTTACCCTCCTGCTGTTCGTCTTAACGAGCAAATGATGCATAATGCAATAATATTGCTCGGTGAGATTGAGACGATAAGGAGTTCCCCATCACGGAATTACTCGTGTTGAATTCAGAAGTGTTGAGGCAAGGCGTGCAAAGAAGGATTGCAAGGACGCCTTTTCAATGATCCCAGGATACCAATCATGTATTCTAGCACTGATGTTGGCCGTAGCAAAGATTATGCTGGATTTCACACCGCAACCCAATGGCCAAGAACAGATGTACTTTCTACTGAATTGCCATATCAATCTTCGGATATGGACATGTAAAGTCATGATCACCCCATGATTCCAAATACTCTTTCTGGACATGTACCATTTTGTGACATGGTTCATAAACTCCCTGATTTTAATCCCAAAAGTCTGATGGGCATTCAAAATTGGAGAATACCATCCCCGGAACCGGTGATGCTCCCATATCCTTTGCTGCATGTGAAGCGACCAATTGGACCAATGCCCAGTGCTTTGGATGTAATCGATGTAAGTCAACTTCAGAGGAAACCTATGCGGTCAAGGACTGAGACAATTTTGCCTTTTTTAGGCTCTCCATCTCCTTCAAATGCACTTGATGATCGAGCCAATTTGGCCATCAGGACCATGATTACCTATGGAGAGGTGTTATTGCCGAGGGTGGAACATCCGTTTGTCAAGCTTGTTGTGTCCCTATTTTTCCTGTATTGTCGATAAAGTTCCATTCTCATTGTCCAGTTATGAATCACAGGATTATGAGACGCTTAATGTACTAAAATCTCTGCAGTAATTCTCTCAAGTCACCAGAATAGCTTGGAAATTTGGGAGACTGCATCTGTTGTGGAGAACATGCACTGCATCTGTGTAGTTTCGCTGTTTTCTAATATGCTTGTGGGCTCCACGTCAGATTAGAGTTAAACAAAGATCTAAGAATTTGGAGGTTCGCCCCTGTCATTCGTGAAAGCAAATGAAAATTTTCATTAATGGCGGCAGTGTCACAGGAAATGACCATTTTCACAAGAAAATAAAATTTCGTTGTTGTTTTAGCAAGAAGTGAAAGCTATATGACCATGCCTAAATGGGTTAATATTTACTTTTCTAGCACTTCTTCATGCTAGTTTAATACAAAAAATTATCATTTTTTTTTTAGTTTCTTGCATTTTTAAGCATTTTCACTTTGACCAAACCAATCTTGTATCATATGAGAAATCAAAGCCACAATAGTTTGATGTCATGCGACTTCATAGCTTGTGGGTCCACCTCAAGGTGTCCCAGCTTTTGCACAATCACATAAGGATACAATGAATGAAGAACTTCATATATTACAGAGAGATTATCCAGTGCCCCTAGAGCACCATCACGTGTGGTCGCACACCCCTTTCACCGCACAATTTTTAAGGGGACCTACATACTTGTCTTGAACCACACAAAAAAATAAAAAATGATGTGCAGGGAAGGATTTGCAAGGAGCCACGCAGGGAAGGCCCTGCAGGGTCCAGTACAGATCCCGAACGGCTAATGGTTTAATGTAATGTACCCAAAATATCTGTGGATTTCATCCCAAAAGTTCACGAATTTCTCATAATACTTGCAATATTTATTTATTATATAAGTTGATTTTATCTTTTTAGAAGTATCTTTTTTTGTGAATTTGTAGAGGGCGCCGTTTAAGAAAGCCGTTTAAGAAATTCACATCGGAGCCCAACTACTGCTGCCCCAAAACTGAAAAATACTACGGGTATGGACCCATAGTGTACAATGCACAAATGGGTCTTGTGAGACTCATTTTCGGCTTCCAAATAATGATCCGAACCGTTAATTAATTTTAAAATAATTTGTCAAATAGTTTTGAGACAAAATCATGTGAATCATATGATTGTATGTGCTTGATCTAAAACTTTTGTTCAAATTTAATCTAGAATTCATGAAAAATTATCTAATTAACCAAAAGAATATCAGAGCAACTTGGAGAATTAGTTTAAAATTATGAACGGCTCGGATCATTTGTGAAACCCAAAACTCACATCCATATATCCAGTAGACCACGCGGTAAACTCAACCCGAAAACCCCCAACTCCACAGCCAAAATGCTAGGGGTACCAGTCATGTACACACGGCTTGTGGGACCCACTTTTGGGTCCCACATAAATAATCACCGGTAATGTACACACGTCTGGATCCCACGTAAATAATCCAAACCGTTACAAAAAAAAGCTTTATTGGATTCTAAATGAAAACTTGAAAGAAAAATTGGATCAACCACTTTCGAGGCCACTTGAAAAATTACGTTAAGAATTTTAAGATTAATGGACGGAATTGAATGTGAGACCAAAAATGGGCCCACGTGCCGTCTCTGCATTATCAATGGCACAAAAACACATGCAAAAAGTAAACTTCAACTAAATACTACTACTCCATCAAAAACATCACCAATTAAACAAAATGCAGAAAGATGAGAACAAACCGGTTTAGCGAAATCGATCTGAGTCTCATTCCCACGAATAACACTCCCTCGAAGACCCTTCATGGCCTCCTTGGTGTAAGGACCCAAATTTTTTAAATGAATTTCCATAAATATATTGGGAAAATGTGAGGAATTGAATTTCATAAAGAACCTTGGGTCAACGCGCGAAAATAAGACACGTGGGCGAGATTTGCTATACATAAGTCAATGCATGGGGTGTGGGTGTAATTAGCTATTCTTTGTGTTTAAGTGAGAAAGAGAAAGAGCACAAAAATCAGTCCCTTTCCCCTCTTGAATATTTCAGCTGCCCCATTCTCTCTCCTCTCCTCCATTAAAGCCACTCCAAGCTCACAAATCTCCCTCTCCATCAAACCCCTTCACAAATGGACCTTGGAATAATGTTCTACGCGTGATTTGAAGCCCGGAACTTACTCTTTTTGCATCTTGAAGCTCAAAAACGGGATTTTCCAATTTGGGGATCTAAGAATTCAATTTTCTCAAGTTTGAAGCTCAACCCTTGAGGTAGGGAACCTAATCTCCACCTCCTATCCTCATTTGTATGATATTTATGCCATTCATGTGTTCAATTTCATGATTATTGGTCATTCGTTGAAAAACCCAATTTTTTGGGCATGTGTTCTTGATTAATTCTTGATCAAATCTTGTAAATTGATGAGCCCCAATGTAAATTTATGTTAGATTTAACCTCCCTTACTTGTATTGGACCAATTCTTGCATAAACATTTGAGATTGGATCAAAGATTGATAAGTTTGGCCTTGAATTGAAAATCTGTCCGAAGCTGATTTGTACCTATACCCCTGCATCCGGGTATTGATACCAGATGCCTCTGTCCCAATTTTTTTTTGTTTTCTTGTTTGAACTTCGTTTGATCTTGGGGTACCTTAGGCCTTCCTCCAACACCTTGTACACTCATAATTGAGCTTAATACCTATTGTTTGACTTCCATTTGACATCAACGCTTATGTTGGGACACGGTGTGAGTTTGGAGTGCATACTTGTGTTGAAAACACCATTATCAACCATGAAATGGAATTATGGGATCTTGTTGAACTTAATGGTGTGTGTTATGAGTTTGGATGGTACAAGTGACTTATAGTATGATATTGGTTATATCCCAAGGCCACCTTACGGTGTTCTCTTGGTCATGGGTGCGCGGAGCCCAAGAAATCCGGCCATTTATATAATTCCAACATTGGTTGGTCATGGGTGCGCGGAGCCCAAGAAATCCGGCCATTACTCGAGTTAAGAAGCTATGGGAGCCGGGCCCCGTAATTCCCGATGATAAGAAGCTATGGGAGTCGGGCCCCGTAATTCCCGTGATATAGTAAATCAGGTGGATGTGTGTGAGTTGGTTTAAACATGTTGGACTTCAAATGAACTTTCTAAGACTTTAATGTGTGAGATGGAATTTTGGAATGACACTGGGGCACAATGGACGCTTAAGAAACATAACGGGACACTTGTGGATACGATGACACGTAGTTGGATACTTGGTGGACACCTTAATTTTGTTGGGATTGATTTTTCCATGTGTCCTTTAAAACATCAATTTATTTGGATATTGATGAGTATTTTTCAAGGTTTTATGTAGATTTGGTTAAGAATTCTTGCCTACAAATTTTAAACAAAAAGTTTAATGAATTTATCAAACACTTGTTAAAATCGAAATAAATTCATTTTTTCACAAGATACATTACAAAACTAATCAGAACAAAATGAAGGGGCCACACAAATGATCCAAGACATTGATTTTTGTTACAGTAAACTGATTTTTTTTTACTTCGTTCAATTTTTTATTCAAATTCTAATTTTGAACAAGAATGGTCAAGCATGTATTAAGATTGGAATAACTTATTGTATTTCTTAATAGGAACACACTAAAAATTATTAGTTGTGGGATCCAAAATAGACTCTATGGTTGCATCGGCACCCACCCCTCGGTACACATGGTATTTTTAGATCGATATGGAGAAACATGAAGAGCGATTTCTTACCTGTAATGGGGGAAATGATCACAACAAAGTTGAGAAGATTACGGCACAAAGAAAGTTTGATAGAGAGAGAGAGAGGTATATGTATTAGTAGATGAAATTCATACGAAATCTGAGTGACAGGTTACATCAATCTCTCATTTATAAGAACATGTGGCAATGGGATATGCTAATTAATGCACTGGTACATGTACCAACGTTTTCTGAGCTACTCCATATATGTTAAAAAAAAATTGGAGCTCATTTTTTTAACATTTGAATTTCAAATTGAGTGATATTTGCATAGAGATTTAATTATTGCATTCCTTTTTTGTTATTTATGTTCTTTTTTGTCATCATTTATGTAAAGTTACCCATGACCCCTTCATGTGAAAAAATAAATCAATAAAAGGAAAGCACATGAATAAGAAAAACAAAAGAGTGTGAATAATAACATAGTAAATGCAAAAATAAGCTACCATTTGTATAATAGGTTGTTATAGCAACCCAAACAAAGTAAATTCTTTAATTTACTTTTCAATCTCCAATGCCAAGACAGAGCATCAATTATAAATTAGTGTAAATGAAACTTTTTTAGGTAAAACTCATTGAATAAGTTACTCATTTTCAAGAATCAAAATAGTTAATGTAGATTCTAGGAATCCATTTGGAAGTCACAAAAATTAATATTCAAGAAAAAGTGGGGACAGATCAAATTGAGCCTTAAGTTTGGTCTAACTTTTAGGATCTTTATTTTTCATGACTTTTTTTTTAATTTTTTAATTCCGATTCAATTATTTATCATACTCCCTTTCATCTCAACGGCACAAATAAAGTAAAAAGAACAAAATATAGGAAACTTGAACAAGTTTACAACAAGACAAAGATAATCAAATGCCTAGTTTATTTTTGTTTTTGGTGGTTGCTTTTAAAATTTTGTATAATTTTTTACTTGCTCAATTCATTCCGTTGATATAAGTCAAATTATCTAAATAAAATGCCCAAATCTATAAACCAAAAAAAAAAAAAGTTCACTTAAATTTGAAATAAGCCATTTAAAATAACCATAGTTTGAACACACCCTTTGATAGTAATTGATTAGTTTAAGAACTCTATAATCATGGTTTTGATATAACAATTTTTATGTCATTGAGGAATATGGACAACGAATACATGCACCTATTGAAGTAAGTGCAAGCAAATCGAGTAAAAACATGAAGATTGGATTATATGTTAGATTTTGATGATAAAGGTATGTGTTAGATAAATTCAAACAAAATTTGAACAAGATTACAGTAATATTTGATTATGGAAAGTTGAAATACGTTTCAAATTTGAACTAGATTACAGTAATATATGAGATCTATTAAGACCAAATCTCAACCTTGTAATGCGTTTGACCAGTATAATTGTATGGAAAGTTGAAATACGTTTCAAAATTTGAATGGTGATAAAATGATTAAGCCATTGTGAATCCATCATCAATTCTATCTACGAGCAAATCTTCACCTGAAAATTAACACTCAATCTAATCCATTCAGTGTGCCACGTACGACTCTCCACTACCAAACTCTTTAGGGGAGAATCTGGGCCCTAGGTATAAACCAAAGATTCACTTGCAATTAAATCTTAGCCCTCAATTATGCCAGAGAGGACAGTTTTGAGATGGACATTTTGCAAACACGTCGTGTAATGTAATATAGATAAAGTATTTTAGAATATTGCATATACGTACTTACCATTCAAATTGTTCAAAGAAAGAAGAAGAAGAATATTATCTTCAAGTGTTGTGTACTTTGCTTGCGTTCTATTATCTTCACTTTTAGCACAGTTCTTATTGAGTTTTGACTCAGGTTGTACAATTTAACATTTTTTGGGTAATCAGAACTTTAACATTTGAGGAAGCCTATGTTGTACCTACAATTTTATCTCATATGTTTAATTGTACGTAATTTCGAGTTGCCAGGTGTATGAAACTCTAATTACACATTTTGTGGAGGTTGTAAACTCTTAATGAAGTTTAACTTATTATGAGTATGATTTGAGTTCAGATTTTATATCAGGACATGTAACATGCACTTTGAGACATGTGGATGTAAGTATTGAGCTAGTGAATTGAGTCACTCTTTGCTAATAGAGTCAATTCCATTGTTAATGTTTTTTTATTTGTTTACCGTTTATTCATTAATTTTAGCTAAAACCTCATGTGTAATCATCGGAAAATGCCTAGGTTTTGTCATCGAATTTGACTATCGAGAAATTCCCTTAAACCAACACCCTATTTCGAAATTTTTACTAAACGGACACGGTTTGAACAAGTTCTATAGCATTCGAATTGGAACTTGCCATAGAGATAGTATTAATTTTTTTATATAGTTAATTGGTGTATTATCCTTAAACTCACATGCTTGAGTCATGTGATTTTGGGGTGTGACACCTCATGTTATCAAGTAAGCTATCATACCCTTGCCTAAGATTAAACTGCTCCTAATAGCCCGAATTTCGGCCTTTTTTTTTTCTTTTTAATAAATTACATTACAATTAGAATTATTTATTTTATTCCCTAATTAGTTTTAATTACCGCCAATTACTCCTAATTTCGTTTAGGACCTCTAACTCTCTTAAACTCACAAAAAAGACCCTAATTTCCTAAACTCTATCAATTACACTCTCTCCTTCCCTTTCCATTACACCACCACCACCTCTCTCTCTCTCTCTCTCTCTCTCTCTCTCTCTCTACATATATGTACACACACCCCAAGCTTCTAATAAGGACCCTTCCCATGCAGACCTTTGCGGATTTCCACTCTCTTGATCGAATTTTGATGATCCGAACAGTTCAATGGGTTTAAAACGTGTTTTTAAACAATTTGATTGAAAGCTGCTCGGATCAAGCCCTTTCCGGTCATTTTTTATATGATCTCTCACGTAGACCCTTAAAAACACGTTTTAAACACGTACAGATTTTATCGAAAACTGCTCAAATCAACCCCTTCACCTTTTTTTTCTTTTTATGATTTCTCGCTTGGACCTTTAAAAACACGTTTTGAACACATTGAATGGTTTGGATCATCAAAATTTGATCGGAAAACGTGAAGGTCCGCACCATATATATATATATGGAAGATGTTCCATTGAAGACTCCCTCAAAGATCTCTTCCGTGAGGACCACCACTTTTTTGATTTTCCGGACCAAATTTCGACGATCCAAACCGCTCAATGTGTTTAAAACATGTTTTCCATGGCCAACACGAGGAATCACAAAAAAAATACCCGAAAGGGCTTCATCCGAGTGGTTTTTCATAATAACCGTACATATATAATTTATCGAAAAATGCTCGAATGAAGCCCTTCCGAGTATTTTTTTTGGACGAATCCTCGCGGTGACCCTTAAAATCACGTTTTAAACACATTGAGCGGTTCAGATCGTTGAGATTCGACCCCGATCCATGAGGTCCGCAAATTACGAGTTTGAGGGAGTCCTTAGTAGAATGGGATCCTATATATATATATATATATATATATATATATATATATAGGCCGGTTCCGGGGACACAAATACAAACACAGTAAAAGACACTCCATCTTAGCCATTAAAATGAATGGCTAAGATTAAAAAAAGCAAAATTGTAATCTCCCTCTTTCCTTCCACATCTCAAGTAATTCCCCCCTCCCTTCTCTCTCTTTTCTTCTCCAAGGACTCCCCAACGGCCCAACCCTCACCGACCCAAACCGGCGACCTTCCCCGGCGAAGCCCATCTCCGGTGAACCTCCCCAGCAAACCGCATCGCCGGTGACCCTCCCCAGCGAACTCCCTCTACGTGATCGTAAAACTTCTGGACCGTTACGAGATCGGAAAACTCCTCCTGGGCCCAAGGCCGCCTCCTAGATTTTTCCTTCTTTCCACTTTCACCAACTCCAATTTCATTGATCCTTGGACACAGTTCTTTTTTATTTTTTCCCACTCTTTACACGAACAGATCTCAAAAAATTTGGGTTAATCAAGTAGATTGATTACACAATCTTGCCATACCTGGACAAAAAACCCATTTGTTTTCTTGGTACGTGAAACTGATATCAATAAGACTAGATGAAACCAATGAAGCCAAAACACAATTAATATGCTAGAAACCAGGAATTCCCGACTCCAATTTGTATGGCCATAGTCGTCTCCCTTTCAATCGGTCTATGTAAGTGTGTATACGTATTTCACTATTATGTATCGGGCAAGAAAAGAAGAGAAGAAATGAATAAAAGAGAAGAAGAAATGAACAGAGTTTACGCAAGGCAGAGAGAGAATGAACAGAGTTTACCCAAGGCAGAGATGGACAGAGAGGGAGAGAGATTACCTGAGATGGGGAAGGAAAGAAGGAGAGTACATTTTTACTTTTCTAATCTCAGCCATTCATTTTAATGGCTGAGATGGAGTGTCTTTTTTTGTGTCCCCGGAACCGGCCCCTGTATATATATATAGATTTTGCTTGTTCAAGTAGTAGTAGAAGTAAAGAAAAACTATTGGAAGTCTATCCACACAAATTCAAAGCTACCACAGATCAACTTTCTAAACGAAAGATCCTAACTCATTGTTAATGATGCCACAATAGTTCAAAGTTAAAAACAGCATACGTGTATTAAATGTTCTTCCAATCCCTCCAACTTATCAAGCAAAGTCTGCCACAACCCACCGCCCCTCTTGCCCACTACATTTTGATAGCTAAAAAAGAAAGAATGGCTACACACCCATCAAACGGAAAAGATCAAAGCTAACAAATGCATACCTTAACCACAAATGCAAAGTTGCGAACCTTGACCACAAATGCAAAGTTGAGATCAGTTTGAAAACTTAAACACCAAAATTTCAATTGAATGCATAAAAATACGAAATGAAATTTTAATCAGAGGTGCTGAAATAAAAAAACCATCCAATATCTCAGATTTAAAAATTGTTTGATTGATTTAAAACAACATCATCGTAGTTAAAAACATCTACTAAATGAAAGGTCATTCAGAGATAAACATAAAGAAAAAGTTATGGAAAAGATGTAATCATACCATCTAATGGGATTTCCATTGGACATCAAGACAATCACCAAAATCTACCTGCAAAGAGGAAAGAAAAACCAAATTAGTTCTTCATAGAGGCTTCTGTTCAAATTCAGAGTAAAAAGGAATAGAAAACAAACTAATAACTAAAATTGAAACCCCAATAGAATATCATAAATTGAAAATCGAAAAAGGGGGAAAGCCCAATAGAATCTCATGAATGATACCTGTTATCTTCTCCCTCTAGTGTCCATGGGTAAAGCTTCTCCCGTCATGCCATTGGAATGAGAGGAGGGGACAAGATGACGCGTCCTTGTGGATGAGGATTGCTGGAGTGGAGATCTAACTCACAGAGCTGCTCAAAGGAAGGGTTTTTTTTTTTTTTTTAAACCACTGTATTGTTTTTCCCTTTTCATTGTTGGGTTCCAAATTTGATACAACGCTTGAGCACATCATTCTCTCTAACCCATGAACCACCATTTGATTTGGAATTGAAAAATTCAGGGCAGAGAGAGAGAGAGAGAGAGAGAGAGAGAGAGAGAGAGAGAGAGCCATAAGGTATGAGCAATTAAAAAGGAAAAATCGAAAGGTCGGAGAGAAATACCAATCGAATATCTAAATACACATGCTTGATGTGGTCATTGGGTGGCAATCAAACTATTCACAATTATCATTTATTTCCTTAAGATACTCAATGATGATAACCAAGCGCTATCTATGCAAGAAAATCGGAACTCTTCAATCGTTACTCATTTGAAACCAAAAAGATCAGATTTAGGCCATAAAAAATCCTCTACGATCGCTCTGCCTTCCCTTCTCTCTCTGTGTGTGTATACATATATGTTTATATACACATATACATATATTGATGTGTACATATAGATGTGTGTGTGTTTGATATATACTAATTTGATGTAATTTTACTGTATCGACTATTTTAGTGTCGTCCGGGATTTCCTGTTTCGCATTTCCGTTCTAGCATCTCTTTTGTTGTCTCTCCTTTCTTGGTCACTATCACTCTTGTTTTGGTCAATAGCGATTGAATTTCTGCTTATTTAAATAAAGTCATAGTTGCTTCCTTATGATATATATAGCCTTATAAACGCTGAATAACAAGGTAGGGGTTGATGTTTAGTACAAGTTTCTGGGGTGGAGGTTTCATCACCACACCACTATTGGAGCTTTAAGACAAGCAAAATAGTTAGCATTGCACAAATAGTGCAAGCAGGGAAATATATATTTTTTGTCTCATTAAAAAATCCTCTTATAATCAATCAAGCACTCTTTGGTAACATATTTTACTGAATCCGATTGAGGATAATTTCTTGTAATGCGAATGAGCAAGTAGGGGGCGGCAACTAAAGAGGTAACAAGATTGACCGCAATTGCAGGAATAGATTGACTTTCTTTCATTTTGTTTATGGAAAGTGAAAGTTGTTTTCTTTATCAATAGGATTAAATGATACCAGCTCATAGTTCTTACATGAAGACAACTGTGCATGCAACGACAATCCTATATCGGCCAATTCTTTAAGTTGCATGGTGGTTTAGTTACTTTTATTAGTTTCTATCGGATAGCAATTTTCCGCGATTGAAAATATGGGAAAATTAATAGTGATACATAGTTGTTACTTCATTAAATATGGTAACTCTTTGATTCAATTCCAATTTACTTTACTAAGTTCTGCTATATCATTTTTTGCAGGGACTCTTTTTTTGCTTCAAAAATGCCTTCATAATTGTTTGGCCATGTAGTAAGTTCATTGGTAAGATATACATTGTTTGCAATCTCTTTATGTTTGTTTTAATTGTATTGTGCTCTTGTGCAAATGGTGACTTCATATTTTACACAAGTTATGAGTTTTTGGCAGCCAAATTTTTTATTTCTTTTTCACTTTGCAAGCTTCCGATGGTTCTTAATTTGTACTTCATTTTCCTTTCTTTTCTTTTTTGTTTTGGTATTGGAATCGAAACTGATTTTCACATTTTGGACTTCGTTTTCCTTTCTTTCTAGAAGCTGAGTTTGACAATTTGTTCAACGTCTCATTTTTTTACGGCTCCCCATATGTGTGTGTATATATGTATTATGAACCGAAGGTATTGCCAGATGGAGAAGAGTACTGACTACAAACATCCCATATTGTCACAAACGTATAAAATAAAGCAAACAGAATTGCAAATCTTTAGCAAGAACAAATAATTTGAAAAACAATAGCATGTTATGTCTGCTAACTGATTCTGGATTATTTTTAAAACAAAAGCATTGTTAAACTGAGTGCAGATTCTTCATTTGAAAACACGAGAAAAGTATTGTGAATATGTTTGAGCTGCCTAGCTTCTTGATTAGACTACTCTCGAGTGTCTCAGGATTGAATCTCAACGAATGGGTCATCTCCAACAACTGCTTTGAATTCCTCATCCAGTAATATATTTGCTGCTTTGACCTAAACTAATGGATTACTAGGATACTCATGTTACCACTGTTGCATGTGGGACGATTGGGCACATTGCTCCTGAGTACCTCTCAACTGAAAAATCTTCAGAGAAAACTGATGTTTTGGGGTATGGGGTCATACTTCTGGAGCTCGTCACTGGACAGAGGGCTTTTGATCTTGCTAAACTCGCCAATGACGATGATGTCAGGTTGCTTGATTGGGTAAGCCTTTATTGCCCTCATTTGATTTTGTTTTGATATCTTAACCTAATCATCACACGTTTTTATGGAATTCAACTTCAAAACAAATTACCTCCATCTTTCAGCAGTAGACAACATCCCATTTGTATATGAAGTAATAGAACAACATTCAAAGCAATCTTTTCTATGTGTACTAATAACACAATTTTCAAACGAATTCCTTTGCAAATTTGGAATGTGTATAATTGATTGGTCCAACACTTGCACACCATGGTTACCGCCTCCAACCTAGATCTTCACCATCCATAAGTACCAAAAGATAATCCACAAGGGACGTACGTGCGAAGCATGTCGGTTTTGACTAGTATATATATATAAGGTCAAGCTTCTAGTCCGGGATTTCCGGACTCCGGGATCCACCTTCCCAATATTTTTTTTATGATCCGAACCGTCCAATGTGTTTAAAACGTGTTTTTAAAGGCCCCGGCGATAAATTGTCAAAAAAAAATTGGGGAAGGGCTTGATGCGAGTAGTTTTTTTATAAAACTGTAAATGTTTACAGTTTTATAAAAAAACTGCTCGGATCAAGCCTTTCCCGGTTTTTTTTTTTTTTTTTTTTTTATGATTTCCCGCGGGGGCCCTTAAAAACACTTTTTAAACACATTGGACGGTTTGGATCATGCAAAAACACTTTTTAAAAGCTTCATGCAAAAACACTTTTTAAAAGCTTCAAAATACCCAAAAACCTCTAGTCAGGGATCCCTGACTGGAAAGCTGCCGTATATATACACACACACACACACACAAGACGTGCGACTGTTCGTCGTCAGCTCTTCCATCGCCCTCAATCGTCGCCTCTTCCGTCACCGTCGATCGTTGTCACCGTCGATCTCGTTCTCGCCTCTTCCGTCATCATTGATCGTCGCCTCTTCCGATCTTTGTCTATGTCCGTCGATCTAGTTCTCCATCGATCTCCGTCTCTGTCGATCGATACCTCTTCCAATCTCCATCTCCATCTTCGTTGATGGTCGCCGTCGATGGTCGCCGTCATTGAGCAGCGACTTTTGGTGGTAAGAGAGAGAGAGAGAGAGAGAGAGAGAGAGAGAGAGAGAGAGAGAGAGAGAGAGAGAGCGAGAGAGAATAAAATATTGGATGGCTTGTGAACAGTACCACGGTAGTTTTACCTAGGTACTGTTCATATATGGACGGTGAACAGTATTTTACAAAAGCTGCTGCAGCTCTCTTTTATTCTTCTTCTCCATTTTGCCTCAAACAACCATTTTAGACAAGCTGCTGCTGATGCTCTTACCCATTTCTCTACTTCTAGATTCATGTGGGTACATCTCTTAAATTATTACCCATTTCTCTACTTCGTACTTGAACTTTCAAAATCCTTTATGTAGTCCATGAACTACTTACTTGAAGTGCATGTGGTCTTTTTTTTAACACTCGTTAATTTATGGACGTAAAATGTTCTGTGTGCGCATCCCAGGGGATTATTGTCCCAAACCCAAGGATAAAAACGGCATCTCCTATACTCACACCAATTGACGCCAATACACACTCAATCATTAGTTCAGACAGATTTCTCACAAACACAACCATTAGTTCAAATAACCAATTCCAAACATTTTCCAAACTAAATCCACAAGCAAATAGCATTAATAACTCAGATGTAAGGCTACTGATGAGAAGCAAAATAAGAATATATGTGAAGAAAAAATGATTATGTTTGAAAGTAAAGATATTCATTATTCAACATCTAATTCACGGAGAGTAGTTTCATTGGGGCATGCCATACAATCAGAATCAAGATAGAGCAAGGTCCTATCCCAAGGAAGGAAGATTCCAGCCTAAGAAAACTGCAAATGCTACAATGTCATTTACTAGAAGCATGCCCTGTAACTCAATCAAAGCTACGTGCTTACCCAACATTATAGAAACTAAAAAAAAAAGCTGTATTTTAATCTCAAAATTCAAATGCAAACCAAACCCCACACACATCCACATCAAAAAAGAAAAAAAAAAAGAAAAAGAAAACCATGATGGCTGTATAATAGCTGAAGCTGATGACAAAAAAGGTAAAATAAACTCTAGCTGAAGACTAGAGATAAATAAACAGATATTATAGTACTTGAAGGCTTGATTTCAATTAACGATACTAAAAAATTGAAATCAACAACTATTTAGGTATGTCAAAACTCAAAAGAAAGCCAGATTTCCTGGAGATGGTGTTGGTTTCGACCACAGACGAGTACAGGGGCTATCCATAGCCCTGAAACTCCAACCCCCCAGCGGGGCTCGATCCCTGGTCTCCCACGTGGGGAGAGCCAGGAGATACCAACTGAGCTACAGCTCATTGGTGAGATGGTGTTGGTGAATGGGGAGGGAAGTAGCAACTGACCTTTTACCATTGGGTTTGGGACAATAATCTCCCCTGACGCGCACATAGAGCATTTTTCGTCCATAAAACTAATAGTCCTTTCTACAAATTTTTTTTGGGTGCCGAGTGGGTATTGCCTCTTGGTACCCAAGCATGATCCGAGCCGTCCAAATGTGTTTGGACGGCCCGGATTGATTCCCTCTCTCTCCTCTCACCCAAACGCTCTCTCTCTCTAAAATCCAGACCGTTGGATTGCGTTATGGATGGCTGAGATTGCCAAGCAGGTACCACGTGGGCAATACCCACTCGGCACTAAAAAATTTCTCCCTTTCTACAGACTTACCGGGGGCAAAAACATTCTTTCAACAGGCATTAGTAATCACTTGCGATTGGGCCAAGATTATTATCGATTACGAAAGCCGAGAAGCACTGAATCAAATTCTTAAATGAGAATTTGCAGCCTAAAGCCAATATGTACTTCACGTGGTTTGAGAATTGGGTTTAAGGCCCGTGGTTTACTGTGACTAACAAGTAATTAGGGGTCCACTAATGAGAGTTTTAGGAAGGGATGGAATGACGACTTGGAGAACACACTGGGGTGAGCATTACAAAAGAAAGGCAAGCAATGGGGTTTGGAGATCACGAAGCTGCATGCATAACAGAAGAAAGCCGCACGAGGCTGCGGCTAGGAATTGGAGTTTAACTCCATGCATGATCGGCTAACGCTCCGTTTAGGGTAACAAGCATATCTCTCTGAATAATATGGTTGTGCTGGTTTTTCTCCGGAAAGGACAAGGAGCAGGTGGCTGTCATGCATGTTTTTCTTCGAGAGCATACATTCTGTTGCTCTTTTTTCTCCTAGATCCATTCGTGCGGAACTTGAACAATCCAGTATCATAACATCTATAATCTTACCAAGAGCATGAAGCTCTAGGTGGAGTACAGATTTCTCTCCCTTGCCTTTCTTTCTAGCCATCTAGTATATCACGTAAATTTGATGGAACCCTAAACGCTCTTTTATGGGCAAAGAGAGGACCCGTTTCCTTAATTGGCATTAATATTTACTTTCCATCACAATAAAACCAATATTGGAATAACTTCTCTATTTGACAAATAGAATAAAATCTTAGGCATAAAGATATGGTGAATCTTGTTATGCCCATGATTCATATGTGCTATATATAAAATGTGGACCATCACAATGATTAAATCAAAATTTAGTCTTACAAGATCTACATATGTCAGAGAGAGAGAGAAGCTGACGGGGAATTCCAATGAATTTTGTTCATTCTTTCAATGGTTTAATTCCAGGGAATCAATTCTCGCGAGAGCTGGGCAACAAGTGTCAACCCTAACTCAATTTTTTTTACGGTATGCTCACAATAAAGATGCGACTCCATATACTTAGCAAGAATTTTCACAGTATTTTGTAAGGGTAGATAATAACTGGACACTAAGAGTAAGGGGGTATGCAATAGGCAGAATGTACTTTGCTAACCCTAATTGTGGGGAGAGATTTTATTTGTGTTTGCTATTAACTGTTGTCAAAGGACCAAAATCTTTTGAATGCTTATGCACGGTTAACAATGTGTAGAATGATTCTTTTAAACTAGCATGTGTTTCAAGAGGGCTTCTGGAAGATGATGATGATGAATGAATACAACGTCTTCAAGAGGCTGCAGTTATGAAGACAGGCTACCAACTGAGGAGGCTGTTTTGTGTTATTCTCACGCAATGCTTTCCTTGACGACCATTTGCATTATGGAAGCAGTTTTCAATGCATATATGTGATGATCTTGCGCATAAGATTCGTACATTGTTCTTAATTCCTAGCCCAACTGAGGCTCAAGTTGAAGATTACAGCTTGTATCTTCTTAATGAATTGCTTCAAGAATCAGGCAAGAGTTTACTTGACTTCCCGCCCATGCCACAACCTACTAGAAATTGGAGTGAAATCTCGGGTAATAGATTGATTTTAGAACATCGATAGCTTCAGATTGATGCGCAAGAAGGAGATGTACAAGCTGATATTGAATGAATCAATAGTGGACAACACACTTCTTATAATGCAATCACTTCTTCTGTCTTTGAAAGTAAAGGAACTGTCTTCTTTCTAAATGGGGGTGCTAGAACAGGAAAAACATTTTTGTACAACACAATTGCACAAAAATGTCGTAGCCTTGGACATATAGTTGTTACTGTAGCTTCATCTGGGATTGCATCGTTGCTACTGATTGGAGGACGCACTACTACGTTTTGCATTCCACTAGATGTGTTGGAAAATTCAGTTTGTGCATTTAGCAAACAATCATTACAGGCAGAGTCGTTTCGGGAAACTAAACTTATAATGTGGGATGAAGTCCCAATGCAACATAGGCATTGTGTTGAAGCAGTTGATCGCACGCTCTGGGACATTTGTGAAACGAAAAACCATTTGGGGGTATCACTGTTGTTCTTGGAGCAGATTTTTGACAAATTTTATCAGTTGTCTCCAGAGGAACCCGAAAGCAATTGTTAGCGCATCATTGAGACGATCAAATATATGGAATGATATACATGTTTTGACATTGGATTTGAACATGCGTTTGGACCCTACCGATCTTGGAAATCCTAATTTTGAGAAATTTTTGATGGAGGTAGTACTCATTTACACTTTTCCGAAAATGGTAAATTTTTTAAGTTACAAATCTTATTTCTACTGCAGTATTTTAATTCGCATTTATTTATCTTAGGTTGGAACTGACCCCACAGAAGTTATACACATTCCAGCAACCATCCACAAGTATAAGGATTTAAATGAATTATTGTCTACAGTTTATCTAGATCTCAATGTACCAAGTACATCGACCCCTACTTATTTGACTGAGCAAACAATTCTTTCTGCTAGGAATGAGGATGTGGGTGTTATAAATGCGACTGCATTAGGTGTTTTTTCGGGAGACGCCTTCACTTATTTAGCTGCAGATAAGATGTCTGAAGATGATCATATGGATAGCTTCATTACAAATCGCTATCCTAATGAGTATCTAAACTCATTGGATCCTCCAGGGCTATCGCCTTTTCGATTGGAGCTGAAAGTGGGTTGCCTGATAATGTTGTTAAGAAATATAACCCCAAAAATGGACTTTGTAACCGTACTAGGATGATGGTTGTTTAATGTGGCTCCCGCATCATTGAGGCTATGATTTTAACTGGTGAAAAGGCTAGGAATTTTAGAATTCATACCTAGAATATCCTTGACACCCTCCTCTTCTGAATTTCCTTTTCAAATGACAAGACGTCAATTTCCAGTCTGTTTGGCATATGCTATGACTATTAATAAATCACAAGGGCAATCCGTGAAATTTGTTGGCGTTGACTTGCGCACACCAGTGTTCAGTCATGGGCAATTTTATGTAGCATTATCTAGATGCACATCTTTTGAAAAAGCTATAGGGCTAAAGAGGATGATACGACTAGATTACACCAATGGAGGCATAATAGGGTATTGCCCGTGCCTCAAATTGCTTTTATATATAGGTTAATTTCTTATTATGATGAATTAACAGATTGTGGTACAATGGGCAAAGTAGTATGCTTAAGCCTTGCAAGACAAGAGGGGTTTGAGCATTTTGGGAAGAGCATGTCTACAAACATGCTCTGAGTCTCTTGAATTTTGTTAAAGCAAATTGGGATCTCTTTTTTAATGAAAGACGCCATCTATCGACCCAATTTTTGTGGAACCTTCTAATTTGTTGAAGGGATGAAAACTTGGCTTGAACCTTTTGCTATTATTGTAATATATGTTCGGTCTACTCAACCAATTGGCTTGCTGTTCATGTATTAATTTTGGATAGTGATATAGTGAAGGTTTTTTCAATCAGTTCACATTACTTAGTAGATGGTTTATTTGCTTCATTATGTGTTTTTTAACAAAAAAACATTATGCAGGTCTTTTTGCAAACTAACATGTAGTGTATGAGGTTCCTTCTAGGAACATGATGACTGAACTAGCTTTGTACCATGAAACCTGAGAGGCTTTATATTTGAGAGCTTGCCAAGGTACTTTGGTACAAAAATACACCACTAGGATGTAAGGTCCAAAAACTGAATCTGAACAGCAAGGAAGGTAGAAGAATGCAGGGGTAGGAGCAACAATCTCTAGGTAACAAAGCTTCTGGGCCTAGGCTACTTCCACCTCCCATTAGTAATAATAAAACTATCTTTGGCTACCAAAGGTATGCCCAGAATAAGACAATAGTGGAATCGCATTAATTTACTTGCGCTCAAATTTCGTAAAGTGGAGTGCCTTCAGGCACGGGTCATTCACTAGTGTAAACCTATTCGGACTCATCTCAAAAAACTTATCGGGTCCCATTTTATTTTTGGTTCAAAGTGCCAAAAATAATATGAATAAAATTCCCCATTTCCAAAAGCTTTCTCATGGTTTGACGTACCGACGCATAGGCCTAGTTTCCCACATGATAAAATCCCTTATTTGTTAAAATCAAACCTTGCAAATGCGAACTTGATTTTAACAAACGAGGGATTTCATCGCATGAGAAACTAGGCCTAATTTTATTTTATTTTCAAATCACATTTTGACATGGTAAAAAAGAGTCACATTAATAAATAAATTTAGCTTCATTTAGGAGCAATTTCTTTTCTTTTCCTCGAACAACTCTTGCATGTTAGGTCAGGAAGGTGCTGGTTTGGATACTAAAAAAAAATTGATAAAAGAGTAAATTTATATGTTAGGTGTGGTTGTCGAGGAAACAGAATCGATGCTTTCTCATGATTTGGCGTACCGGGACATCTAATAATTATTTGATATTTTTTTTCCAATCACATTTTGACACTGTAAAAAGGAGCGAAATTAACAAATAAATTTAGCTTCATTTTGGAGGAATTACTTTTTCATTCCTCGGACCAACCTAAAGTAAACAAAAGTCACCAACTTTGAGTCCAGAAAAGGTAGTTTCTGGGCTGCAAATCTGGTCTCCTCAGATCCATGGTTGTTGAGGATGATAACAATTTTTGTTACTTTAGATTACATTGGTGCTTTATTGTTTTAAGGATTTGAGCCAGGTTTCCAACCGGGATTCTCTACTGCTAACTCTCCACCGGACTCTATGCCTTCACCTAGTGTCGGTCTGCCCTGGCAGTACGACTCCGGAGCCAGTAGTCAGTTACTGCTTTAAGCTGTGCTCTTGTCGGATATTAGTAATTTTGGTTTTCATTTCTGTCTTTTGGATGTAATCTCCTCGCCTGCGGGCTTTGTAAGTGCTGACAGGCTTTCTATGAAATGAATATTTTTCTGATCAAGAAAAAAAAAAAACCGTGCACTTTTATCAAGGTAAACAAATTATTAATCGTAATTTGTTCTGGAAATGTATTTCCGGAATTATATATATTCAGTGTTTTAACTTTGCGAAATGAATTAGGTTTTATTGATGTGCTATTAACTAAATTTTATTGGTAGTTTGAACACTGTGCATTTCTAGTCATTTTACAGAATGAGATTAAGTTATTTTCACTGTCGGTGGAAACAAAAGTTTACTCCAAATCGATCGTATTGCTCTATGTGTCCAAACTGTGATCTCCCAAATAGTAGAATATAGACATGTAGCGTAATGCAA
The DNA here is from genome assembly GCA_963854785.1 of Vaccinium vitis-idaea. Classification (NCBI taxonomy): domain Eukaryota; kingdom Viridiplantae; phylum Streptophyta; class Magnoliopsida; order Ericales; family Ericaceae; genus Vaccinium; species Vaccinium vitis-idaea. The sequence continues at coordinate 35,074,437 of OY978215.1, read as the reverse complement.
TCAATTTGGAAGAACTTTTTGTTTCCGTCAGGCCGGTGAAATAATTTAAACTCCCACAGAATCTACACACCGAGTGATTGAGTTGACTTTTTTAGGTTGTGGCTGAAATGCTGGATAAAGCATATATTCAACTCGCAGCAGCTTGATGCGTGCGGTGCCGCGAAGCACGGACTACTGCTCCCTTTCCCTCGTATTTTTAATTTGATTTTTAAAATCATCTTTGCCTGGTTGTCTCCACACAACTCTGAACTCTCCTCCTTCCTTCCTCTTTGCTATTATGTTTCTTCTTCAATTTTTTATTCAGATTTTCACCCCTTCCCTTTGCCCTGATGATTTTGAGAGCATTTGGTTCAATTCCTAAGGCAGAAGATATATAAAAAAAAAAATTAAGCTGATCCAATCTCGTAGGTCAAGCAAGGCATTAGTTCTTCCATGGCTTCCTCTTTGAGTTCTGATCAATTCGAGCCTAAATACGACATTTTCTTGAGCTTTCGAGGGGAAGACACCCGCAAAAAGTTCACGGATCACCTGTACGAGGCTTTGAAGCGAGAGGAGTTTCAAACATTCAGAGACGAAGACGACATCGAGACGGGAATGGACATCAAACCCGAGTTACAAAAAGCCATTAGGAACTCGAGGATGTCGGTGATAGTATTATCGAAAAATTACGCCAATTCGTCGGCGTGCCTGACTGAAATCCAAACAATTCTCGAGCACCGGAAGGAGTCCGATCATTTGATCTTGCCTGTGTTCTATGAGGTGGATCCGTTGGTAATTAAGGAGCAGGCCAAGAATATTAGGTTTTCAAGAATCACTCTATCTCTCCCACCATGGTGCCCAATAAATTTTTTGTCAAACTATTACTCTCATTCCTCTCTTCACATCTGTCCACTCATTACCCTGAAAACCTCTCTTGAAAACCAAACCAAACAAAGTTATTTTGGGAAAAAGGAAGTGACGGTCGAGAAAGTGGAAGGATGGAGTGCAGCGCTCAAGGAGGTTGCGAATATCAAAGGGCTGGTTTCCCAAAATCAATGTGACGGGTAATTTACATTTATTCAATACTCTCTCTTTTAGAACTTAGTTTTCCATTTGATAAAATGAGAATCTCATAAAATCAATAAATTGATTTTAGCAAATCAGGAAACCATTTGCTAAAATTAACTCATTGTACACAGATCATTTATGTACTCATGCAAATCATTTACGTACGTAGATCTAAATGGACCCGGGGGCTGCGTTGTGCCCATAACGATGTAAATTTATATGGACCTGGGGCCCTGCGCTGCATCCCAAAACGATGACGTGCTTTAGGTAATTGGACACAACATTTCATCGAGTTGACTCACTTCCTGTCCAAATCTCACACCCTCTCTCTTCTTTCGCCTGTTCATCTTCCGATCACAAAATGTAATTGAGTGTGCATTTGTGATGACTGTAGATATAAATTTTAGATATAGATTTTAGATTCTAGCTTCTGATTTCGTTGGAGATTCTACATTTTAAATTTTAGATGAAGTATTTAAACATGTATATCATAGCTTTGAAATTATGATTTCTTGTACCAAAAGATGATACTGTTTAATTGCAAAAAACTGAAAATCAGTTTTCATAAAACTTAAAAGCTAAAATTTTATCCGAAAGACTCCAGAAGCTACCCAAAACCCAGCTTTCGAAATTTCTGAATTTTCTTCATTATTTAGTTTTTAAAAATATGTAGAATCCGAAAGTCAGTTATCTACAATTTTTTATAGACACTTCGAACTTATTTTGAAAAATCAGAACCTCAAAATCCGTTGAAATTTTTTTGTTTACACCTAGAACCAGGGCCTCTCTTAGAGAAAATATTGGAGTCCTTTTAGAAATTTAGAAACCAAACACTTGCGTTTTGGTCTCTAAATCTCTAAAGAGACTGATGGCCCCCCTAAAAAATACAAAAAATTGAAAAAAAGAGGGGACAAATTATAAAATCTCTGCTCATTATGTCACATTTGATCTCTATTAAGATACAGAGACTGATCCAAGATGATCTAAATCCCTCTTCAATCTGTCAACAAGGGATAGAGTACGCGAAAACTGTCATCGCCTCTTTTTGTGTGTAAGTCGACAATTTTTTTCTTGATTCATCGAACCTCTAATCTGTACATACAAACAGCAATTCAAAATTATCCCAAATCTTTTTAAAAGAATGATATTATAATTTGCAATCTGATTGCATGAGCAGGATAGTCTTAGTCTTCTTCCTCTTCTTCTTGTGTCTGTTATCTTTTTTTGTCTTTGTTTCTGTTCTTGCTCCCTTGTGAAGAGATTGCTTAATAGAGAGTAGATGATTTTTTTTTTTTTTGGAGCAGAGTAGAGTAGATGATAGGTGTACTAAGAAGAGCAAGGTGAGAGAATGAGTTGGATTTGGGTTGAAAGTGAGTCAACTCGGTGAACGGTTCTGTTCAGTTATCCAAAGCCCCAAACGCCGTCTTTTTGGGCCCTGTTGTGAGTTGCTGAGAGTTGCTCATAGCAGGCTGCCTGGTCCGATCTTAACTTGTGAGAACTTTTTCAACGGCATGCTATATGTGTTGCCATATTTATATTATAGCATGAATCGCCAAATTGCCTTTGTTAATGTTGAGTTTGACACATGTTATATTTACCTCTACTTATATCTTATGCTATATATAGCACAAGACATAGCTATTGCTATGATATAGTATGCTCATTTGTTTCTATCTCTCTTATTATGGGACCTACAAATAACAATTCAAATTGACATTTTGTGAAGAAATTGAAGAAATAGCATTTTGCATCATTGGAACAACATTGCTATAGAATACAAATTTGGCATTATTCATTGTTGTATTATAGCATTAACTATCAAATTGTAACTATATTGTTGAAGATGCTCTGAGTTACGCATAGGAGGCCACCGGGGTTCGATCTTAACTATAGACATGCTTGGAATTGTTCGATATACCATGAGTCTTTTACTTTTTTATGGAATTTGCATGCATAAGATGGTTTGAGACACATCTGGAGCTGTGCTAATAAATCTATATTGTTAGAATAGTTTGTGTAGTTTGTGTTAGTCCCACATCGGGTAATTTGGTTATGTAATGCAGCGTATGATAATATAAATAAAGCTCTCGTGTGTTAAGGTTAATTAACACGTTAAACATTTCTCTCTCTCTCTCTCTCTCTCCCCTCCCCCCCCCCCCCCCCCCCCCCCCCCAATAACATGGTCTCAGAGCCCAACATTGATCCACCATAGCCGCCATCCAAGAAACCCTAAATCTACCATAGCCACCCATCTCTAACCTTCGAAACCCTACATCATCACCTACTATACTGTAAACCCTAAATCGTACCCAAAATCAAAGCCATTGTTCGAAACCCCTCTTCAATCCCAAAATCGACATCTAGAGATCCATATCGAGCCTATTTGATCCTATTCGAACCCAAATGAACCCTATATGAACCCTAATCGACCACAATCTAGTCTATTCGAACCTTAATCGATCTTTACGAACCTCATTCGACCATACGAACCCTATACGATCCTCATTCAACCTATACGAGACCCATACGAGAACCATTCCCTAACCTTTGGCCTCCTAAACACTATTTGACTCTTACCCAGTAGTGGTCAGCCTTCGAAACTCCATGTTCAGACTAGCCCAGTTCTCGTCAGTGCTTGAAGATCCTCAATAGTCCTTACCTTGTACATGTCGGCAATTAGTGGAGCTATTACTGCTTCCTTTGTTGGTTCCTTAGTCCTGTTGCTCACATTAATTTATGTTGGGAGTTAAAGTTTGTGGGGGTCTACTCTTTTCACTGTTGACAATGGTGGGTGTGTGTGTTGTTCGGTGCCTGGTTTAGTTGGTGGTCGTAGCTTGTTATTGGTTGTTGATATGTTGGTAGACAGTTGGTTGGATTGACTGGTTCATTAGCTGATTTATTGGTGGTTATTTGGTGCCTCTCCATTATTTAGCAAAATGTCTGAAGACAAGTCTGCTTCTGCTTCTAGTTCTAGTCCTACTATTATTAGTAATTTTTCTCGGTCCCAGGAAAGAATTACATCCACACGTTTGAATGGAAATAATTATGCTTTTTGGGCTAAGGCTGTTGAGGTTTACTATGAGTGGGAGTCGGAGTCCCATTACTTAACTGATAATCCTTCTTTAGATACTACTACATATGCTTCGTGGAAACCTCGTGATGCTCAGATCCGTAGTGAGTTATGGAATAGTATGGAAAAAAATATTTCTAGCTCACTGATGTTCTTAGATACAACCAAACAAGTTTGGACACTGGCTCAGGAGATGTATTCTGGCGTAAAAAATCTATGTTGCACCTGTGATTTTCATCGGTCATTCTTTTTTTTTTTTGTCCCAAGATAGCATATCTTTGGAGGAGTATTATGCTAAGTTTCGTCGTATTTGTGATGAACTTAATGTTTGTGAGCCACTTTCTACTGATATTCACGCCAGCGTGAACGTATGCAAGTTACTCGATTCCTAGATGGTGCTTCCTCAGATTTCAGCCAAGTTAGTAATCATATTTTGGGATCCAGTGACATACCTTCTCTCAACGAGGTCTTCAGTTGGCTTCGTTAGTCTTCTGCCTCCAGTGCTTCTCGTTCTACACCACTTCATGTGCCTTCTTCTGACCGTTCAGCTTTGGCTTCTACTTTCTCTGGTGGTTTTGGTCTTTCATACAGTCGCGGCCGTGACATAGGGTTTGGTGGTCGTGACTCAAATTCTGGTGGTTGTGGTTCTGGTCTTGGTGGTTCTTGTTATGGTCACATGTCAAGAGGAGGTAGTACTCGTCGTCGTAGCTCTAGTCTAGGTGGTTTTGGTTATGGTACTTGACAGTGTACCCATTGTGGGGGTACAAATCATACAGTGGAGTATTGTTATGATCTTCATGGTTTCCCCCAAGCTCGTCAGGTTGATATTTGTAAGGATGCTGGACAGTTACTTGTAACGACCTGGATTTTCAGGAACCTCAAAAATAAATGATGTCTCCAATAATACATCTGATGGGCCCTAAAACTTAAAAAAAATATACAATAACCTCAAAATTCTCCTTATTAAATAATGCTTCAAAAATCTCTAGACAACACCATAGTCCTCAAATTGCTCCAACTTCGGTCTCCACTATTCTGCTCCGCACCTGCCACATAAAATGCTCGGGATGTATACAATACGAGGACAATAAAAAGACAATATGAAATCAATAAACGGTATCCACAACTTCAACCGAATCACCAAATCAACTTTCCTAATAGATAACTCAAGCCTCGTACCCGGCCCATCTCGATAACATGCCAAGCACCACCAGGGTCAAAATAATTTTACCATTTCCATTGCCCGCAGACCATACAAACTAATAATACCCTGATTCCCCGCAGGGCAATCAATCAATCAATCACATCTCATTTCCATTTAATTCGTCGGACCCGGTGGGCTTGCACATGTACCAATCTGATCCATGATAATCATCAGCGTAACATAATATACCATCATTCACAAATATAACGGTATAACTAGAGTCAATAATATGATCAGGATAGCAAAAGAGTACAATACGGAACGATGAATAAAATTACTCCGGAGACTTAGAATTTATTGTATACTTCCGGTACCTCAAATGAATATCGTGACTGTGGGATATGATAATCAACAATAACCTCCTAAAGTTAGACCTCGATCGGACTTGATCTCATACTTGATCTCCACGATAGTAACACTTTACTATCAAAATAAATTTCGGTGTCTTTGCCCTCAAACATGCTATCCTACTATGTTTTTACTAATATTAAAAGAACTCCAAATTTCTCACTTGGCAAGACTCACGGCAAATGCAAATATATAGGAGCATTTCATATTTCATATTACCCCACCTAACACTACACCACAATTACTACATACAACTGTCAAACATTACTACTTACAAAACCCATATCCACACACTACTCCCTCTGTCTCTCCATAGCCCATACACAGCCATTAACTGCTCCTCCATAAAAACCAACTATTTCTTCTGCCAATGCATTTATCTCCGCCCTCTCTCATACTATGACAATAATTATCCTATACCCACTACTCCCATGAATAATTATAGATCGAATGTGTTTCAAAAATAAATAGTTTACTATCACAAAAAATGAATCCCAAGAATACAAATATTGGATCTAGTAATAATATAATTTCAACAATCGTATCGAAAATAAAAATATGGTGTATTACAATCTATCCCCCTTAAAACAATTTCGTCCTCGAAATTTAGGAGTGTAGTAAAAGAGTTGGATGGTATAAATAAATAAGTTGGTCAGTACATACACAACCACTCGGGTTAGCCGGGTGGCCAAACTCGTGGTCTCCCTTAAGGAGGTCGCGAGTTCGAGGCTTGGCGCGGTGGATTCAATCTTTCAAAACCCGCCCACCTTGTTGCTAAAATTACTTTTGGGTAATATATATTTTTTTTTGTAAAATACTACAAGTATTAAAGAATTTCTCTCAACACTCAGTAGAGGAGTACCAGCAGTACCAGCGTCTTATGTCGACTCAGCCTTCTGTTGCTACAACTTCTTCTTCTTCCACGTCTACGTTGGCGGAGCTGGGTTCCTTTGTTGCTTGTGTAACCTCTTCTTCTTTTTCTCCTTGGGTTGTTGATTCTAGGGCTACTAATCATATGACTGGTACTTCTACTATCTTGTTTAATTGTCAATCCATTGGTCAAAAATCTCATGTTACCTTAGCAAATTGTTCTACTACTGAGGTTACTGGGTTGGGTTCTTTCCCTGTATCTTTGTCTCTTACTTTAAACTCCGTGCTAGATATCCCTCATTTAGCTTTTAATCTCACTTTTGTAGACAACTTACAAAATTCTTAAATTGTTCAATCAGATTTCTTTCTCTTGGTTGTGTGTTTAAGGATCTCAAGACGGGGCGAAAGATTGGTAGCGGAGCTGAACGTGGTGGCCTATATTACCTGACCAATAATATTCCCTCCCACCCAGTTGCCTTTCACTCATCAGAGTCTGCCTATCATCAACACTGTCGGCTTGGTCATCCATCTCTTCAGAATTTGAAGCATTTAATGCCCTCTAGTTCTCTTACAGAGCTGTCATGTGAAGTCTGTGAGTTTAGTAAACATCATAGAGTAAAATTTTATCCTAGAGTTGAGCGTTGTGTGTCGAGTCCTTTTTAGTTAGTTCATTTAGACATTTGGGGGCCTATTTATGTGCCCAATGTTTTTGGTTTTCAGTACTATATTATTTTCGTTGATGATTTCTCTCGTGTTACATACCTCTATCTTATGAAAGAGCGGTCTTAATTGAAGTCTATTTTTAAGTCATTTTATATGGAAATAAAAACTCAGTTTAATATATGCATTCGTATGTTTCGTTCCGATAAGGCACACAAATATTATCATACTACTCTTTCTCAATTTTTTGATGATCATGTTATTATTCATCAGTCGTCATGTGCTCAGACTCCACAACACAATGGAGTTGCCGAATGCAAGATTCGACTTTGTCTAAAGTTATTCGTGCAATATTATTCAAATGCGGGTTCCTAAGTCTTACTAGAGCAATGCGGTCCTTACAGCTTGTTATTTAATTAACCGTATGCCATCTACTGTTCTTGGAGGTCAGGTTTCCCATACGGTCTTGTTTCCCGGCCAGCCTCTCCACTCGTTACCCCCTGGGTGTTTGGGTGCACGTGTTATGTTCATGCCCTGGATCCTGACTGGAGCAAACTACACCCTCGATCCATTAGGTGCATTTTTCTAGGTTATTCTCGTACTCAGAAAGGGTGTAAATGATACTCTCCAACTTTACGTTTTCATTTTGTGTGTACGGATGTCACACTTAATGAGTCACTTCCTTTTTATTTCAGAGCTTGTCACTACCAATGATTTGCTTGCATTTGAGTCTGTGTTTCTTAAAGCCGTCCCGTCCGGTAGTGCCCCTCCACCACAACCTTTGTAGGTGTGTCCCAAACCTCCACCAATACCATCTCAGCCAGAGCCAACTTAGCGAGCGGAACCATCTCAGCCTGCCTCTCCATCTTTCCCCCCGTTGTGTGATCTGGTCACAGATGATCGTCCTATTACCCACCGTAAAGGTATTCGGTCGTGTACTACACATCCCATTGCTTGGTTTGTTTCCTATAATCGTATATCTACCTCTCTTCGTGCTTTTACTACTTTGGCGTCTTCCGTTTTTGTTCCGAACACTGTTTAGGAGGCCTTATCTCTCTCTGCGTGGCGACAAGCTATGGAAGAGGAGATGTCTGCTCTTCATCACAATTACATTTGAGAGTAGGTTTCTCTTCTTGCTAGTAAGGCTATTGTTGGCTGTCTTGGGTATTCACTGTCAAGTATCTTCCTCACGGCACTGTTGAATGCTATAAGGCTCGCCTTGTTGCCAACGGCTACACTTAGACTTATGGTGTTGATTACTCAGAGACGTTCTCTTTGGTTGCCGAACTTGGTTCTGTTCAAATCCTTATGTCTCTTGCTGCGAATCTTGGTTGACCATTGTTTCAACTGGATGTCAAAAATGCCTTTCTCCATGGGAATCTTCAGGAGGAAGTTCACATGGAGCAACCGAAAGTTCACATGGAGCAACAACCTGGGTTTGTTGCTTAGGGGGAGTGTAATCAGGTATGTCAACTTCGCAAAGCTCTCTATGGGCTTAAGCAATCTCCTCGAGCATGGTTTGGTAAGTTAGTGATACAGTTGTTCGATTTGGCATGCGTCACAGTCATCTGCCATTCAGTGTTCCCCCTCACCTATGACCGAGGAAAAGTATTGTTAATAGTCTACGTGGATGATATTATCATTACTGGTGATGATCAGCGATATATTGATAAGTTAAAAACTTTCTTACATCAGCAGTTTCATATCAAGGATTTGGAAAAACTTTAGTACTTCTTGGGTATTGAGGTGGCACAATCCAAAGAAGGTATTAGCTTATCACAAAGGAAGTATGTGCTGGATATTCTTGAGGATACCGGTTTATTGGGGACTAGGCCTGTCGAGACTCCTATGGATTGCAATGTCAAATTGTATGTGGATCAGGGGGAGCTACTCCTTAACCTTGATCAGTATCGCTGGTTGGTTGGTAAGCTCAATTATCTTACGATTACTCATCCAGATATTTCATTTGTTGTTAGTTTGGTGAGTCAGTTTGTGTCTACTTCTCGCCATCCACATTGGGAAGCAATTCTTGGGATTGTGAAGTATCTTAAGTTACATCTAGGACTGGGCTTGTTTTATCGATCTAGTGGACATTTACGCGTTAAGGCATTTACTGATTCTGATTGGGCAAGAGGACCATCTGATAGGAGATCCACTACTGGCTATTGTGTCTTTCTTGGTGGTAATATTGTCAATTGGAAGAGTAAGAAGCAGACAGTGGTCGCCCGGTCTAGTGCAGAAACAGAGTATAGCGTAATGGCACATACAACATGTGAGGTTGTATGGTTGCGATCATTTCTAGAGGAGATAGGGTTCAGTGTGCAATTGCCTATGCCTTTGTATTGTGACAATCAAGTAGCTATTCACATTGCTTCTAATCCGGTATTTCATGAGAGGTCTAAGCATATCGAAGTTGATTGTCATCTAGTGCGAGAAAAGTTTACTGGTGGTGTGATAGCTACTCCGTATGTGTCTACGAGTGCTCAGTTGGCTGATATGTTTACTAAATTATTGTTCAAACCACGGCTAGGGTTGATATGTAACAAGCTGGGACTTTATGATATTTATTCTCCAGCTTGAGGGGGAGTGTTAGAATAGTTTGTGTAGTTTGTGTTAGTCCCACATCGGGTAAGTTGGTTATGTAATGCAGCGTATGCTAATATAAATAAAGCTTTCGTGTGTTAAGGTTAATTAATAGTGACTAAGTTGGTTTAATAGCTATCTTTCATCACACTTAAATTTAAGTACCATTTAAAATATAGACTTAAATAGATTTAAAAATTAAGTAGCCTAGTACCAACTTACTTTTAGCTGAATTTGTGAGCAATAGTATATCACCCATTCTTTACCACCACCACCACCACAATGCCATTGCTGTAAGCACTACCACCAGCACTATCGCCACCACCATGCCATCGTCCTTGGCAATAAAGGAACGACCACGAGTTCTCTCTTCTCTCAGGGCTCTATGAGATTGATAAGGGCTCCTTAACACCGATGGTCTCCTTAACACCAAAGGTCATCCTCCTTCGTCTTGATTCTGCTAGAACCTTACCTTGCAAACTTTGTAACTAGCATCATCCTTGATTCTACCTAAGCCTTGGGTCTACCCTAGGTGGGGCTTAGACATCTACAAAGTCAAATTGTGTGTCTACGGTACTTATGAAATCACACATTATTCTGGTCGCAAATCAAGTACCAAAATTGGCTAGACATCTATGATGGGTCTAGTCAAACTGTTTGTTAATTCTGACTAGATTAATCCTACTAGAAATCTAGTCAAATTACTAAGAAAACATATTACACGTTAAATCACACAATTTAAATACGGTGCCATTTAAATAAAGTGCAATTGTTTCAATTTCAAAAACTAGGGTCACTACCGTGTACAAGACTTTTTTGTTTGTTGCCTTCTTTTTGAATTTGGGTGGCATGACCCTTCAAAGGTTCGTTTTAATATGTACCGAAAAGGGAAAAAAAAGAAAAATTAGCCTAAAATGTAGCAAGTAGTCACTTGTTTGGATATCTGCTGAAAATTTGATATCTTCTGTGAAATCTTTTATTATATATTGTGCTTCATTTTCCATATTAAATGAAACTTTTAGGCATGAAGCCAAGTTCATTGAGGAAATTGTTGTTGAAGTCAAAAGGAAGCTAGGTGGCAAGGTTGTCGGTCATCAAGTAAGCACAAATTCTCAAACCAAGCTTGTTGACTACATGTATACTTGTTTTATGAAGTAATTAGGAGAAATTGTTACAGATAGCAATGTAAAATAACTTGAATTATTGAACAAAATTAATTAATTAATTAAGATTATTTTCTTATTTAAATTGCAACTTTTTCAATATACAACAATTTTATTTTCAAAAGTATTGAAGATTTGGGCCCCCATCCTGGGATATGCATGATGATCTACTTGTTTTTTCCAAAATATTAGAAAAGTTGCCAAATCGCCCAATGGATACTTTGGAAAAAGATGAAGGAGGAACCGGCCAACTATTTCCATTAGCCAACCAACAAGATTTGTTTTCTCCAGCTTTGAGAGTTTTCTTTTTGTCAGAAAAACACAAATCAACTCAAGTTTTGGGAGTATATATGTAGCAGTACTATGGTTTTATTTTTGTAATGCTAATGCTTGACTCTTGGATTTGTCAGGGAAGTAGTCAAATTTTGATTCCACCAACAAAAGATTTTGTGGAATTCACTGAGGCAAGGAACACAGAGAATGTCTGGGAATGTTTGATGAATGATGAAGTTAGTAAGATTGGCGTTTACGGAATGGGAGGCATTGGCAAAACAACCATCATGAAGCATATTCATAATCAGCTGATCCCCTTAAGCAAGTTTATTGTTTATTGGGTCACTGTGTCTAAACCATTTAGTATTACAAAGCTACAGAGCGACATTGCTAAGGCTCTGGAACTTAGTTTTTCGGATGATGAAGATGAACTTAAAAGAGCAAGAGAACTATATGCAGCACTTTCCCGAAACAAGAAGTATGTTATCATCTTTGATGATTTATGGGAAGCGTTCTTTTTGGACACGGTGGGTATTCCAGAACCAACACCAGATAACGGGTGTAAAATAGTGTTAACCACACGCTCGTGGGATGTTTGTAGAATGATGGGTTGCACAAATGTTAAAGTGGAGCTTTTCACGGAGCAAGAAGCGTTGACATTATTCCGCAGCAAGGCCATTGAAAATGACACGGTACTTGCTCCAGAAATTGAAAAAATTGCAATTCAAATTGCCAAAGAATGTGCACGTCTGCCGCTTGCAATTGTTACCGTAGCTGGAAGTTTGCGTGGATTGAAAAGAACCCGTGAGTGGAGAAATGCATTAAATGAATTGATCAGGTCGACGAAAGATGCCAGCGACGGTGAAAGTGAGGTTTTTGAGCGACTGAAATTTAGTTATAATCGCCTAGGAGATAAGGTGCTCCAGGATTGTTTCTTGTATTGTTCCTTGTATCCCGAAGACCATGCCATCCCTGTGGAAGAGTTGATAGAGTGGTGGATTGCTGAGGAACTAATAGTTCAGATGAACAGTGTAGAAGCAATGTTTGACAGAGGTCACGACATATTGAGAAAACTAACAAGCAGATGCTTATTGGAGAGCTTTACTGATGAATTTGGGGGAGAATGTCTTTGTATGCATGATTTGATAAGAGATATGGCTCTAAGAATGACAAGTAGTAGTCCTCGATTCATGGTAAAAGCTGGTGAGAGACAAGAAAGCATACCGGATGAAGACTGGTATGAGGATGTTGAGAAGATTTCCTTCATGTACAGTCAAATGAGAGAACTTCCAATCAGACCACCTGTTTGCCCTCGGCTTACCACATTACTTTTGAATGGAGTTTTGTTACAAGAGATTCCAGATTCTTTCTTCACCTATATGCATCGTCTTAAGGTTTTAGATTTATCCGAAAACAAGATAAATTCGCTGCCACAGTGCATCTCTGACTTGGAGAATTTGCATGCACTAATACTGGCCAGCTGTTATTGCCTAATGTATGTGCCGTCATTGGAGAAACTGAAGGCTCTGAAAGTGTTAATACTGACTGGGACTTTGATTGAAAAAGTACCAGAAGGTATAGAAGATCTGGTTAATCTCAGAAAGCTTGACCTCTCAAATAATGTGCTTGTCAGGATATTTCCTAGCTGCAAGTTGCGCAGGCTCTCAAAACTACAATTCCTAAGAATGGACGGAACAGAGGTATTCATAACAGCAGAAGATCTCCTGTTTTTGAGGGAATTAAAGGTTGTCTCAGTCCAATTTCACAATGTAAATGGGCTTAACAAGTATGTGACATCTCAGAACTTCCAAGGGTTGGAGAAGTACCGTCTTTTAGTGGGAGGAAGTGTTGTTAGAGGACCACTTCATGGAAAAGAAGTTGGTATCAATTGCATATTTGAACCTTCTGGAAGTGGAGTCAATCAGCTAGTGCTACCTGCCGACACAGATTTCTTTCTTCTTGAAGAATACCACAATCTCATTAGCTTATCAGCTATTCCATCCCTGAAACATGCCAGAGGCAGATGTCTTGTCAGATTGTGTAATTGTTTAGAATCCATCTTTTCATCATCATCCTTCTCAGAAAATGGCCAGATCTCTCTACAAACCGTCAAGTCATTAGTTTTGGCTGGGTTGCCCAGATTTAGGGTACTATTTGATGGGATTAGCCTACCTCACAGAATTTACTTTCACCTTAAAGACTTGACCATCCGGAAATGTGAGATTGTGAAAAATATTTTCCCTTCTCAGTTTTTACAGAACTTCCCGAACCTCGAGAAACTCTCAGTGTGTTTTTGTGAGAATGTGGAGGACATAATAGTTGAAATAGAAGAGGTGAGTGATCGGGGAAATCATCAAGATCATAGCAACTCAATCAGTCTCCCAAATCTCAAGTGTTTAGATCTGGAAGACCTACCAAGTCTGAAAAGCATATATAATGGGGTGATGGTGTGTCAATCTATAGAAGAAGTGATGGTACTTGGGTGTCCCATGCTAAGGAGACTACCTCTTTCTCTGCATGTTGATAGCGAGCAAGCAACAACACCACCTGCTCTCAAGGATATTAAAGGAGAACAAGAATGGTGGGAGTCCCTGGAATGGGATGATCAACTCACCAAAACCATTCTTCAGCCTTTTTTCGGAGATAACAGGTAAATATCATTGTATCGCGTTTGATTTGTCATATGGTTAACTCTGTCTCAGTGGTGACTTGCGAAATTTTCAAGTCCAAATTTGGAGCTCTAGAGACATTTCCAAGCTGGTGTGGCCCTTATACCTACATTATTGGTGTAGCAGTCCCTCAGCTGATTGTGTTATTTATAACCCAACTTTGATTGAGCTTTGATAGAGTGATCTGATCTATAATCTCGCTGCCAGGCTGGAGCAATCCATTATTTTCCATAAATCAAATGTTTTTGTTTTGGCATAAAAAATCTTTTTTGTTAATGTTGTTTATGCACGCGTTAGTATTGTTTACGCATGTTTATGCATGCATAAAAAATTATTCCTTTGTTGATAAAAAAGAAATATTGTTTATGCATGTTCTGTTTTGACGAAAAATTAGTATGTTTGGCATGCAGCTTGCAACTTCTTGTTGCTTGAAAATACAAGTAGTTGATTAGTGAGGTAACTTCACATGCCTGGCATCCATGAGATTTTCTTTCTCATGAGGTAATTCACATGTTTATATGTATGAAATACTGGAAGTGTTAGCTGCTGATGTAGTTGTGACTCCTACTTGATTGATACCAAAACCAAACCAAACCGAGCCTTATGTCCCAATCAATTGGGGTTGGCTACAGGAATCATTTTTTTCCATTGAGCTCTGTCAAGTGCTTCTTGTTCACTATATCAAACCTCAAAATTGTGCAAATTTATGAGAAAGTCATATACACATAATACATACATGCATTTACAATGCACATGTACACACGTGCAGTTATAATTTATTGTTCTGTTTTTTCAATTAATTATGTAGTTGCAAATTAGTAAGTCACAAAAGCAATTAGGGGAATGATTTTCATACACCCCAAATTGATATCCAAACCTCCTTTTTTGTATTTTAGTGAAATTTTTGTGTGTAAAAGTTTCACTAAAAGACAAAAAAGAGAGTGTGGATATCAACTTAGGGGGGTGAAAATCAATTACCAAAGGATTATTAATTCAAAATGTAATGGCAAAAAGCTAACCATTCTCCCTAACTTTTTTGTCTAATAAAAACTTTTTAGTATTTTTTACTTTTCATATTTTTTTGCTTAGCTTTTCGTCATTCTTTTTGGGATTAATCATTCATATCGATGAAAGGAATTAGAAAAGTATAAAAATGCTTAACCAAAATTGAAAAAAGTTCATATAAGACAACACTTTACAACTGTTTTGTAATTTTTTCGTCTTTAGTGAACCTTTTTTTCCTTTTGGTCATGATTTTTTTTTCTTTTAGACTCCTCTCGTCAAGGCTGATAATTAATCCAAAAAATATGATTCGAATCTAAAAAAAATTGAGAAACTACGAAGAAGACATGAAAACCAAAAAGACAAAAAAAGTTCAGGAGAATAGATAAAAAGGTGCTCTGTTACATGTATATAGATTCAATTTCTTGAGTTGCTATAGAGTGTGTCTAGACGCGAACACATGAATAGAGAATGTAATTTTCAAAGCATGGTTTAGTCACTGTGAGATGAATCAAGCTTGAGTTATGCTTGTTTACGCAATAACCTTATAAAGCCTGCCCCATTTTGTTTTCCTTGTTACATACCTCATATTGGCTAATGAAGTAGTAGCTAGTTTTAAATTATGTCTGAGACTCAGTTGTTTTGTACTCTTGTTGAATTCCTTTTCCAGCTGATCCGAATGACGAGTTTTAGTGTGTCTTCCGATTTGATTGATTGATCTCAACAAATTGCCCTGCAGTTCTGATGATCGATGACCTTTCATCTATGTCTTCCGATTCAATTCATCTCAATAAATGAGGTAAGTGACCTTCTACCACGTCAACAATATTGTCTTTGGAAAATGTTTAGAACATTTCAGGTGTGAAATCTCCGATTCAATGTCATGAGAAATTAGACACTGAATTGGAATTCCCATTAACAATGAGATTGGCTTAATTATTTGTGAATCGCGATCATGTGCTTAGTCACTGTCGCGTTGTCTTGTAAGCTAGTGGATTCATGCATCTTTTGATCAAGAAAGATGTTACATGAGGTGATAAATCGCGTGGTAATTACTATCAAGTATGACACATAGAATGAGTTTCTTTTGTCCTTGCATAACAGTTCATGGTTTTGGCCCCTATCACGGGCTCATGTCGTATGAAGAAATTAAGATACGCGTGTCAGATGATGAGTTTTGAATATAGAACTATTTAATTTGTTTCTTTATTGAATACTGAATCCTAGGATTGATAACCCCGAATTTCTTCTTATACTTGGCCAAACAAGTTCTGGTGTGTAGTTGCTTATTGAATTGGTTGTTTTGCTTCTTTGTTAATTACAGATATAATGGATGGTGCTGTGAGCACGGGTTATTCTCGGGTCGCAGGGTAGAGAGTACAAGGTATTTTGAATTTTTCTATTGGAACAATAGTTTGTTTTTCATCGCAAAACTCTAGTTTGCTTTTATGGTAAGAATTGATACTCTTGATATTCAATTTGTGGGACTTCAATCTCCAGTTGTATCTTGTTCTGACTTTTGACTCCTGCGCTTTATATTGTGTAGTGTGGATTATTGATTGAGTTTTTTTCTCGATGTTTTTCAATGTTTTCTCCCCATATTTGTTGTGGTGCTCTCTGATTTAGCGATTTACTGAATGGGTAAAATAAAAGGAGCTAAAATGTTATATCATATGAAGCAGAGTAGACAATGACTATCAATCTCTTGTTTAGCCAAGATTGATAGTGAACTTGGAATTTACCTAGCGAAATTTCACACTACACAGATTTGACATCCACTTCTGGCCGGAGAAATTTCACTAAATTTGAAATTTCACTAACTTTGGAAATTCATTAATTTTGAAATTTCATTAACTTTGAAATTTCACAGATTTTGAAATTTCAATAATTTTCATCACAAATTCTGAAATTTCAATAATTTTCACTAGTTCTGAAATTTTACTAATTTTTACACGCTTCGAGCTCGTGAATTTCACTTGATTTGAAAACACAGTACTGACTACGTAGAACCACCTAGTGAAATTCACGAGCTTTCTTAGAAACAATACATAAATTCGAACTACGTAGAACAACCTAGCGAAATTCACCAGTTTCGAGCTCGTGAATTTCCATAGCTTAGAGCTCATGAATTTCAGTAGTTTGGAAAATACTGAATTTTTATGGATGTAGGGAAAAGAAGTTTGTATCATTTCCGAAACTGAACCTTTTTGAAAGTGGAATCAATGAGCTAGTTGCTACCTAGTGCAACTTCGTAATTTTGCAAGCTTAGAGCTCATGAATTTCATTATTTCTGTATATCTAGTTTGCTAAAAGAAATTATTCATGTTCTTGGTTGACCGAAAATTATGTCTGAGATGCAACTTGCAACTTCTTGTTCCTTAAAAAATACAAGTATTGATTCGTCCAATCCCTAAGTTAATTTGACAGTATATTCGTAAAAGACAATGGAAGTGTAAGTTATTGATTTCACTTGCATCATGGTTGATTTGAAATATCGCTAATTGTATCCTGGTAATGACTTGCGAAATTTTCAATTCCAAAATTGGGGCTCCAGAGCCACTACACTACAAGAAAAACGGCTTTTTGCGTCATCTTTTCTGCGACCGCACTTTATGTAGTCGCAAAAAGTACGTAATTGGGACAACAAAAAGTGCAATTGTAAAAAAATAAAATAATTGCGTCTGCAAGTTTTTGCTGTTGGCGTTTATGTTGATTGGCATTCTAGCGATGTATGATGCGGTTTTATTTTTTCTTGTTTTTGTCTATTTTTTATTGTGCGATTGAGTATTTATCTAATTTTTTTGTTACTTATTCATTCAAGTGTTTTTTGAAAGAGTAGATTATGGTGCGCTCACAAGCTGCTTCAAGGGCATTCTCCATTCTTGTGTTATCTGTCTCGTTTCCCTTTAGCCTCTATTTTTGCATTCAAGATCGATAATAAATGCCATTACATTTTGGAAGCAGTGAGATGTTTTGGATTAAAGTGACTAGATATTATATTTTGGAAGTGAGTGAAAGAATGCAATGTTTTGAAAATGTTTATGCCAATTGGATATCATAGAATATATTTGTGGCTTCTTTGGCTAAAAAAAAAAAGCTTATTGGCAATTACAATCTTTATCCACTACCTTTTTTACGATGGCATTTTTTGGGGGACTCAAAAAATGCTACTACCAGAATCTTTTAGCCACTGCCATGTAGCAGTCGCAAATATAGTGTAGCAGCGACTGCATTGCGCAATCACAAAAAATAGTGTATAAGTGATTGCACTCTGTACAGTCACAAATATAGAATATTAGCGACCACAAAAATGCGGGCTCTAAAAGATGAATTTGCAGTCGCTAATATGTTGCGACGGTAGCATGCCTACGCAAATGACCTTTTGACACCCAACCAATCGCGTCCCTATTTTTGCGATCCCAAATAACTTTTGCGACTGCATAGTGAGCAGTCGTGACCACATAGTGAGCAGTTGCGACCGCATGTTACGGGCAAAAAGCCTCTTTTTTGGTGGTGACTTCCAAGTGTTGTAGCCCAAATACCTACACTCTTTGATTTCTCTCACCCAAAATGCCATAAACAGTAGTTCTAAGGGAGCCCTTAACACACCCATACTGAAAATAAAGAACTTATGAGTGATGAAGGCACCAATCTAACCTCTTTCTCACTCAATCTCACTAAAAATGGAAAGATTTGATGAAAATAGCTTCTCTTACTTGTCTCACCTGTAATGGTGTGTTTGAAAATGTAAAGAAATTTGAAAGGAAAATTTACTATATGCTATTTTTGCTTTTTCGATTTTCTTTTCTTTTTCAACTACCAACCAGAGAAAAAGAGGAAATTAAAGAAAAAGAAGTCAATTATTCCTAATTTCCTCTTTTTCTCTTTTTCAACTACCTACCAACCAAAATGATTTCAAAAGTCTATTTTTTCTTTTAGCTTACTTTTTAAACACGAATTGTATAAAGACACTATTTTTTGAAACACAAATTGCATAAAGATACTCTATTTTAATTGAGTTTAATTTATGTTTTTATTCCCTAAGTTATATAAAATTTGTCTACTTCGTCCCTAACTATATAAATTCTAATTTTATCTCCTCAACTATCGGATTCCATGCAATTGAGTTCTTTTCACACATCTTTTAAGCGATAAAATTGCCTGGAATCCAATAATTGAGGTGATAAATTTAGAGTTTTTATAGTTTAGGGATGAAATAGACAAACTGTGAATAGTTTGGGAAGGAAACATAAATAACTCCAGGCAAACTGTGAAAACTGTGAATAGTTTGGCAAACTTTGAGATCACAGCGAGACTGGTTCGAGAGAGATCAAGAGAGAGGGAAATCTGGTCGGAAATGGAAGTTCCAGGATCGTCCAAGAAGATGATCGCGACGCAAGCGGAGATGGTCGAGGAGAGGGTCCCACTTGCCTACAGGGACCAGTGCGCCCACCTTCTTATACCCCTCAACAAGTGCCGTCAATCGGAGTTGTACCTCCCTTGGAAGTGCGAGAGCGAGCGCCACACCTACGAGAAGTGCGAGTACGAGCTCGTCATGGAGCGGATGCTCCAAATGCAGAAGATTCGTGAACAAGAGGCCAAGTTGAAGCAGTCGCAGAAACAGGGCACCGCCATTCCTATCATCCCTAACACCGCCAATGCTTGATGTACTCTCCGCAATTGGATAAACCCGATGGTTCGTCGTTCCGATTCCGTCAAACTATTATGATTTGAATGGTTTATTTTGGATCTTTGAATAATGGGTGTCTGAATTTCAAGTTCAATCTAGGGTTTTTTGTTTGGGGATTGTTGACTGTGCTTGTCTTTAACTCAATGTTGGAATTCTATGTATTTTCTACATATATTCAGGCAGGCAAACTGTGTTATTTAATATGGTTTAAATTTTGGTGCACAAGTTATTAACTTTGAATCAAGCAAAATCTAGGTTTCTTGGTAGGGGTTCGTTGACTGTGGCTACTGGCTTTGGCTTGGGTTGTTTCTTAATGGTCAGATATTTCGATTTTAATTCAATATTGCCCCTGCTCTTTGCTATGTTGTTTTTTAGTCTTTGGTTTGATTTTTGGACACTCTGTGTCTCCGGTACTGAGGGTCCGTTTGGGAGCCTCTTTTTTTATTTTTTGGTTTCTCTTTTTTGGTTTATGGGTGTTTGGCAGCCAAGGGGAGAAAGAGTTTTCCCAAAACTGTTTCTCCATTTTTCGGGATAGAGAGCAGAAAGCAAAAAGAGGTTCATACCTCATTTTCAACTTCTACTTATGGATTTCTCTCATCTCTCTCTCCCAAAATGCATTCTGCACATTTCTTCCAAACACTCATCCCAGATTCAAAAGTCATTCTGGTCATAATCCAAAAAATCAAAAAGCCAAAAACTTAAAAATGAAAAGCTGAAAAGTCGGCTCCCAAACACTCTCTGAATCGTGATTGAGGTCTTGAAGGTGTCGGTGGGTATCTATGTTTTCAGCAGAATCCAATTTGTTTGGAATGAAGTTAGAGTGTCTTGTGCTGACGAGACTTCTTTATGGTTCTTATTGTAGGCTTGTAAGTTTCATTGTGCAAATTTTGGGGCTTTGTGCGGGCAATTATTGTTAATAGAGGATTTCTTGATCCATGGGCTTTCTGTGCAGTGTAAGTATTAGGAGGGATTGCCATTAATGGCTTCCTGGAATCAGGTTAGAGAAGTAGGCACTTGGTTGTGATGTGTGGTAAAATGTGGTGCTCCTGGTAGTGTCGGCATAAATCTCCCGATAGTGGGTAGCTAGTTTCATGGGTTACATGGTGTGGAACTTCTTAAATTGGGATGCTACGTCGTTCTTATTGAAGTTTCTGCAAGCAAGGAATTACTTTTTTTTTTTTTGGGGAAGGAAGCAAGGGATTACTTATAACTACAATAGGAGCCCTGTGATTGAAATAGATTCGCATTTTAACTTAGTGTATTGGATTAGTTTTTAAAGCTTATCGTATAGAAGTGGATGTGAGTCTTTATTACTTTGCTTGTGATCGTCCAGGACTCCAGGCAACATGTATCTGTTCTTACCTTGGATTCCCCTACGAAAGAACAGTTCTTTAAGATAAATAGGAAGTTTCAGTTTTGTTTAGGCTTATTTTTGCCCGATTTGAATTAAGAAATCTGGTATTACCTTTATGGCCAAATGCAGCAGTATGGAGTCATTGAGTTTGGCATTAGCACTTAAAAGCCTGTTGTAACATGTGTTTCTACTTGCAATTTCAGTTTTAAAGTTAGGCTAAAGCTCTAAGGTTTCAAGTATATGCTGTCTTAAAATGTTATACTGCTTCTCCTAGCCATCTTTTCCATTGGACGATAAGGAGTACTCGCTCCATCCCATTTGGGGATTCCAACTTTTTAAGGGAGCATAATGATTGCTCCAAAAAGTAGTTCACTTTCCAAATATACCCTCCGATTTGAAAATTTATTGATGGAAATAGTAGTAGTTTTATTTAAACACAAGGGCAAGGATGGTATTTTATCAATTTTCTATTGATATTTTTGGAAAGTGGAAATCCATAAGGGACAGAGGGAGTATTTTACTTGTACACGTGGTAACATACGAGGGACATCTTTGGGTAACCCTAATTTTTGGTTATTTTAGTTAAACTTACATAAAGGTTGGTTTGTGAATAGGCGGCGGATCCTCTGTCCAACTAAGCCTGTCCGACCTCCCTGTCCCACACCCTAGCTGCTGCCACGTCACCCATTTTCCTCCCCTTTCCAGCCCTCTAACTCTTCCTACTCTGTTAACTCAACTACTCAAGCCACTTTTAAGCCTTTGGAAAACCCACCTTTTTGTTTAATATACTGATCCTATGGACAAAACTTCCCTTTCACGTTTTGTTCCTTCTGGCGCCAAACTTGGTGGAGACTAAAAGTCTCTTTTTGTTTCCCTAGGATTTATTTGCCCACTTTGACACTTTTATATTGAGAGAGAGAGAGAGAGAGAGAGAGAGAGAGAGACCAATGGATCTTTTTCTCCAAAACTTGACATGAAATTTATGACAGAAGAGGCAGCATATCAATTTTATAATGCCTATGCCTACAAACTTGGATTTAGTGTGCGTGGAAGTAAAGATCATAAAGATAAGAGAGGGAGGTTAGTAACTAGGATTTTTTGTTGCTCTTGTGAAGGTAAACGGGGGAAAGATAAACGGGATGGTACTATTAAATCTCACCGCCCTGAGACAAGATTTGGTTGTTTGGCACGAATCAAAATCAAATATTGTCGGGAGACCAATCTATATTATATTGCTGAATCTGCTAGTGTGCATAATAATACGTCTTGTATGTGAAACGAAGTCCCACATCGCCTGGTTACCAATGTAATATGAAATATATAAGTGTGAGGGCACCCTCACTCAATGAGCTAGCTTTTGGGTTTGAGTTCTACCCAAAACCGTGTAACATGGTATCAGAGCTAGGTACCAGAGATGGGTAGGGTGCATGTCTTTGGCGTGCACGCAGTAGGTGCTGCCGAGTGTGCACACTGCGCGTGAGGGAGGGTGTGAAGCGAAGTCCCACATCGCCTGGTTACCAAAGTAATATGAAATATATAAGCGTGAGGGCACCCTCACTTCATGAGCTAGCTTTTGGGGTTGAGTTCTACCCAAAATCGTGTGACAGTGTACTCCAAGTAAGACTTACTTACGTAGGTTTCATTAGAAGTTTATTGTTACCCTAGCAACCTAAGCAAATATGGCAAATGATTCCGGCTCGAAGGGCGATAGTTGAGTTTATGACTACAGAAGTTGGTGGGCGAGAGTCTCGGGTTTATTTCTCAAGATTAATTTCTCTCGTGGTTGAAGATTCTTGATCTAAGTCATTCCTATTACCTTGCCAAGATGCCTGACTTCTCGGGACCCCCCAATCTTGAGCGACTGATGCTTGAAAACTGTGCAAATCTAGACGAGGTTCATAATCTATTGGACACCTAGAGAGACTTGTTTTGTTAAATTTGAAAGATTGCAAAATTCTGAGGAGACTCCCAAGAAGCATTGGTATGTAGGGCCGGCCCAGACCCAAGCCTGGCAAGACCTTGGGCTAGGGCAACTCCCCTGGGCCAGGGCGACCCACCCAAAAAAAAAAAATCATAGGTTGTATATAAATAGAAAAAGTTTCCATTTATTTCCAAACCGATGCCTTGGCGTGTTGGTCTGTTGAAGTTACCAATTTTCCGCATGACTCGAGTTCAAATCATTTCCCAACTATTCTACCTTTTTTTCTTTTTTTTTTTCATTAGGCCAAAAAAAAAAAAAAGTTCTATAGTACTAGCTCAAAACCACTTTAAGCCCATTGAGTTTAATAAAAGTCCAAAATGACAAAACCTTCAGCCTTGCTCTCTCTCTACTATAGGGATCGAGATGCAGAATATTAAAATCGAGGGTTCTGAAATCCGAAATCTTTGCAACTCCCCAATTCAAAATCGAGGTGATTCTTTTGAAATCCTAGTCTCTCTCTCTATCTCGATATTGTTTTCTCTAGAAACTTTCCGACAATTCGGATCGTGTTAATTATAAAATAAAACACTATAACCAATTAACCGGGGTTACATTTGATTTTGAATCTTTTAAATGTTATTTAAGCTAAAAACACAATACAACCTCGATTTTGCTTTGTTCTTTTACTTGTATGGTTTTTTTTTTTTTCTTACGACTTATTACTAGTATGAGGGCAACCAAGCTCGGGGTTCGGCTGGGGCAACCTAAACGTCAGGGCCGGCCCTGTTGGTATGCTAAAGCTTTTGGAAAAACTTTGACATCTCTGGTTGTTCCAACCCTGGGCAATTGCCACTAGACAAGAAATATGGTGTCTCTAACCGTGCTCCATGCAAATGCAACTTCCATACTTTCATCATAAGTAGCACAGACACGGACACGGACACGGAAATTCTAAAAAAATGGACACGGACACGGACACGGCAATATTTATATATATTAAATTAAATATATGTATGTATGTAATTTTTTTCCAGCTTAAATTGCAAAATGCAACACCTTTTAACGTATATAAAATGTAAACACTTTTTCCATGCAAAATGTGTATATATAGGAATAGTTAAAGAAGGGTTAATTACACTTTTTATCCCAAACATCTTAACAATAACATTTTTACCCCTGAAAAAATTTGAAAAATTACAAATTGGCCCTGTGTCCCCAGCCGTCTCCCCCACGTGTCCCCACCTTGTCCCCCCTGTGTCCCCCAAAAAAATTCAAAAAAAAAAAAATTAGGGACACGCCACATACGTATTTGGGTGTGTCCCCGTGTCCGACACGTGGATGGGAAAGCAATTCAATCTTTCGACTTTCATCCAGCCTTGGCTATGGAAGCCAAAAAAGAGTCCAGAAACTTCATGGGCTTTTTTTCCGTAGTCCTTGGTCAAATTAAGTCTTAGACACTTCAATCTGTGGGAATATGCTTTTCCCAGAGATATTAGCAGCCTATCGTCATTGAATTTTTTAGACTTGAGCTATAATCCAATCCGCAGTCTCCCAGATTGCATCAAAGATCTAAATGGGCTCCAGAGCCTTCACATAAATAATTGCAACCTCCGGAGGCTAGTGGTATTCCACAGGAAATGTTAATGTTCAGATTTCAAACAATATGGGCTTGTCTAACTTGGAATCCCTGGGAATCCCAATTGTGGACATAAAGGCAGTCTCTTCAACAGGACAAATGAAGCTCCCTCTCCAGGTGCTCTCTCTCTCTCTCTCTCTCTCTCGTTTGAGCAACGCACTGCGTTTGTAATATCCTGTGGTTTTATGCACTGTGTAACTAATGCCTTAATTTTTCTGGCACATGGATGTCAAGAAGCACAAATATTCTGAACTTTTTTTTCCAGGTAGCAAGGTTCCACCTTGGTTCACTCTTACGAGTACCGGATCCTTGATTTCTTTTATTGTGCCTCCACGCCTTAATTCCAGAAATCCGAGGCTTAGAGTGTATGTGCTCTGTATGGTGAGTACTCCTCACTTCCTCGGTTATGAATATAATGTTTTGACCTTTGCTGAGTTATTTATTGACATAGATATGTTATCAGTAATAAAAACAAGGGTCTCGTTTGGAGCCATCACCCGAGTGTCCTTGGATTTCCAGAAGCTGGTGAGAATATGGTATGGTTTAGTTTCTGGAACTTTGAAAATCAGTTGGAGTCCACATTTGTCATGTACTCAAATTCAATCAACTAGTGAAGAAGAAAAAGAATCCCAACAAATTAGTCCTCTCGAGATGTTTTTTCCAGGAAACGCATCTGCTGACGGATTGCAACTCGAATGTCACATGATGCATTGCAAGTACTGTCCTAGTCTAAGCCCTCACCCTCGGACGTACCCTTGATTCTCCTAATTGGGATTTATCATAGAGCTATAAGATGAGAGTAATTCTGGATGCTTATTTCATAACTTTTGCCCCAAAGCCGTTATTTTCTTTTTGTTTCCCGCTATTTCTGAACAAATTAGTCCTCTTGTTATATTCTTATGGCGATTGTTCCTTTACAAACCGGTGGAATGGGTAACAGGTGGTAGAAATAAAACTCTCTCTGCGTTCAGCCCAAGAGAAAGAAAAAAAACTCCCTTGTCTCTCTCTTTCTCTCTGCCATCAGTGGTGAGATACTTAGAACTTTAGAACTGGTGGTAACCTCTGTGGCTGGCCAACGATGGAAACTGGTTAGCATCATTTGTCCGCCTGCTATATGTTTGACTAAATGCCTCAGTAGTGTAACTTTGTTTGGTGCTTGTATAGTTGTATAAGTAGATCATTTATATACTTGGGAGCATTGAGCATCCCCTTTGGGGGATTCTTGAATAAGAGAGTAAGAATTTATGAGTAAACTCTTTGTCAATTGGATGTGGAGAAAATCTTCCAGGAACATCAGGATGTATCTGTTGAGATATGTCTTCTTTGCTGGTTGATGAGCGCTTTCTCTTCTGGCTCCTTCTTGTATTCTTTCGACTCCAACCTCCATTACTAGATATTCTCTCCGTGCCTCTACTGAAACATCATGTACTCATCTTGTCCTGGTAAGTCAATAACTTTTAAACTGTGTTGCCAAGTCCGACTCTTGGTCTCATTGCTATTGACAACATATATCTCACTGTTGCCAAGCAAATAACCTGGATTAGTGCATGATGGATTGTTGCAGATATACTGTTGGAAAGTCAACACACAGCACAAAGTCCAGCCTCGGATTCTTAAATTAAGATCCAAAGGCACAGTACCAAACGAAATCGATAGTCCCACATTCTTAAGTTCAAACAAGGGTGGAACCTTACTTCCCTGAATATAAAGCACATAGTAGATATTCATTGTCATATCCCTGTGCAACACAAACTCTAATGTCACCTGTGCAACACAAACTCTAATGTCACCATTAGGTATTTTGAGAGAGAGACTTCTCAGCTAGCAGCAAAGGAGGAAGCAGTTTGATATTTTTTTCTCCCATGGTACCAATCGGACAAGATCAAGCAAGCTGTTAACTATCTCCTTGTCAATATTTACGATGGTTTCTAACTTGAAATGGCCCATAATTTACAAACACAACTTACTAGATCTTGTGGGTGAAGCAATTCGTGTCCGCTAGTAGCAATTTTTGTCAGTTCAGTATGTTCAAAGACTATAATTTCTGCAGCCCTGTAAATCAGACTTGCTATATTATCCGGGAGTATACAAATAGGAATACAGGTCAGATCTAATTCCTGCCAGGAGGATAGGCTGCTGACATCCCTAGGAAAGAAAGCATCTTCTGATAGATTGCAGTGCCTAAGTCTTAAGTGTAGCAAGGAGTGTAGGAAAGAAGCCCATGAAGTTTCTCCATATTTTTTCTAGGCTCCAATGGTGAAGGCCATATGAATAAATTCCATCTTTTGACCTCCTTAATAGTTGATGGTAGCATGTAGCACTATTAACCTGGATTCCATATTCACTATCATGTTTTGAGCAACCTTAGATGTTAAGCATTTCCAATGATCCTAGCCTCCAACGCTTATCGGAAGTTTCCTCGGATTTTGTAATATTCTAAATTAAACAAAACAAGTTTCTCTCGTTGTACGATGGATTCATGAACCGCAACCAACCTTTTGCAACTTTCGAGTATCAATCAAGATTGGGGAGTTCTTTAATCTTTCAGCAATATATTTATAGTTTCCACTGATAGGGACATGATTATGTTGCCAAAATCTTTGATTGCATCTTTCAAATGCATCAACTTCCTAAAACCACTTGATTTAGGCCTTGTTCGGATCAATGCTCCAAAATGTTTTTTTGGAGTTGAAAGTTAAAAAGGTCCTTAAATGGGACCCACTAGAGGGGACGTACAACACTGTACTCGGAAAACCCATCAGAGCAGCGGCAATTCATAAGTGTGAGAGGGACCCACTAGAGGGGATTTGTACTCGGGAAAACCAAAACAAAGCAAAAAAAGGGTTTAGTGGGGCCACTAGCCCAGTCATTATTGGTCAGAGGACTTGGGTTGTTTAGGGAATAGTGGGTCCCCCTACTGACCCACTTGCCTTTTAGCTTTCAACTCCAAAAAAACATTTTTGGAGCACTTATCCGAACAAGGCCTTAGCCTACTGGGGGAGAAGATGCTAAAACGACATCTTTTAAGGGAATTACTTGCATTTGAGAATAATGGCCTGTCAAGGAATTCTTAAAAGCTTCGTTTTCTGCTGACTCCAAGGACCTTCGTGGCAGAGTTGGATTCCTTCAACAAATTGATGTCAAGAATGAAGTCTTCAATTTTACTTGTTCCCTGAAAAAGAATGAGAAAAAGTGGAAGGGGAGGGTTGGCTTGGGAACATTAATTAGCTTCTAGCGTTCCTACAAAAATTAAGTCAATTCCTACGTTTTTATGTACCAACACATTGAAGGATTGCTACGTCCTCCTGGCTCCTTAGGTGATTCTTGATGGACAATTTCTCTCCCCATTTCTAGAAGCAATCGATGCATCACCGGCTTGCTATAGTCAATTGTCAACAGAGATCTATCAATCTGGTTTTGAATGCAAACCAGTGTTTAACTTAAATTTGTCAAGGATTGTAACCGTGCAGTCTTTATCTATCCTAACAAACAGAGACGGAGTTAGGATTTCATACACGAAGGGGCCACAATATGAACAACGAGATATTGAAATTTCAAGGTTTATAAATCTAAATATTTAAATGTCAAATAATACCTTAAATAACGCAATACGTAGGTGATCTTTCCTTCTGTTTTGGATCAACAAAGAGAAGATATATTATAGTAAAAAAAGAGAAGATGCAAGCCTACTTTGAAAGCAATACGTAGGTGATCTTTCCTTCTGTTTTGGATCAACAAAGAGAAGATATATTATAGTAAAAAAAGAGAAGATGCAAGCCTACTTTGAAAGCAAATGCCAAGATAGCAATAATAGGCATCAGAGCAACAAATAAAAGCATTGACTGCCCCATAAAAGTAATACTCCATCCATTCCAAATTGCTTGCCCTTTTTGGGAGTGCGTGCATTTTGCACACAAAAAATTGGTGTAATTTTTTTCCAAAAAACATTCTCATAAACAAGTATTATTTTTTGCGTGCAAAATGCACACACCCCCAAATGGGCCAAGCAATTTGGGACAGAGGGAGTAAAAATAACAACTGAAACAGCGGATTTCTAAGTGGGGGAGGCCTTGGCCCCCGTTCCGTCTCTGGTATTACTAAATTACTGAATAAATGTTACAATGCTAAGAAATATTTAAATAGAGAGATAACCTAACCCTAGAAAAGAAACACAAACGATACGTATAATCTATGCCTTAAATAGAAAGATACAACGAAACATGACTACGATATTTTAGACACCCAAAGATGCACAATATATACAAAATACATTCACAGGTACCCTAAATGTATAATTGTTGTCATATATCAGAATTATAAGTAGGTAGAATTCCTTTTATGGAGTGGCTTATATGGTAAATCAAAATGCATGCATGTCTCTTACTTTTTCAAGGATACACATCTGGTATACCATTTTCAGTTTTGCTCCGTGCAATGGGTACACTCTTTTTTTTACTTTATCTATTTACCGTTCCCGTTGTTTGAATAGCCCAAAAAACTTGTTAAGAAAACAGTTACAGAAAATTGTTGCGTGAAATGTCTGTGGATCACCCGTGTTCTAGGAAGCACCTAAAAGATGTTTTCTGAATTTTGAATACATCTATGCATAGTATTCTCTTATCAAATTGTATTTTTTTTTTTACCAAACAATAATCCCTGAACAGTGTTCTAAAAATTGGTCAAGTCGGCCGACCAGTCGGCCACAAGTCGCTAGTCGGAGGACCCCCGACTGATCGAAACCCAACTGGTCGGCCAAAAGTTGGCGATTAGTTGGTCAAGTCGGCGATTAGTCTGCCAAAAGTCGATAATCGGAAGCCGACCGACTTGCCTGAACAGTGTTCTAAAAATTGGTCAAGTCGGCTGACCAGTCGGCCACAAGTCGCTAGTCGGAGGACCCCCGACTGATCGAAACCCAACTGGTCGGCCAAAAGTTGGCGATTAGTTGGTCAAGTCGGCGATTAGTCTGCCAAAAGTCGATAATCGGAAGCCGACCGACCTGGGACCGACTGTCGTTTTTTAGAACCTTGTCCCTGAGCTAGATAAATTTGGACCGTATGTTTTGGGGACCATAGTTTGCAGAAAAGTCAAATGTGAATCAATTATCTATCAGGTGAAATAAGAAAGAAAAGATCAAAAATTATGTTTTCAGGAGAAAAAAAGAAAAAGCTGAGAACTCATTGGTTTCCTTGGCCCTGCTTTTGTATACTATTTCTCTTTCTCAGCAGCTTCATCCATTTTCTGTAGGAGAGAGGGATAAAGGAAGGGGAAAGTGGAGTCTAAAGGAGAGAGAACCAATAAATGAAGAGGAAAAGGGTGGGTAGGGGTGTTTCAATCTACCTCACTTCCTATCTCTTTCTACTTTTCTTTTTCTATGCCATTGATATCTGGTCCTGGACTCCTTTTATCACTCTTGAGTTTGTTCAATGGCTTCCATAAGATCCCAACAAGCCACTTCTTCAACTTCGCCTTGTATTTATCATGTGTTTTTGAGCTTCAGAGGAGAAGACACTCGGAAGACTTTCACTGACCACCTCTACACAGCATTGGACTATGCCGGATTTCGCACCTTCAAAGATGATGATGGGATTGAGAGAGGAGAGAACATCAAGTCAGAATTGCAAAAAGCAATTCAAGAGTCGAGGATATCGATTGTTGTCTTGTCAAAGAACTATGCATTGTCAAGTTGGTGCCTTGATGAGCTTGTGATGATCCTCAAACACAGGAGCACCTCTGGACATGTTGTTCTTCCCGTTTTCTATGACACGGATCCATCCCAAGTGAGGAAGCAAATGGGAAGTTTGAAAGAAGCATTTACGCAACATGAAGGGAAAATTGAAGCAGAACCAAGTGATAAAACGAGAAAGGAATGGATGAGCAAGGTGGAAGAATGGAGGGCAGCGCTCAGAGAAGTTGCTGATTTAGCTAGGATGAGCCTTACAAAATCGAGTTGATGGGTAATTTCCTCCCAAAGTCCTAAGCTCCTATTGATGCATCTCTAGCATCTTTTTGGGATTTTCTGGATGGAATTTTTATTTTTATTTTTATTTTATTTATTTATTATTATTATTATTATTTTTCTTGCTTATGCCTTTTGGATTCACAGACAACCTTTTCATCCCTTTTCACGTGAAACTGGTATTGATTGTCTCGCTTCGTCTATTTTCTAATCTACCGTTTTGTTTATGTTTAAGAGTCCCCATCTCAAGCTGTTTGAAAATGTTATGCCCAATAATTCTTTTTCAACTAAAATAACTTTAAACAAAACTTGGTCTTTCTTCACAAATTGCAATAGTCGGGACCGACAATTGTTAAATAAATATTTTCAACTCGAGAACATGTTTTTTCAACAATGAGGGCGAAACTTTATTCCATTTTGCTCAAGAATTTGCAAATTATTTCAATTTTAGGTTGTCATTCTTATTGTATTTCGTATTCCATCTTGACCTCATTATTAGGCATGAGTCGAGGTTTATCCAAAAAATTGTCAAAGTAGTTGGGGACAAGCTAAGTCGTGCAATTTTGGACATTGCCCCTTATGCGATTGGAATACATTCTCGTGCCAGAGAAATACAGTTTTGGTTAGGAGATGATTCGGCTGGTGTTGGTGTAGCTGCAATTTGTGGGATGGGTGGAATATGGAAGACTACCATGGCCAAATTCCTCTATAATTTGAACATCTCAAGATTTGAAGGTAGTAGTTTCCTTGCAAATGTAAGAGAAATTTCAAAAGAACAAGATGGTTTACTTCGTTTACAAAGACAACTTCTTTCAAATATTTTAAAGGGAAGAAAGGAAAATATATACAATGTTGATGAAGGAATTGTCAAGATTAAAGATGCTTTGTGCTTCAAAAGGGTTCTTGTGGTTCTTGATGATGTCGATAAGTTGGACCAATTAGAAGCAGTGCTTGGAATGCGTGATTGGCTTTTTTCAGGGAGCAAAACATCAGAACCACTCGGCACGAGTGCTTGCTAAGGGCTCATGAAGTTTGCAAGGTGCATAGGATTCAACAATTGGACTATGATGAATCCATTGAGCTATTTAGTTTGCATGCCTTTGGACAAAGCCATCCCATGGATGATTACGCGGACTCCTCAAAGTGGGTGGTTAACCATTGTGGAGGACTTCCATTGGCTATTAAAGTGTTGGGCTCTTCTCTATCTGGAAAAAGCTTAGAAGTGTGGAAGAGTCAGTTAGAAAAATTAAAAGAGATCCCCGATAGTGGAATTCTCGAAAGATTGAAAATAAGCTATGATTGTTTGCAAGACGATCATGATAAAAGTTTATTCCTCCATCTTGCTTGTTTCTTTGTTGGGAGCAATAAGGACAGTACCGTTACAATCCTAGATGGCCGTGAATTTTACACAGCGGTTGGTATTCAAAATCTCATGGACAGATATCTAGTAAGAGTTGATGGAAACAAGGTGGAGATGCATCATTTGCTTCAAGAAATGGGGCGAGAAATCATTCGTCAAGAATCACCCAAGGAGCCTGGAGAACGTAGCAGACTATGGAATCCAAAAGATTCCTTTAATGTTCTAAGACAAAATGCAGTAAGAATTACGTGTTCTCCTGGTGTATATTTACAATTGCTCATATGCATGTGTTGTTATGCTATTTACTAATCAATGTTCTCTCTCTCTCTCTCTCTCTCTTTGTGTGTGTGTGTCAGGGCACGAGAAAAATTGAAGGCCTCAGTCTCGATATGAGTTTATTGAAAGAAGATATATCTGCCACGAGGGTGTTGGGTCTTAACAGAAAACGTAGTTTCGAAGAATTCTTCGAAAACTCATTATTGTCAGGTGTAGGGAATTCGCTTAAGAGATATTGTTTTGGCAACTTTTTCTGGAGCTCGATTGGCATTGCTGTAGCAGATTCAAATCAAACAGTTTTGGAAATGGATGCATTTACAAAAATGCACAACCTAAAACTTTTGCAGCTCGGTCATGTACAAGTACTTGGAAGTTATGAAAATTTTCCGAAAGAAATAAGATGGTTGTGTTGGCATGGCTTCCCATTTGAATCCATAACCAGTTATTTCCCATTGGAGACCCTGGTTGCACTTGAGATTCCTTATAGCAGCTTGAAGAAGTTTTTGCATAGAACTAAGGTACATTATGTTTTCCTTCTTCTCTTTTCTTAATGATGTGGGACGATAAAAGAAGGTAAATCCCTTAAGACACGCCTATGAAACCCTAGAAATCCACAACCAAGGGTTATAAAGGCATCCGGACGATTACAAAAAGAAATTCTTCCATACCATAACACTCTTTTAATGACGTCGAAGAGTCCTTTAAATAGGCTCTTCTGAATGATAACTACGAATAAACGCAAAGATATCCTAACAATACAATCTACCAGATAAATCATAAAATAACAACTAAATGGATACATCCTGCAAGATCAAATATGTACATCCCGTTCTGTTTCCTATTGTTTAAAATTAAACTTAATTAAGGGTGCGCCTTTGTGTTTGTTGTTGAGAGACAAATGAGGAGGTGCAATTGAAGAGAACCAAGGTATGTTACTCCCCTGTAAGTCATATTATTCCTTTGAAACTATTACAATCTAATAACTATTTTTGTCCCTCATTCCACAGTTTCTCCCATGGTTGAAGATTCTTGATCTTAGTCATTCCTATTACCTAGCCAAGACACCTAACTTCTTAGGACTCCCCAATCTTGAGAGACTGATGCTTGAAAATTGTGCAAGTCTGAATGAGGTTCATGAATCTATTGGACACCTAGAGAGACTTGTTTTGTTAAATTTGAAAGATTGCAAAAATCTGAAGAGACTTCCAAGAAGCATTGGTATGCTAAAGCTTTTGGAAAAACTTGACATCTCTGGTTGTTCCAATCTTGAGCAATTGCCCGCAGAGGTAAGAAATATGGTGGCTCTAAAGGTGCTCCATGCAAATGCAACTTCCATACTTTCAACCATTGGGGACGAGAAAGAAATTCAATCTCTTATCCAGTCTTGGATATGGAAGCCAAAAAAGAGTCCAGAAACTTCATGGGCTTCTTTTCCGCGGTCCTTGGTCAAATTAAGTCTTAGACACTGCAATCTCTCGGAACATGCTTTCCCCAGAGATATTAGCAGCCTATCATCATTGAATTTTTTAGACCTGAGCTATAATCCAATTCGTAGTCTCCCAGATTGCATCAAAGATCTGAATGGGCTCCAGAGCCTTCATGTAAATAATTGCAATGACCTCCGGAGGCTAGTGGATGTCCAGAACCTGAATACTTCGGTGATTGAAGGGAAGTATTTGTTGGAGAAAATGACCTTTCCAACGGCTTCTCACAGGACAAAACACATTTTCTATCCTGGAAAAATAAACAATCTAAATGAGTTTAGGTCCTCCAACTTACAACCCATAGGAAATTTTAATGCTCAGCTTTTAAATCATATGGGCTTGTCTAACTTGGGATCCCTGGGAAACCCAGTTGTGGACCTTACGGCAACAGGACAAATGAAGCTCCCTCTCCAGGTTCTCTCTCTCTCTCTCTCTCTCTCGCGCGCGCGCGCGTTTGAGTGACGCACTGTGTATGCCGTGTTTGTGGCTAAAAGGTAATTAATGTCTTATTTTTCTGGCACAGGGATGTCAAGAAGCAGGTATATTCAGCACTTTTTTCCGAAGTAGCAAGGTTCTACCTTGGTTCACTTTTATGAGTACAGGATCCTTGATATCTTTTATTGTGCCTTCACATCTTAATTCCAGAATCTGAGGTTTTAGTGTCTGTGCATTGTATTGTCGTGTACTCCTCAGTTATGAATCTAAGGTTTCAAGCTTTGCTGAGTTATTTATTGACACACACATTATTGTCAGTAATACAAACAAGGGTCTCGTTTGGAGCCATCGCCCAAGTGTCTTTGGATTTCCAGAAGCTGCTGAGGATATGATATGGTTGAGTTTCTGGAACTTTGAAAATCAAATGGAAGCTGGTGATGAAATGACTATTTCAGTGATTGGTGGGAAACTTTTCCAAGTAAAGGAGGTTGGGGTCCACATTGTGTACAAGGAGCAAGAAAAGAAGAGTATTCAAAGTCAAGCAACTAGTGAAGAAGGAAAAGAATCTCGACAAGCTAGTCCCTATGAAGATATTCTTCCAGGAAATGCGTTTGCTGACGGATTGCAACTCGAATGTTGTCAGATGGATTGCAAATATTGTCGTGTTCTATGCCCTTAGCCTTGAACGTACCCTTGATTCTCATAATTGTGATTTATCATAGAACTATAAGATGAGGTTAATTCTGGATGCTTATTTGCACAACTTTGGCGCCAAAGCCGTAATTTCTTTTTTATTTCCCGTTATTGTTGAACGGATCTGGACCGTTGATGTTATATTCTTATGGCAATCGTTCATTTACTAAACCGGTAGAATGGGTAACAGGTGATAGAAAAAAAAACTCTCTCCGCGTTCAGCCCAAGAGAAAAAAAAAACTCTCTTCGCCTCTGTCTCTCTCACTCTCTGCCATCTCATTCAGTGGTGACATACTTAGAATTTTAGAACTGGTGGTAGCTTTCGCAACTGGCTGACGATGGAAACTGGAAAGCATCGTTTGTCCGCCTGCTATATATTTGACTGGTGACATACTTGGAATTTTAGAACTGGTGGTAACTTTTATTTGGTGCTTGTATAAGGTGATCATATTTATACTTGGAGCATTGAGCATGCCCTTCGGGGGATTCTTGAATAAGAGTATAAGAATTTATGACTAAACTCTGTCAAATGGATGTGGAGAAAATCTTGCAGGAGTTCAGTTAGATGTTTCTTCTTTGCTGGTTGATTGGGCGCCCTTGTCTTCTAGTTCCTCCTTGTATTCTTTTGATTCCAACCTCCATTACTACCGAAACATATCTTGTCATGGTAAGTTGACAACTTTTAAACTGTGTTGCCAAGTCGACTCTTGGTCTTATTGCTATCGACAACATATATCTCATTGGTGCCTAACATCCGTAGGGAAAAAAGCATCTTTTGATAGATTGCAGTGCCTAAGTCTTAAGCGTAGCAAGGAGCGTGGGAAAGAAGCCAGTGACGTTTCTGCAGATTTTTTCTAGGCTCCAATCGTGAAGACCAGATGAATAAATTCCATCTTTTGACCTCCTTAATAGTTGATGGTAACCTGTAGCACTATTAACCTGGATTCCATATGCACTATCAAGTTTTGAGTAACCTGAAATGTTAAGCATTTCCAATTATCTTAGAATTCCAACGCTCATCGGAAGTTTCCTCAGATTTTTGCAATATTCTAAATTAAACAAAACAAGTTTCTCTAGTTCTCCGATGGATTCATGAACCACAACCCAAACATTCGCGACTTTCGAGTATCAATCTCTCAAGATTGGGGAGTTCTTAATCCTTCAACAATATATTTGTTGTTTCCAATGATAGGGACATGATTATGTTGCAAAAATCTCAGATTGCATCTTTCAAATGCATCAGCTTCCTAAAACCACTTGATTTCAATTTGTTGCAGCAGTGCCTGCCAGGGGAGAGAAGATGCTAAAACGACATCTTTTAAGGGAATTACTCACATTGAGAATAATGGCCTGTCAAGGAATTCTTGAGATTGATTGATTACTTGATTCGTTGATACATTACAAACCATAACATGTGATGTCCTTTTATAGGAATACA
The DNA here is from genome assembly GCA_963854785.1 of Vaccinium vitis-idaea. Classification (NCBI taxonomy): domain Eukaryota; kingdom Viridiplantae; phylum Streptophyta; class Magnoliopsida; order Ericales; family Ericaceae; genus Vaccinium; species Vaccinium vitis-idaea. The sequence continues at coordinate 35,038,305 of OY978215.1, read as the reverse complement.
TAGAAGGAACTATAGAATGAATCACAAGTCCCTAGAAGACTTTACATATTCCAATGTGGTAAGAACATACTAATACCATGTATCTAACTGTAGATATATGCATCCCCACTATCTAAGATAATTATGAATTACATGTTCCACACACCCCACCCCCTCCTCTCTTAATTCATAATTTTCTCAACTTGTGCCTTTGCTGTGATTTTTGCAATGTGATCCTTGTTTTGATTTTGATATCTTCTTGCATGTTGACCATTGCCTTGTTGCGAACCTCTTCTTTGCTCTTGCTCTTGTTGGAACTTGTTGTTCCTCCCTTCTGCACTTTAATGTGATTTAATGTGATCTCATTGTATGTTACGTTTATCCCCAATAACTTTGAATGCCATTTAATGTGAGTGATTGTATGTTATCACAATTGACTACTCCATGGTAATTCATTCGCCATTTAGATAAGTTCCTAGATAAGTTTCATGAAGATGCTTCCGTTGCCCCCCAAAAAGTTCGTAAAATATTTTTATTTTTATAAAAGATAGAAAATGAAGATGTTTTTTGAGATGTAGGGCGGAGCCCTACAGAGCTACGAAGGTGGCAAATAATAAAAGATAGAAAATGAAGATGTTTTTTGAGATGTAGGGCAGAGCCCTACAGAGCTCCTGTTCATTAGAACTTTTACTTGAGAGCTTGGTATGAATGAGATTGATTGATATGACAGTGATTGATTACTTGATTCTTTGATACATTACAAACTATAACAAGCGATGTCCTTTTATAGGAGTACATAGAATAAACTAGAGAATGAATCACAAGTCCCTCTATCAGGGTTATAAGTAACAATTTTTTAGCTGAAGTGTTATGTTCTCCCAGTATTTCTTCGTTTGTGCAATGCTTCCGTTTTTCTTTTTCCCACTCCTTGACACTCACAATATTCTACTCCAAACTACAAATTCTTCAAGTCCTAGTGACTCATAAATCTTTCAGCATCCTCTTCAACATCACAAGGCCTATTTTCTATCAAGAAATCCTTGATAGCCTTGACATTTTTTTATTTCTCTATAAACTTCAAAACAATATTCAACAAAAATAAAAGAACAATTGAAAACAATACAATTAAATATTTAACTTCCATCACAGCTATATGTACAAATATTTATTAGATACCAAGACTCGAGGATGGTCTACAACTTTGATCTTACACTCAGAGTGACTACTTTTCAGGTGGGTCTAAAAAATCTGAATAGTTCAAGCATCTCCTATATATGTCCACATTGACCGCATATTTTGTGTTTGGATCATGGATTTACCATCTTGTAGCAATCTCTTCATGTAAGTAGATTATGTAGCCGGAGGCACAAAAGTTCTGGCTACGCACGTAGTTGTGGATTATTTAACTCTCCCATGTTGATGTACTCCAGGCTGAGAAATTGCAACAGGTGGTATATATACTAAAACTAAATGTCAACGACGACATATCATAGCTTCTCCAAAAAATGCGGAGGCAAGGTAACAGTAAGCGAGTAACTTTCATAGGATCAATCTAATACAAGAAGAGCATTTAACATATGGACACGATAGCGTTTCACCTCTTTTTTGATCTGTTAGTAATTCCTTTGTCAAGTCATAAGTAACTCTCTCTTCCATTACCGATTCTACGATCATCTTTATTATAACCATTCTCAAAACACAAATGGAGTATCTCTCATGGAAAGAAAGAGTCCATTGTAGGTTGATGGATCCACATTCCATACTTGAAGAGCTTTATCATCAGATGCAATTGTAACGACGGCCTTGGCTTCATCAAATATGGCAACATGCTGCACCGGACCCCCTAACATTAGGAAATAAAAACTCCTCATTCTACAAAATTTTAATATGGTGCCAGGATTTGAATTTTGAGTCGGCACCCAAAAGTGTCAATATACTCCCATTGTCCCAAAAAGAATGTCCAATCCATGAAACCAAGAACATACAACGGATATGTTTTTTACTTTAACAAATTAAAAAAAAAATCAAAAATTAAAAAAACTGATTGTTATTTAGTGCTCCTACAGTCCTACGGGACAAAACTTAGAAATTCTTTGGACCAAATTAAAATGCTTTTCTTAAGTTCTTGTTTTACAAATCGGACAATCTTTTGTGGAAGGGAAGAATATTTAATACCGAAAAAGCACACGTGTTCTAAGATCAATCATACATTGATAGTCTGAAAAATACATGTATTAGTAGGAGGTTGGAACCCGGGGTGGCCTATGTAACCGGGCCCCCATAAAAGCTCCGCCCTTGCATGAGATTAACAATGGCTTTTAACGCCTGAGAGTTGTGCATCTCCTAGACTCCTATATTTCCAGATTATTGATATATCCCTCTCGTTTTTTGTTTGTTTGTTAGAAAGTTTATTTGTTGGTTATGAAAAATGGATATATATCTACAAAGCTCAGGGTTAAAGGTGGTAATTTCTAACCCAACCCATAAACCCATCCAAATTCACCCACTCAAAACCCAACAACCCACCCATATTAAAATATGGGTTATGAATGGGTGAACCCATATTAACCCATATACACATGGGTTTATATGGGCTCAAAATGGGTTGGACCCAAAATTACCAAGGGTATGCAACTCCGGTCGGTGGAGTAATCCAACTCACAAATGACCTAGCGGACACTTCCCAAGATTCTCGGTCTAAACGTAAGCAATACTTTAGAAAGGAACTTATGGTGAAAATTCATTCTGAGCGTGTCCGACATCAAACCAATTTTGAATCTAAACGACAACTTATTTTTTAGGGATCTTTTTTGATCGGATGAATGATTTCTGTTGTGTCTTTTGATATGGTAGTTTGGGTGCTATCAGATGTTAGACAATAGAGATGTATTATACTCAATTGTTTTGTAACTTTGGAGGTTCTTTGTGAATGTAGATAGGTTATTAAATTTAATCAGCATTTTGGGTTACATATTTGAGGCTTAAATTGGCTGGTTTCAATATGTTGAATCTATGTGAATCACCTTTAGCGGGGTCTACTCTTTCTTGGCGGGACATCAAAAACATGTATCTTTACTGATTAACCAATTTCTAAATATTGGGGTATATTCGAAAGAGAGAATGCTTTTGCATGAATTTCTTCATTTTGTTTGCTTATTTTGTTTCTTGTATAGTTATCACGTTGAAGTCGATTATTAGAAATGCCAGATGAATGAATTAGCTACATATTTCATTACAACTGATTCATGTGCCTTGGCAAAGTGTAGTAGTTTTTCTTTGTGATCCACCCTTTTTTTAGCATGATTTGAATCCACAAATATATGTTGCGCATACTCTTTTAAAAAATAATAATAATAATTTGGGTTGGGTTGGGTTGGATTTGACTTGACCCATATTCAACCCACCCATATCGAACTCATTCACTTTCAACCACATTTAACTCATAACCCATACCAACCCACATTTAACCCATAACCCATACCAACCCACACAAACCCAACCTAACCCACCTATTTGCCACCTCTACTCAGGGTATTCCTTATAGGCCGTCACATCATGTATTGTTCCTAGCTTACAACTGTAATGTATATTTTGGGAACTCAGGTACAAGTATCGGGCATAGGTGGTGTTGAATGTTTCTAAAAGCTTAGAACGGGGACAGGTCTCTGAAAGGTGAACAATTATCTTGTAGTGTGTGTTGTGTAACATTACTCAAATTCAAATTTGTTTTTGTTAAACGACAATTACCACAACCCTAGTTAAAAGGCATTAATCTAAATTTAACAAATGCGGGCCGTGCACAAAATGAAAGTTGAACGTAAGATTAAACAGAAAATTATTGTCCAGTACAGAAAACTACTCTTTAATTTCCGTAAAGGATAGTCGCGCGTTTTAATTACCTGTAGGTCGAGGTGAGTAGGTTACTTTACCATTTTGTCCTTGACTTGTCATATTTTCAGCCGATCCTCCTGCCACGCCATGAAGCGCGTCTTCTCCATCATCGGCGTCAGCCCTAACGTCATGAACAGGACGACGAAGAGATCACCGCCCTCTGCGATGGCGGCAACGACAACAACGGTGAAGTCCTAAAATTTGAAAAATTCGCACCCAAAAATCGCAAAATTCGCACCCCCACGCCATGAAGCGCGTCTTCTCCATCTTCGGCGTCAGCCCTAATGTCATGAACTGAACGACGAAGAGATCACCGCCCTCTGCGACGGCGGCAGCGCCGAAGTCCTAAAATTTGAAAAAATCGCACCCTGCGAATTTTTTTCAAATTTCATTTTTATTGATTCCTTTAACTAAAGTTCATCGGCGTCCACCCCACCATCATGACTCCAGAGCCTTCATAGCAAAAATTGCACCTTGCGAATTTTTACAAAATTCATTTTTACAAAATTCATTTTTACTGATTCCTTTGACTTGATTTTGAACATTGGTAGTGATATGATTCCCAATTTGCATATGTATACCTTATTCAGAGAAATTCGCAGTGACAATCGGAGAAATTTGGAAAAATTCGCACCTAGAATTAGCAGAAAACCAGGAGCCGTGGCCGCAGGCAGCGGTACGAGGAGGAGGGGGAGGAGAAGAAGAAGAAGAAGAAAAAGAAGAAGAAGGGGGGCCGGGGAGGCGGCAGAGTAGGCTGGAGTTGCCGTTGATGTCCTTGAAGATGGAGACGGTTAGAGCTGGAGCCGTCTGAAGGTATAGAGGGAGCCGCTGTTGCCTAGGGTAATTGTGGAAGAAAATAGCATTTTTACCTTGGTGGGAAGCTTTAGAATTTGGGTTGGACCCAGAGGTAGTGGAGTCTAATGTATTGTACCGGCTCGTAAATCCCTCAAGATTAAAAGCCTTTAACACAAGAAGTCTCAAAGTAAGTCCAATATGCTTGTGATCGAGCAAACACTGGAAAAATGACCCAACGGTGATGACCTGATTCTCCTAAGGCTGGATATACGTAGGCAGCCCTGAGGCCGGGATCCTTCCACCACGATGTTGTAGTGGAAAGCGAGATTAGAGACTTTTACGATCCCTCGGGTGAAATCACGGAACTTGCAAGACCACATCCATGCTAGCCTTTGGCAAAGTGGGAACTAATAGGATTTAGAAGTCCAGCCAATGTTGAGCGATAGAAGATTTACGATTACTAACCTATGTACTTACCATTATGGTACTAATTTGTTTTTTGGTAAAGAGATAGAAATTTCATTAAATAAACACAACCGATACAAAAGGAGTTTCTGCAAGCTGATAACATTCCAACCACCACAACAAGAACTAGAACAAGAGACGCAAAACTAAGAGAGGTTTCCATCACTAGTGTTCGGGTGAGGAACAAAAATGGCAAGGGCATGCTTTGCCAAAAGGTGCGCACGTTGTACAACTGTCCGTGACACTTTCGATAACCTGCAAAAAGTCAGCTTGGCAATCTCCTCCCTCAGGCTGTGCATCAAAAAGGTGTCATAGTGATGGTACTAACTTTGTATGGTAGGCAAGGGCAGATCTACCCACGGGCTAAGTTGGGTTGTAGCCCAGGTGAGGTCTAGAAAAAGGGGGAAAAAAAATTATATGTGAAATTTTTAGTCCAATAAATCCCGTCTCGGCTCAAATACCTGTGCTTACCAGAAATTCAGGCCAATATCGGGCGAAATGGAGGAACCGATGATTTCGGCCGATATCGATTTGGCATGCCCAGATCTGAACTAGAGAGAGAGCGAGAGAGAGAGAGAGAGAGAGAGAGAGAGAGAGAGAGGAGGAGGAGGAAGAAGAAACCCACGCAACTGAGATACACCTGTTCTGCCGTGAGAGAGAGGGGCTCCGACGGTCAGCAGAAATCCACGCAGCTGAGAGGGAAGGAAATTAGGCAGAGAAGGGTGATAAAACGATAAACAATGGAGGAGGGTAAAGCGGTAGAAAGAGAGGGGGGGGGGGGGGGGGGTTAAAGACAAGTTTCTGAAACTCCCTCCTGTTCTAGAGAAAGACCGAAAGAGTAGCACCTGGTTGGATTTGGGGGAGTGAGAGTCAAAATTAATGGAGCTAGGTGGCACAATGCTAATGAATTTTTTATTTTTTCTAGTCTTCCGTGGCTTTTAGAACAGTACTTAATAAATTTGGTATGCAAATATATATTTGTTGTCCATGGATAGTTATTTTTAATGATGAATTCGATGATAAAGGAAAATTTTAAATTTATCTATGCATATACCGATAGTATCACTAAATCTGAAACGATATCCAGTAGAGGTACCGTATCGTACCAGTCGGAAAACCGACACCCAAGCTGGTACGAGTTTCCAAACCTTGTCTTAGTTAGCCCAGAGCAAATAAGGTTCTTGGATCCGCCATTGATGGTAGGGAAGGGGAAGGGAGACTGAGTGAGTTTTGAATGGAACTATGGAAGTGACTTTCCGTTTTCACTTTTGAATAACTGTTACGTTAACTACAAAAAGGAGAAAACAATTATTTTCATTGCCAAAAAGAGAGCACAAAATATGACATAGAGTTGGGAATAGAGAAAGTGGGTCAAGAGAGAGCACGTTTGGAATAGGAAAGTTTCTAGCATAAATTATTTTTTCTTTTACTGAGAGAGATGATTTTTTTTTTTTTTTTGTCATTCGTCATTTCAATCTATTACATGGGGGAGGGAAGAATGAAACTCAATCCCGGGATGCAGTGTGGGTCATCCAAGAGCTCTACCGCATGAGCTAGTCAGCACTTGCGAGAGAGAGAGAGAGAGAGAGAGTTGATTGGAAAAGTGGAATCATTACAAAAAAAATATCTTTGAAAATGAAAGCTAGTCATAACTGGTTCGAGCAAAAAAACAGCGGGGACAAAATACAACCATTTAGTAATTCTCAACCATTGGATTGAATGAATTTGAATCATCTACTAAAAAATGTCTTTATCTGGGTCCCACATCTACCTCTCTTGTACAATACTTCCTCCATCCGTATTTAAGTGTTTAACTTTTCATTTTTTGCTGTCCCTAAATAAGTGTGTGATTTGAAAAGTTAATGGGTAAAAGTTTATACAATTATCATTTTGCCATTTTGAAAAGTTAGTGGGTAAAGAGTTAATGGGTAAAAGTGGAGGATAATTTTGGAAAGTAGGGGTAAAAATTGTTGTAAAAAGTGTAAAGTGAAGGAAAAAGTTGATATGAAAAGTATAATGATGATATTTTTTTAATAAGTTAGATTTACGAAGTAACACATTTAAAAAGGGACGGAGGGAGTAAATGAATATTTACTGGAAGCTTTCTCTACGAGATTGTGATGGATGAAACTACAGTAAAAAATAAGAGACAAAACAATCCTTATAATTTATTGTCTATGTTTTCGTTTTTCGGCTCATACGGTCTCTTTTCTTCTTTATTAACTTTTTTTTTTTTATCCGTAAGTATCTTTGTAAAAAAGACATTTTTGCTATCCATGTTTATAGCACAAGCATGTGATGGAAACCATGAGAGAAAATAGAACATATTTAACTATTGCAACTACCTCGATAGTAGAAGGATGAAATAGGAACTTCCGTTGTACCAAAAAAAAAAAAAAGAAGGATGAAATAGATTGATTTGAAAGTTTGTGGACAATATAACCACATTTTGCATTTCGTTTTAGGAGATGAAAGAGAAATTTAACTTTTTGTAAATACAACCCTCCTAGCCCCCAATTTGAAATTTACTTTGTGAAGAAAATATATCAATTAAAAGTCGGCCCTTGAAAAATTTATATGCTTTACAAAGGAAGTTTTCTCCTTATCTAACTTAGTCGATCTCTGATGGCTAAATTTGAAAGTGAAGCCAGCATTTTTCCTACTTTCACTTTCATGCACTCTTTTTTCTTTAATCTATTACAGCTTGTTTGAATATTGTAAGTAAGAAGGAGATAAAGGAGTGAATATGCTATAAGGGAGATTTATTTTTTAAGGAGGAGTTTATTTAGTAGTAGTTGAAACGAATTATGTGGGTGGGTTGATAAAGAAATATTAATGTGAGAGATTACTTTGTTGTCCTCGTGTAATCCTCATAATGAGAAATGACTTTGGAGAGGTTTCAGGGGCACACCAATAATTGTACCCGAATAAACTAGTGATGGAGGCTTTCCGGTTAGCTTAACCGCCGGATGAGCATCTGAGTGTAAAAGGAGAAACGAGAAACCCAATAAGAGTGTGCCTGATTAGCTTATCCGCCAAGGCTCTTATATATCCATCTTGTCAAACTTTAATGAGGAATTCGGAAACGGGTGGTTCGGGTTACCTTTAGCGAACTTTTACCTCACCGCATCTTTTGGTGGATGGATTACATACTCAGGCACATACTAGAACAGCAACAATCTCCGCGATTGAGTGATACTACAAGCTTCGAATCGCTCTTTAATGGCAGAGAGAGATAACTAGGGAGAGAGTTTCGTAGAACTCCATCACTGATAATATTGTGTGCATATCAATTATGAATATGCTGCAGGAAATATATAGAGTGAGCATCCTAGATGCTTTAGAAGTCCTATAATCCTGAGAGTCTAGGATTACTTCAACTTTTTCTATCTTATCTCCAAGATAAGAAAGGACTCTATAATGAATGGGTCACCGGGTCATGCCCACATGGGTGACCCCATTTGGTCCCGGACCCGGCCCAAATTCCAACATCTCCCACTCGTCCATGCATGGACATGACAAGTTTCATCAGTATCTCTACCATCTTCCCAACTAAGAACAAACTCATACACGCTAATGAACCGTGCGATCACTGGAGCACCTGCAAGTGGGAGCTCTACACTAGAAACTCTGTAAGGGCCAGCATAGAGACATCAACCCAAAAGAGAGTGTCTCATGTACCTTGAATCCATTTAATTAGTTACACCGGACCAAGCATCTTTAATCCTTCCAAAAGCATGCTTGACTCCCCAAATCATGCATTCTATATTCACACCCAATCCGCATCCCAACAGAGCGATTTGAGTTGTCGACAGTGAATATATAGCAGGGTGTACTACTAAATAATCCTCTTTTTGCCCTCATGTCACTTGGTTTTAACTTGCTACTTTCCCAGTCATGCTCCATGGGACCCTCACATTTTGTGGTCTTGGGTAGTCAAGCTAGAGTAGCAACACAAAATCTCTACTTCATGACATAGTCAAAAATCAAAGAGCACATTCTATAAATTTGCAGCCTTTTTATCTAATGACTGCTTAGACTCACACGGCGAGGAAGCAAGGATCCATTTACTCACCTCTAATACAAATGATCGCATAGCACATGTAGTATGAGTACATGCTATGGTGGATTTACTTTTTCAAAAAGCGATGTCATACTCCCAAACACCGTACAGACCTTAGTCTGTCGCTACTTAGCGCCCAACCTGAGTTCTCTAGCCTGCCATCACGGCGCCATACGAGTCCTCACATCTGGCTAACAAAAAAACAGGTAAAACTCACGATAGCGGGAACTATCTGTGATCGGTCCCAAAAAATAGACCCCATCTTGGCTTCAACCAAGGCGACCTTCGATGGGTGTATCTGATTCCTCATCAGACTATATCACAGGCCTAACCTGTATATCTCATTACCCATCCGTCTCATCTTCGCTCGCTATCTCAAGCGCCGAAGGCGATTGCTCGTGTGAGTGAGCCAATCTAACCTGCTAACATCAATAATTCAATTCTGTGTATGTTATACATAAACAATTGCACATTTTGCAACAACAATATTTAAATATTAAGTGCACAAATGGCATAAAAAATCTCATATATCTTAAAGAAACACATTTAACTCCATCTACGCAGTCCAGAAGCCCTAACATGTGTCTCTCAAGCCCTAGTTTACAGTAGGATGGAGTGGGCTGGCTTTTTTGCCAAAGCTTTCGCGTAAATTTTTAGCTTATGTTTGCATCCATTGGACACGTGCACTTAAAGTGTACGTGTTCGATGAAAGTGGGATGCAAAAGATGTAGCCATGGGTTGCTTGTAGTCCAATTCAACACGATATCTCTAATCCAGGATGGGCTCCTATTGCAACACTATGCGAAATTAAAGAAGGTGTGTGTTGTTGAATGCCTTTAGGCTCTTTGATACTGGTTTTTAAAATATCCTTCGTTCAGTGTTTGTGTTATTTGCTGTGGTTGTTCGAACTTCATTCGTGCCTTCTTCGTTGAGAGAATTGGAAGAGAGTTGCAGGTTTTACAAATCTTTTAAGTCTGAAGGATTTCATTGCTTTAAAGTCAGTTTCTAAATTTCATGTTATAAATAATTCCTTGTCTTAATGAAGCTTCTGCCTACGGATTTCGATGACGTCCTTGTGTTCCCTCTTGGATTGGACATTGATGTCCGTGTTTTGATATTTGGTAAAGGCTGTGTTGAGAAGATCTGTGTTTGGTACTTATCTATTGGTTCGGTAAACTAAGAACTATTTAAAGTTTTCATGCACAAATGTCTTTGAGGGTTATTTTCACATCTGAAATATGGATGGGTAATTATTACCCTTCCCTTTATTACCTATAAAGCAAATAACAGCTTGTGCATGACATTGATTATAAAGCAGCGTTTTCAATTCTTGTTCCATTTATCTAGGAGACATGTTTGAATATTGGCAGGTCTAGATCTTTTTCCAATGTACCCACCATGTAGGTGGGTCCCACACGAGTAATCTGGATTCACGCTTCCACTACGAACTCTGATAAAAATAATATGTTTATTTTAACGAAATAAGTAAAAGCCAAATACCCTAGCGTCACCAAAAATAATTATGGTGTAATGTTGGGTCAGTTTTTATTGAAAAAATCCACATTGTTACAAAATTAGTATAATTTTGAAATTGGATTCAAACCAAAACAAAGTTTTAACAAAGCACTTCTTTAAGTACAGAATATTCATTTTAACAAACCATTGTGTATTGCCACAACTCGCAAAACATGTAATCTATATACACGATTTCATGATCTAACTGTGTCAACTTATACCTACCAATATTTAAAGTCGTCTCTATAATCTTCTATTTCTAAACTTTATACTCGCTCGCCACTCATTACATATATCTCCAATTGTTGTCATTACTTCAGTCTTGTACAACAATGAAAACAACCCTAAAACTATGAAAAATAAATTTAGGATAGTTTTAAAAGATATAAACAAACTTAAAACAACAAAATAATACTGAGCATGGGACTCCGTGCGAGCACGGAGGCGTAAACTAGTAAGGTAACAAAAGAAATCCTGCTTTTCTTTTGATGTTTGTGCAAGCACGGAGGCGTAAATTTAGGATAGAAGTTGTTGCTTCATCTTGTAAGGGGACAAATATACACACCAAAAACATCAAAATCAGCAACAAAACACGACATCGAATTGTGGCATTCATAGCATTCTAGTTTGAAGCAAGAAAATCATCCTCATTATGCGCATGCGCACAACATGAACACATACTGGAAAAAAAATATCATATCATCTAGTTATGGAATACATAGCATCCTAAGTGAATACAGAGAGCACATACAAACTTGCCTAAGCAGTCAAATAACCGAACGACAAGGAAAACACTAGCAATAGTTCCTAGTAGAATTACTAACTTCAACGGACACATAGCAAGTGAACCAACTTCCGCATCACTACAGAAGGACAACTCCCTGCGTAGGCTTCAACCTCCCAATTGTTTCAATTTGGGGTGAAACCAAACTTTCAACAAACACGGTACTGCAATAGATTCGACCTCTATGATTTGGGATTGGGAAATCCCTGTACACATTATGCTCAGTATTGTATGCCAAGATTCTCCATTCCACTCTCCACTACCTTCGAACTTCCCGTTGTGATGTCGAATACAAGTGCGTTAGCACCTCCCCATTTGTAGTAGAACCCAATAGCACCGCCAAAGAGTAAAGTGGATCAAACACGACCAAGTCAGATATAATGAACAAACTTGTTCAAGACGCCTTATCACCATAGGTTGTCATTGCTAACACCTCGACATCACTTACTTTACACCTCCCATGACGGTTGGTAGACAAAGCCAAAGAAAGACATCCGTCCAAAACTCTGAAACCATGTAAAGTACTACCTATAAATCGCTCATGTTCTGGCATTGACACCTTTACAAATTCATTTGTTTGTGGATCAAAGGAAACTATGAAGTAGGGCTTCACATGTGAGCCCTGATCTTCTCCACTACCTACCAACCAATGGACACGATTATTCACGGTAGGTCCCGGCTTCAAATTTTTCTTATCGTAAGGGAAGCGATTTTGTGTCCAAGTTCCATTTCTAAAGCTTCCAACCATGAAAGTGACGCCAGACGTGAACGCCATTACTATCTTGTAATCATCAGTGACAGAGTCATAACAAAGTCCCGAAATAAGAAATTCATTATAAAGAGCATCAACCAACTAAAAATGTGAAAGCACTATGTTGCACCATCCAGTCAATGGATTCCACAAGAACAATTTTTCACCAGAACTTATCAGCAACAACCCTTTACACGAACCCCTCAATCTTGGCCCACCGTTTGATACTCTGTCAATCAATTGGTTAGGTATAGGAAGTTCCATCACCGAAGCTTCATTATCTATCAAGTGGATTGAAAACCTCCATTTATTCACAGACCGTGTGGGTCCCCGATTGGACATGACAATAACTTGCTGCCTTGGGGTAAGCTTGAATTTTGGATCTGATATTATTATTAAAGAAAACCAAGATTTGGAAACACACTTAAAACGGAGGAGAGACTTAACAGGTAGTTTTGGGAGTATAAGAATAACAATCTCTTCCGAAATATATGGGCAGCAGCTCTCTTCTTTTTCCTCTACTCTCTTCTTCCTCTTCTTTCCTCTTCCTGGCTGCAATATTTACTTCCTCGAAAAACTGCAAGAGAATTATTCTTAGCCACAAGCCTAAGAAACCAAATCTAAAGGATAAAGATAATCACACACCGAAAGACACGTGTATACGGGTTATGCCTGGTGAGAAAGTGCGACTAGAGAGCTGAGCAACAAAAAGAAGAAAAAGAAAGTGTGCATAGGGTTAAACTCGTGATTCTTCTGCAAGTTTGTTTCATTTCCCTCAAAAGTGTATGAAAATTGTTCCTGCAGTCAAATGTCAAACATTCTAAACAAAAATTGATATATTAAAATGACTTCGTGCCTTAAGAGAAAGCAGTTATAAAACTTTTATCAACTTCATAAGAGAACTAGGTGAGAAAGGGAATGCAGAGAAAGAACCTAATAATATATAGCACGACACAGGAAAAATGAAATTAACTTTTAACTCTAATATTATAAATGCAATGAAGTTCATAAAGTCTAAATTGTGAGTTAGAGTCAACCTTTCAGAAGGGTCTGATTGGCACACAGCATTTCAACATTTACGTATGAAGAAAGGAAAACAAATACACTAATAAAATCTACTAAATATTGCGTAGCTACCACCGAGAAGGGAGATAATAAAAAGTAAAAATGTCTCCCAAGAAAAGCATCACAAAAACCTCTAACCAGAAAACCACTATGACCTATTTAATAAGAAGAAGACATTAATTGTGCTGAAATTACATGGAAATCTTCATACCTCCATCCTCCATACCCCTCAAGACTCCTTTTTTTGGGTTCCACTAGGGGCCCTTAAAAATGGTCCGAACAGTTCATATCATGGATTTGGAAAGAAAAACATCAATACAAAAAATCAGATTAATCTTATATGCTTAGGCAGAAGAACATTTCACCTAAATTGAACAACTCATGTTCATACTTGCCATCCGTCGCATAAAAAAAGTTGCAAACATTTCATGCATTTCTCTCTATCCAATCAAGCTGAATTTTTTAATGGATGTGCTTCTCGGTGTAATCTACAAGATGAACGATGCAGATCCTTATTCATAGGCTAGTGGTTCACACCTGCCAATTCTTCACAAATTTAACACCTTTTTTGAATCAAATGTTTCTTTAGGGCTTTTCTTGTACCACGAAGTTTTTTTCATAATTTGGGTGACCACTTAAAATAACAGAACGAGAGTTAGGGCTCAGACCGCAAATGGTGCTTCAGATGTAGGAAGTCAGAAAGTTTCTGGCATAAAGCAATGAACACATGTAAACCTATCGACTATCCTATTCTTCTGTATGTATAGCTATATGCACAAATTCATGTTACCCATGTTATGGATCGATCAAACAAACACACCACAAGCACAAACAAACCGAAACAAAGAACACAAACAATTTTACGTGGTTCCCCAAAATCGGGTACGTCCACGGGAGAGAGCACTTTTCACTATATTGGATGAGTTACAATGGAGGAGATACACTCTCACACTCACACAACTCTCTCAATTTTTCCCACACACATGCATAGCCGAAACTCTCACACACGGCACTAGACTTTGTTTTTCTTCTTTTTCTCTTTTCTACACACACACATACTGCACACATGCAAGCCATTTAAATACATGGCAGAGGAAGAAACAATAAAGAGAACAAAACAACTTTCGAGATTCTTGAGACAGCAGCATAAATATCCTTGGGACTCCACAAGCAACAAATTGCCTTCAGACTTCCCGAGCATCTTCTGGAGCATTTTCTCACATACTCACTAATTTAATGCACCACCAAACCATATAATCACTTCACTGAATATATTCAAATTCCAACGCCAAGCTAAACCATTTTCTATCTTTTTTTTTTTTCTTTCTTTCAAAGGCATTTAATTTTACTTGGGAAAACCCCAACAAACACCCCCTTTTCCCAAGTGAAAAACACCCCCTTACTCGGGTGCCTCGCACCCCCTTTCCCGGGTGCCTAACCAAAAACATCCGAAACCAAATTTGGTGCGAAAGTGACCCTTCTTCTTGTGCTCAATTTTTCTTCATCAACTTTTTCAAACGCCATCACTTGAGCTACTTCTTTTTCCATCTTGCTCTCCATACATAGAGATTCATTTGCTTGCGCCTTTACACACCACACTTGTGTAACCCGACGCCCAAAATTTTTTCTTGCTCGGTACCCAACATTTGCTCGTCGCACCTCAACACGGCCTTGAAGCTTGTATAAGTTGCCCACCAATTTCCCTTGCAACACCACTTTCTCATTCTTGAACACCTCAAGAACTCCATCACTTGATGCAAAACTACAACCATTGGAATGTAACATTCCCAACGAAATCAAATTTTTCCTTAATCCCGGAACATGTCGGACTCCGGTCAATCTCACAAATCTTCCATCGGCCATCCGGAACCGTACCGTACCCATGCCAACAACCTTATTCACCGTGTTGTTCGCCATCCTCACATTACTTTTATCACAAGTCTCATAAGAGTAAAAATAATTTCTATTTGAACACATATGAAAAGAACAACCGGAATCCATAACCCAATCAAAATGATCCATACCTTCACAAGTCACCGAAAGCAAATCACCGTCATCTTTGACAAAATTCTCAACCACCGCTGCTTCGGAAATTTCCTTCCCTTTCTCCTTCTCTATCTTTGCTTTGAGTTTTGGGCAAAATTTCATTATGTGTCCCTCTTCTTCACAAAAATAACATTTTCTATTGTCAATCCATCGCGACTCACCACCTCGCGAGTGTGAACGCCCCCTTGATTGTGAACGAGACCTCCAATTCGATCCACCTTGCCTCTCGATTTTTCTACCCCGGTCATGACCACCATTGGATGCAACCACAACACGCTCCTCCGAAAAACTTACGCTCTCCTTCCTCCGCATCGACTCATGGGATAGGAGAGTAGCAATAACCTCATCAAGCTTGAGAGTGTCCTTCCCGTACATCAAAGTAGTCCGAAGATGTTCATATGACGGCGGCAACGAAACCAACAAGAGTATTGCTTTATCTTCCTCTTCGATCTTTGCACCAATGGCATCCAACTCCGTTAGTAGCCGATTGAACTCATCCAAATGATCATTAAAATTTCCTCCTTCGGACATGTTTAACCCATACAATTGTTTCTTTAACGACAACCGATTCGTTAAAGACTTCGACTTGTACCGACTCTCCAACTTTGCCCAAAGTTCCGCCGGATCCGTTTCATTGATGACTTCCCGGAGAGTGCTATTTCCGAGATACAATTGAATTGTGCTATTTGCAAGCTCTCTCATCTCCTCCCATTTAGCATCCGTCACGTCTTCCGGCTTTTCCGATTTTTTCTTGAGTGTCTTTGCCAAACCTTCTCTCGTCAACATGTTCTTCACCCTTTGTTGCCAAAGAGTGAAATCATTGTGGCCGTTGAAAAGCTCGATAGCAAACCCGGTGCTTTTTCCCGCCATACCGTAGCTCTGATACCACTTGTTATGGATCGATCAAACAAACACACCACAAGCACAAACAAACCGAAACAAAGAACACAAACAATTTTACGTGGTTCCCCAAAATCGGGTACGTCCACGGGAGAGAGCACTTTTCACTATATTGGATGAGTTACAATGGAGGAGATACACTCTCACACTCACACAACTCTCTCAATTTTTCCCACACACATGCATAGCCGAAACTCTCACACACGGCACTAGACTTTGTTTTTCTTCTTTTTCTCTTTTCTACACACACACATACTGCACACATGCAAGCCATTTAAATACATGGCAGAGGAAGAAACAATAAAGAGAACAAAACAACTTTCGAGATTCTTGAGACAGCAGCATAAATATCCTTGGGACTCCACAAGCAACAAATTGCCTTCAGACTTCCCGAGCATCTTCTGGAGCATTTTCTCACATACTCACTAATTTAATGCACCACCAAACCATATAATCACTTCACTGAATATATTCAAATTCCAACGCCAAGCTAAACCATTTTCTATCTCTTTTTTTTTCTTTCTTTCAAAGGCATTTAATTTTACTTGGGAAAACCCCAACAACCCAAAGACTTGAGAGAAATGAAAAACTCAAGTAGAGGATGAAGATTGAAGGATTTACGAGAAAATGCGGTAATCGACGACAAAATAGCCGCTGGTGGTGAGAGTCTTCGTCGTCGTCGGAAAGAGGGAAACTCAAGATATTTCTGCCACCTAGCTCTCCTTCAGTCAGTGAGAGCATATCCACTCTTTACCCAAATTTTTTGACTCCTTCCGATCCTTACTCAAATTGAATGGTGGAGATTTAATTCACATCATTGAATGACAAAAGGATAAATGAGGTGCAAAAAAAAAAAGCCTTGAAAATTTGGTTCTAGATTTGGTGATGAGCAAATTTGGTGAAACATTTGAGTAAAACCAAATTTGGGGAAGGAGTGAAGTGTGATTTTTGGTGTTTTTTACTCAAACTTGAATTTGGTGAAAGATTTGATCAAGGGGTGGAGATGCTCTAGTCTTACCGCACCACTGCCCCAGCTGTCCGGCATCAAAATTGAATTGAAAATTCAAAAATTAGGATTTAAAAAGTGGGGATTGATATTGGCACTCCCCATTTTGATATTGGCACTCCCTTTTTTTTTTTTTTTGGCCCTATTAGGTGAAATTACTAAACCACCATTGTATTTTGAAAACAAGAGTAAAATGTAATTATAAAGTGCAAGGGTGATTTAGTAACTTCACCTACTAGAGACAAAATGGGGGTGCCAATATTAAAATGGGGAATGCCAAGATCAATTCCCTAAAAAACAACGTATTTAAATATATAAAAAATATATTAGAATATATAAAAATGTATAAACAAATAAAAAATAACAATGGAGTGTGTGTTTTTTGTCCTCTTATTGCCTTTTTGTCAGTCCATAGGGCTGCAAAAGAGCCGAGCTCGAACATTATAAAAATCTGACGAGGCAAGCTCGATCCGAGCTTCCTTAGGTTTGAGCCGAACTCAAACTTGTTCACGAGCCTTTACAAGTAAAAAATATTAGATATTTATGCTCTCATGTAGGTCTAAAACTACAAGAATAATTTTTATTTTATGCATAAACAGGTTCATACATATACAAAATTACAATATATATATATATATATATATATATACACAAGAAGTTTCCTACGAGGGCTCCCTCACAAAAAAAAAGGTGCAGGAAAACAGTTATGAGCCATTGGATCGTGTGAAGGGCGTAGAATCCAACAGCCCACACCCATGCACCCACCCTGGGATATATTATAAAATGTAAGTTTATCGTACTTTGCTTCCTATTTTGCATCGTGTGGATGCTCGTCGCAGGCCCCCCACGCGTTTTGGTTGCGTTTGTGAAAAAGGGCGATCCGGGAAAAAGGAAAAATTTAGAGTCGCCACCCGGGGTTTAATTTCTAGAAAATGTTAGGTACCCAAGAAACCGTTTGGAAAAATAATTACTCTCGTGTCGTTGAAAAAGGGTTTGATCTGCGAAAAATAGAGATTTGGGTTCGGGAGCCAGGTTACCCGCGGGGAAGGTTTTGTTTGAAAAATGCACCCCGCGTGCCCGGAATTTTCCGGTCTCTACTAAATCTTTGTGGGATTATTCTTTTAAAAAGATTTTATGAAAAACTTTATTTCACATAACAATATATCAAATAATATCATGCTTTAAAAGAAATAAATAACGATAACAAATCAAACAACATGCAATCAAGTATATAAATGCGAGAAAATCAATTAAGAGGTTAAATAAATGCAAAAACATGAAGTAAAGGGGGGGTCATCTGTAATTTGACCCACTGGTTTTTATTAAAAACAGAGCATCGGGTCTCAGAAAACAGAGCATGTAAAATGTTTTTCCTGTGGCACCGTACGGCATACGAAATCACACCACACGGTACAAAATGGACGCCGTACGGTGCCTCTGTGTATTGTATTTTTCCAAAAATTTCCATCTTGTCCGATTGAACCCAACCTCTGTTTTTATATAAGAACCATGCTATTTATTGATAAAAGTAGGTTTGTAAAATGGTTTTGATGAACGAATGTACCTCATTTTTAGGGACGGCATCCCACGACATTCGATAATGCCGCGTGATACTTACCCGAGAGGCTCAAGCCTTATTAAAATATCTCCATTTGGGCTCAAGGAAGAGCTACGGAGCCCTCCTCGAACCCGATAGAGATTCCCCTCAGCAGATTGTTTTTTTTTAAACACGAACTTTGTACCTTGAAACAGAACTGGATGGATGGGATCAGTTGATTACGGAAATGGGCACTAGACCTTCGGGTTTTTGTGAAACGGAATTTTGAACTGTGGATGGTTCTGAAAATTGCGGGGGTTTAGAAAGAGTAATGGTTTCAACGGGATTTGTTGACTGGTTTGTGCGGGAGGAATTTGGGTTTCTCTCTGGTATGATCCGTTTCAGTTCTCTAAACTGTTGAAGGGTATTGGTTTTTGTAGGGGAGAAATGAGTAAGATTCGTACGCAAAAGGGCGGGCTCATGAGTGGATTCGTTGTATTACGCGGACAGACTGAGCTGCTGGGCAACCCGGGAATCCCGTTGATGGGACAATGGCGTCATACGGTGTCAATGGTATACCGTACGGTGCACATTGCAACACCGCACGGTGCAAAGTGATTTTTAGGTCGTACGGTTTGGGTGACGTGGTCGTACGGTTCAGGTGGGTTTGTGTTTTTGGTTCTTTTGATCCATCCGACTCAAGTAACTGTTCTAAGGTACATTTTGCGCGTTCTTTTCATCATCGGGGATGCACAAGTTATCAAAATTGGGGTGTGTACACATCGGATTGCTTATCCTAGGCTTACCCACCCTAGGATAAGCTTATTCGGGTGGGTGTAATGACACCCTTGCCCCTAAAATCTCTTCAAACTCTTTTTGTACTCCCACTACAAAAGACAATTAAAAGTTTGTCACATTATTTCTTTATCCAATCACTCTTATCCATCTATTTGAACTTTCCAACAAACTCCTTCTTAGCTAATCACTCCTTTTTAACTATTTCCCCTTATAACATATCCACCCTTCTTCTTTATTCATTCAAAACCTTATCCGTCCTACAAATGAGCCATTATTTATATCATTCTTTGGTTAGTCCTACCAAATTATGAGTAGCTCATTTTTTTTAAAGATCAATAGCTGTTAATAATTAAATAATGTTTCCATATTAAAAAGCAAGTAAAACATGAAATACTTCCAAATTACTCCCTCCAACCATTTTTGATAGTCTAGTATTCTATTTTGGACCATCCCTTAATAACTCTCTACTTTGTAAAGTTAGCTGTTAAATGTTGGTAAATTTCTATTTCGACCTTGAAAATAGTTTCCATTTTAAGAGTTAGTGTGTGAGTAGAAGTGTAATGACGATGTCTCTACGGAGGGTAGATGTTGAAAGTTATAACTTAAAGCGTAGTAATGATGTATTTACAAAAAGTTGGATACACGAAGTGGGACTTAAAAAGGGATACAGGGAGAAAAAAAAAACTAGCCATACCTTAAATATTTGAAATTATAAATTTCATATAAAAATTTTCAGAGTAATGTAGACCGGCAACCCCAAGTGGTTAACAAAGTGGTCTTCTTGCCGTGGGACTTAGGGATTTGCTCGCACCTAAAGTCTCAGGTTCGATTCCCCTTGTTAGCAAACTCTTGGGGCCACTAGTGGTTATGCCTAGTCGTTACCTCTAGGGATCCGAAATTAATTGAGTTGCGCGCAAGCTAACCCGGATATCCAATTATCAAAAAAAAAAAAAAGTCGACCAGCGAGCTACCAAACTACCAAAATATGGGGCTACCGGCTACCAGACCCCTCAAACATTCGTAGACATAACCTATTTTGACAGGAGAAGTGAACGGCATTTGGGTTGGGGACGACTTTTAACATGATTTTAGAATAACAAATATGTATGATTTTATAGAATAGGAGCGAACTGATGGCAGAAGAGTAGTAGCTGCTGCTTCATCCTTGCACAGGACTATTTCATACACCAAAACATACAAAGTCAGCAACAAAACAATTCATCTGATTATGGGATTCATCCCATTCTAGTTTGAAGCAACAAAATCACATAGAAATGCAAACAAAAGTTTGATGAAATATCGACACCGGGATAAGAAAAAGAGTAGCAGCAATACGTAATGGAATTATTTACTTAAATCTACACCAGGCCAGCGCTTGTTATACTTCCGCGTCTGCCCTGAAAGAGAAATTTCCTTGTAATCTTCAGTTTCCCATTTGTAGCTGGGGGGCGAAACTAGACTTTCGACAAACGAAGTACAAGAATAGATATGACCACTATGAGATGGGATTCGAACACCCCTATGCAAATTACTCTCAGGATTGTATGCCATTACGCCCCCTTTACCTTCCCGTTGAAACAGTACTTCCCCTTCACTTGTAAAACACAATGGCACCACCGAAGTGTAAATTGGATCAAACACGATTAAATCCAATATAATGAACAAACTTGTCCAAGATGTCTCGTCGCCATATTTTTTCAAAGCGAAGACCTCAACATCAGCTATTTTACGCCTCCAACGGTCAGTAGAGAGAGTCAACGAAAGGCATCCGCCCAAAACTCCAAAACCATGTATGATAGTTCCTTTGATTCGCTCAATTTGTGGCATTGGCACCTCCACAAAGTCATTCATTTGTGGATCAAAAGAAACAATCAAGTAGGGCATGACATGTGAGTGCCGATCTTCTCCACTATGTACCAACCAATGCGCACAACCATTCACTGTAGGCCCTAACTCCAAAATTTTCTTACTGTAAGGATAAAGAATCTCTGTCCAAGTTTTGTTTCTAAAACTCCCAACCATAGCAACATTGTATGTCCTAGACACCATTACTGCCTTGTAATCACCAGTAGAGGAGTCGTAACAAAGTCCAGAAATAAATTACCCAAACTGGCCACGCCGATAATTACCCAAGCGCCAATGTGACAGCACTTTGTTGCACCATCTAGTGGATGGATTCCACAAGAACAAGTCCTGGTCAAAAGTTACAAGCACCAACCCATTGCACGAACCCCTTAAATCTGGCCCACCATTAGATAAAGGCCCTCTCAATGGCTTAGGCATAGGAAGCTCCTTCACTGAAATTTCATCATCTATCAAGTGGATGACAACACTCTTTTGGTACTTACTGTGTCGTATCGGCATAGACATGACAATAGCTTGCTGCCTTTGAGTGGAAAGGTTGAATTTAGGATCGGATATCAATGAATGCCAATACTTGGAAACACACCTACACTGAAGAAGGGACTTAATGGGTAGTTTTGCGAGTATTTGAACAAGAATCCCTTCAGGAAGGTATGGATCCATTATTCTCTTTCTTGAAGCGATGATAGGATATCAGCAGTTAGCTATAAGCCCGTTAATAGTGTTCTTCACGCACTGAAGTCAACTTTGAATATGAACTTGGTGAGGGAGTACTGTGTCAATGGTAAAACTCCTGATATGCTGTACAAGTACAGGGTTAAACTCAAGTTTGAATAGAAATTAACCCATGAAACAACAGCTTACAGCAGTAAATGGAAGTTTATATCCATTGAAGCGCGCTAAAAAAGCACAATAATCCATAAAGAAAGCAAAATATTAGACAGTGAATGGACGAAAGGGCAAGCAACTACCCAAGTTAATTTCGTTTCCCCTATAACTGTATTGGAAATGGTCAACATGAATGCCACAAATGCACAAGAGAACAAATACAATTCTTTGTTCTAAACAGAAAGAAGATATCAAATCTTCATCACCTTCATCAGATGGAGCACCAGATCAAAGTGAGAATGGATGAGGAAAACTTGAGAGCTTATATCACAAGACACAACACAAGAAAAAGAAAAACGACTTCAACTAAGTTTTATGGATTTGTAAATAATGATTTGTGATGACTGATGACAAAATCCAACTTTCATAATAGGGTCTGGTTGACATACAATCTTGCAAAGAACGGTGTAAAAAGCAAAAGGCAATCGTACACAAGTATGTTTGTATTATTCTCGTAATAGTTCCGAAAACAACACTACGAAGGTTCATAACAGAGAAAACCAAAGGCTTCATGACAAAGAATCACATATCATAAAAAAATTTGAGACCACGTAAGAAATTAAGTTGAGACACACTTTGCATTGGTTGCACACTTTCGCTGCTAATACCACCAAAACTCGTAACTTAGCTATGGATGTAACGTATTATTTCCCAGGTGAAATTTTTTGCATATGTTCTTTACAAAGCAGAAAAAGAGAATGTAATCTAAAAGCTTAATACAAAGAAGAAATTGTGTTAATTTACACAGCAAGGGAGATCATGCAGGGCACATCCGGACCATCCATCTCCGCAATCAATGGTTCAGATTCGTTTGTTACTTTGACCGCTAAAATTTTAAGTGTTACTGCTACAAGTATGTTTGCGATCTGAACCATCAATTACAGAAATGGACGGTTCGGTTGTGCCCTACAGGGTTCCTTGCAGGGAACCGCCCTACAAGACCCCCGGGTCATTTCCCTATGCTACTGGTTAGCATCTGCCGCGGAAAAGCAATTACAAACAATCTTAAATCTATATTCATTTGGGTCTAAAAAGTCTTGTCACCATGTCTTTTGTTATAGGCCGTAGAGGACCAAAAATTCCCATCAACCGATTAATCTCCTGTTCTTTTGTCACAATTTTACCGATACTCTCACTGTGCCGAATCCCTTGACAAAGAAAGAACGCCATGGGATTTAGTAACAGATACACAACAGTTCTTGCCTTCTTGGGCTTTCGTTTTACCAACAATTTTATGCTTTTCTCCATGTACTAACGTTCTGTTTTCTTGTGACAATTTTTGCCCTTTCTCGCAGCGAATTTCACCCAAACCCTTGACCAAGAAAGTATAAACAACACAGGTGTTGGGACTTTTCTATTTATCAACTGCAAAACTGTTATGTACATATATGGGTATATGTATATACGTATGTATATCGCTACCCGTATGAAACATGCTGAAAATCGCAAGATAGAGGATGAAGAATGAGGGGTTTACCAGGAATTTGTGGTGGTCGGCGGCGGTACAGTTTAACGGCCGGCGGCCGTGAGAGTGTTCCTCGTCGACTGGGCAAACAATGATTTCGTTCAAATTTCGTTGGCGGTTGTTTAGAAGTGAGAGAGAGGAGGGAAGAATTTCGTTCACACGGACTACAGAGCGTATTATTTGGGCTTTGTTTTGATTTTTTACGTATATATTAATTTTCATCTCTTTGTACTTAAAATACGCAATATTTTTTTTTTAAACCACACCATAATTTTTTTTTGAGATAATTAAATAATCATCCCCTTTTTGAGAGCCCTGAACGTTTTAATCCCAGTCACTATTCATACTTATGTTTCCATCATCTTCTTGTGTGATTTACCGGTTTTGCCCTTGTTATGACATACATAATCAAAATAATGTTGTTTTCATGGAATTAGGGAGTTTTCAAAAAGTAGGGATAATATTCCCACGTATAACTGATTTCTTAATTTTGGATAATTAAAGATTTCAAAATGAGATGATTTGATTTCCATTTTTAAATGATTCCTTGATTACCGCAAATATGAAAATTAATTATTAGCGGGGTGGAAATTCAAAATTTGTGGGATGATTTCTATCCACACTAATTTGATTATGGTAAAAATAACCAATAACAAATAAAACATGGTAAAATACATTTCCAGAGCAGTAACATGGTTAATTCAAACAACTTTTTACATGACTCCATGGTAAAAAACTTGTTCTACTTGTTTACCACAAATTTCAATGATCATGGTAAAATCTCAGCATCTTTCAAATTGAATGATGAACCAGAACTTGTCTTTTGGACAAATTTTTATAAAAGCCACCATTTAAATCCAATGGTATATTCCATTATGAACAAAGATGAAAATGAATGAGACTGAACGGCAAAATGAATGAGTCTGAACTTGGTTATTTGTTATTGGTTTTTTTAACCATAATTTCAATAACGCGGATGATTAATTTATATGACTTGTTATATCAAATCATGGTAAAAACTTTTTCAAAACACGTTGTAATGATTATGGTGAAAATTAAACAATTAAATAGAGAAAAATTGTAAAATCTGTTTCCTATATTAGTAATATGGTTAATTCGTAGAACTTCTTGTATTGAATACCAGGGTAACAAAATTTCAATGATTATTGTAAAAATAACTAATAACAAATAAAATATGGTAAAATGTGAATCCATAGCAGTAACATGGTTAATTCAAATGACTTTTTACATCACTCCATGGTAAAAACTTGTTCGACTTGTTTACCACAAATTTCAATGATGATGGTAGATTCTCTGCAACTTTCAAAGTGAATGATGAACCAGAACTTGGTTTATTTGGACCAAATTTTATCAAAGATGCCATTTAAATTCAATGGTATATCTTTCATTATGAACCAAGATGAAAATGAATGTGACTAATGGAAAATAGTAACCACAATTGGATAATGCGCGTTTATACCACACCAATATCACACCCTACCTCAAAATCCATTGATCAAACATAATTGGGAAAAAAAACAAGGAAACTATACGACGACATGGATACAAAAAATAAAAGGCAAAATTAAACATGTAAAGCATTGGGTAATAGAGTGACTAAAGATCACATCATTGCCTACTGTAGCCATAGAATCGGCAAAAATATATATACTACAGTTGCAACGGTTACATCAAGAAACAAAAAACATTGTGTATAATTCTCAATACACACTTACGATGTCGTACCATTATACCCTGCCATTGTATTCTATTTCTGATTCTCCAAACAAATTAAGTAGGTCGGAAAGGCGACAGAGACGGGACCCAATCGGAACGTCAACATAAAAATTATGGAGCAGATCAACGACGCCTTGTTCACCGGGAAAAAGACTATCGACGACGACGTTGGTCCGCAATGGTGAAGGTTTCGATTAGCGATTTGGAACCGCTTGAAGTTTTCTGGGTTGTCGAAGTTTAAGGTACAGGACGTCGGCGTCGATCTGGGTTGTCGAAGGTTAGCATTCTTGATCCTTCAAATTGTAGATCAAAATCATAGAAACCCAAATCAAACCCAAAATTAAACCCAAAACAAAAAAATCAAACCCAAATTTATTATCTCTTGCTAGCACCTCTGGTATTTTGTCGACTTCAACTTTTGACGAGGATTTGGGACAGCGAGGAGACGACATCAAGTGGAGACGACATCAAGTTGAACGGGAGCGATGGAAACCAGTGTGAAGATTTGGTCCCCAAAAATGGCGTTAGAGATTTTCCTTTCTTGGTTTAAAATGGGGATGATGATTGTGCGTAGATTGGAGGATTGGGTTTTTATCTCTCAATCCCTTAATTATAGGAATGGTCCCCTTTAAATTGAAAAACATCCAAATATCCCCACCCAATAAGGTATTTTTGAATCCGGACCAGATTGTGTTTTATCCCCAATCCCGTAATTACAGCAGAGGACCTTCTAATTTTGAAATTGGTCCACTTCCTACCAACCTCATATATGCAACTTTTAATTTAGTCCTCAATCCCCAAATATGTTACAATTCTATAATTATATATATATATATATATATAGAATAAACTTCCGGTCCAAACTCCCGGACCCTCTTAAGTTACGGACCTCCACTTTTCGGACCAAATTTCGATGATCCGAACCGTTAGATGTGTTTAAAACATGATTTTAAGGTCCACCGCGAAGATTTGGCAAAAAACAATACCCGGAAGGGCTTGATCGGAGCTGTTTTTCACAAAAACGCTAATATAGCGTTTTTGTGAAAAACAGCTCCGATCAAGCCCTTCCGGGTCTTTTTTTTTGCCAAATCTTTGCGTTGGACCTTGAAAACACCTTTTAAACACATCTAACGGTTCGGATCGTCAAAATTTGGTCCGGAAAGTCGAAAATACCCCTAGGTCCGTAACTTAACTAAGTTAAGGGAGTTTGGATAGGAAGGGGACTCTATATATATATAATGGGCATTTTAGGGTTTATTTAAATCTCGGGATGGAAACATAACTCTAAAAAGGCTCAGGATGATTTTCTAATTTCAAGGGACTAAAAGGATGATTATTTAAGTGCCCCTTTTTTTTTTTTGCACGAAATGAAATCCAATTTGTTTTCGTTTAGTCCTTAAAATTATGCAAAATGAATGTTGAAGTGTATTTATAAACAATAAAGTGCAAAAAAATATTCCCGCAAGTTTAGGGCCTTCCTGATAAACGTCTAATACTAGAATTGAGTTACAGGATTTCATATATATTTGTAGAACCTATCTAATTTAATCAGCTTGCATATCGATTTTTTTTTATTGAAATCAGGATAATTTTTTTGGAGAAAGCTAAGTTTTGAGCGGTTTATTGGGAATTCGTATTGGTCGGTGGCGGGACAGTGAAGGTGAAAAAATTGTCAGACGGCAAACTTATGAAGAAATTTTTTTTACGAAATGATATGGAGGGAAATTAGTTATTAGCTAGCCTTGTTCGATGGCCACGTAGAGAGTTGCAAATTAGTTGAGCCGAGTCAAGTTTTAGTTTGAAACAATATAAGGCATTGTTTGGATGCAGTATTGACAAGAGGGATGAGTGGGGTTGGGTTAATTAGTCCCCCTTCCCCTCCATATACCTCATTTGGCAACCCAAAACATCCCATGACTAATTAATCCTTGGTCTCAATAGTTATGGCCCTCCCGACTATTTATAAGTAGGGGAGGGGGTGTCTATGTTTAGTCATGGGAGATTAGCTCCACATTTTACCACCCTACCCCCCATGCAATTTCCTTCAGATAAAAAAATAAAGTACTTCCGCTCATAATTTTTTGTTTATTTTTGCACCAAATTAAACTACTAATAGAGATATTTAATTAGATACAAAAAAAAATTTAAAAATTTATACTTTAGAATTTTACATTGTTAGCTTGTTGAGTTGTTTTGCTTGTTGAGTTGAAAAAATTTATCCGCCATACTCATAATGACCCAAGCAATTAATTACGCGAACGTAATATGTTGCAACATCTAGTCCCTGCTAGAACTTACAAGCAACAACCCATTACACGAACCCGTTTCAACAAGTTTGTTGCTCAAGTAGCTATATAGTGAACTACAAAATGCTGCTGACAATTACAAAGATTCCCAATCCGAATAATGGTCCAGAAGCAAAAAACTTCACCCAACAGAATCTTGTCCAGAGTAGTTCCCATGGGGCCGATAAACAAGAAAACACATCCAGTTCAACTCTCTTATCCATTTGATCTGATTGGCCCATAGAATTGTTCAGGTCCACAAATGGAATCCCAATGAATCAGCAACAATCAAGTAGGAAGTAAAGGGGACACCAATAGAGCTGGCTCACAAAATCATCAGAGATAAGTTCAAGTCTTTGAGAAAGATGCATTTGTCATCCAATATTGCAACTACCCTAGAAACATATACTAGTACTTGAGTTTAGTAAAAGAATTAAGAGAAAAAGAGCATACTCTGACTGTTGTTTGGTGGACACGGAAATGAAACACAACCTGGAAAGAATGAGCCCATGAAAGCTCGGCCACTGATAGAACCAACAAAACCCCCTTGTTGGTTATGACGCATTTGCATTTGGTAGTGGCTTGCCATTAGCATCTGCGCCATTGCAACTTCATCTTCATCGGAGGAATCTCCGTCGAAATCTCCCCGCAATACCCTTTTGGTTAAGTTGTTCATGGTACTAGTTTGGAAAGGAAAATCTATATATGGTAGATGAGAATGGTGTGGTGACTGAATGAGGTTGGGATGTGTATTTATAGAAAAGTTGGGTAGAATGGTAGTTGAGGAAAGTTAGATGAGAAAGTTAGATGCACAAAATATCTAGGGTTGAATGGTGGTTGAAAACAGTGGATGACAAAATATGTCAAAAAAAAAATTAGGTTGAACAGGGGTTGAGAATGGTGGATTGAAAAATATCCAAAATTTTAGATAGAACGGTTGTTGAGAATGGTGGATCCAACAAAAATATCCAAAAAATTAGGTAGAATGGGGTTGAAAAATTAGTTGGGAATGGGGGTTAAAAAATTAGATCACGACGGGGTTGAAAATAACGTAGATAGTTGAATTGGGGTTGAAAAAGTAATTGGAAAATTAGTTAAATTTTGGAATTGTTTGGTTCTAAAATATAATCAACCACTGGAACCTGGGTTCTATTTTAGCGCCAAAATCCACATTTTGGTGCCAAAATATGGCAAATGCTATAGCCATTTTGCATTTTGCGTTGGATTTGCTCTAATCTGGTAAAAAATAGACTTTTCGATTGATGACCCGATCTCTTCATCTGGACAAGCGGTCATTCCCTAAGTTTTGGTTCAGAGACCTTCCATTGGCCTTTACAACAAGACTCACTCACCCTTCCATTCAGTTTAATAACAAATACTGCAAAAGCCAACAGTGCAAGTTCTTTACAACAAGAGAGCTGAACACATGGATTTACTCCAATATAACTACATATAAACATAGTTTCCCCACAGGTCAGATAAACAAGGAGGATTAGTTTTTTTTATTTTTTATAACCAAGTGTCTGGGCCAGCTTTCGCGCACCTCGACTAATCCTAGGAAACCAATCCCCCCGTCCACTAGCAGGGGCCCCATTTAAAGCCAGAGGAAAACTCTGTAAGGACTGGCCCCAAAGGAGTTGATAGCACCTCTGAGACTTTAGGAGAGAGCAAACCCCTAAGTCTCAAGCCTTGACCACTAGGCCAACCCCTTGGTTGATCGGGTTGAACAACCATGCTTGGTCTCAAACTTCATTGTGATACCCATGCTGAAAAGTTGTTGGGCCAGTAGCTTTGCAGCATAGGGAACATTAACCCTAACTATCTCTTCGACGGACTCGCAAAACCGGCAGTAGGGACCCCTAATCTCCCACCCCTGGCACTGTGCGTTGGATAACATTTGCAATGTTTTTGCACTTTCGGCATATGTGCATTTGTACATTTTGGAGGAGTCACTGAGAGTGAAGAGTCGTTTGTGCAGATTTGCCGCTGCACCATGGGCTGTAAGGCAGTCACATTCCATCACCAAATTTGATACCTCCAGAACGCTTCATATCCGCCACCGGCTGCCTCGTGAGGGGGAATGCACTGGGCCCATGTTGCGGAACTTACATAGTGTACCAAAATAGGATGTTTATTTAATTAACTCTAAAAATATACAAAAATAATGGCGAAAGACGCTAAAAGGGCTCATTTCTTACATCAAAAAAATCAGGGATATGATCCCATTATATGGCAAATTAGGTGCAGTGATGGGCTCACCTAAATACAAATTTGACACCTATCTTCATACCAATGACCTCGAATCTCACTCTATCTAAAGCCAGAACAAAGGAAAATCAGCACCACCGTCATCTATAATTTACACCTCGCCCGACAGCAGTCTCAAATCTTTTTACCTTGACGTTGTTTTCTATCAAACAAAAAAAAAAAATAGGCTGAATAATGTTGACTACTATCTACGACTTTCTTGCTGTTCTTCGGATTCCATCTCCTTTACACTATCTACTATGTGGTGTATCTTCTTTGAGAGACTCTCATTGTGCTCTTCAATGTGCTCAAATATCATTTCCAAATGCCTTTTATACGTTGCAGCTCGCTTTTTCTCGACCGCCAGCTGCTGGGATAGCTCCCGTATCTTGTCGTGTTCATTCTGCAAATCAAGATGCACGAGAATGTAAGGTGCAATTAAAGAAAAAAAAGGTGAATGGTAAGTTCATAGACTTTTGTAAAACTTGCTTGCATGAAGTTTTATCTATAGTTAGTTTACCTTAATCTAAGTTTTCATAAAAAGATCGCAGTTTGGAAATAAGATGGGTTATGACTTCACTTGCGCCTACATATAAGACATGTCACGCTTGCAACATTTGCAACAAAAAATTGGCAGATCTGTTACGATGAGATTCTCACCCGGAACACAGGGGTTATCAGATTTTAGATAGTAATCATCCCTATAATCCTGTTGCAGGAGACCTCCACAAAGACTACAATATAAACTTGGCCACTAAAATAAGTTGCAGTACCCCCAAAGATCTATTATAACACGCCCCCAGAAAAACACAAGGTTCCACATTTAAGTATGCCTACATTGCCTAGTATTCAACACGAAACTAAAAAAGACATGACCCGATAACACGAAAGTTGAACCTTATTTGACACTGCTAACCTGTCAAGCACCAGTGTCAAACCACTTAAAATCAATTAACGTTTTCTGATCTGATAAATCAGCAGGGCCGCTTCAAGTTTGTTGAAAGAAAAAGAAAAGTAGACAACAATAAATAGTGGGAGAGAGATAAACCTAACATAAAAGTGAAGTCAGCCAAGAACTTTAGCAACAGTGTTGTGGGGTAGAAACAGGTGAAGAGATTGAAAGCAATAGTGGTGCAAGTTGTGTGACTGAGCGAGAGAGAGGCGCATACAAAGTGAGCAGGAGGCAAGAGCAAATGAAGGCTGAGAGCCAGTGGCGAGAGAGACTAGAGAAGTACAGATGAGACAGATAAATGAGCCACAAAATTTGGTACGATTGGACCCAGTCCAGTCAGGTGGGGAGGGAGACAGCGTCACTCATAAGAAACAGAGAAATGGATGCTAACTTGCTAGAAGATTCAAAGGTGTGAATGTTCATCTACAAGAATATTTAAACCAACAATAATGGAGGATTCATCCAATTAGTTAGCCATGTCAAATTCTGATTTTGAGAGTTCCCCAATAAGCCTACCTGTTTATTTTTCGTGTTGCAGGGTCTGGTCGTTTTTACATTCATAACGAAAACTAGGAAACTATAATTTGAAGTTTGTTTACGATACGAATCTTGCAAA
This sequence comes from Vaccinium vitis-idaea, assembly GCA_963854785.1. Taxonomy (NCBI): domain Eukaryota; kingdom Viridiplantae; phylum Streptophyta; class Magnoliopsida; order Ericales; family Ericaceae; genus Vaccinium; species Vaccinium vitis-idaea. Next base: position 35,006,657 of record OY978215.1, on the reverse strand, counting down.
TTTCCACCCGTGAGTAAAGTGTCCTTTCTCTTTGCTTGCAGAACCAATATTGAGAAGTATCCTTTCTTTTTCAGTAACTTCTCTCTCTAAAATTTCTCTCCCACTCACTTTCCCTCTCTCTATTGTTCATTTCCAGTTTTCCACTAGTTCCAAACATAACTTCAGTGATAATAACGTCAATGCTAGTCTAAATAGCACGGCCATAGACCAAACAAAAGTAGTAAATCCATAGATACGTGACATTAAGTGCGCAACGCACTACACAGCCAAAAAAGTAGTACAATTCTCACAAAATTCATGACACAACACATTGATGATACGCTAAATAAAATTGACAATTTTATAATTCATCTATATGAATATCGCTTTTGTAAGATGCAACACAACTAGTTAACGTTAGGTGCTCTACATTACATATCCATAACTTTACAAGTCACCTATTATCAAGGTATGAAACAGTACCCAACTTGGCTTTCGTTGGAGTTCATTACAAGGAATAAATTTCCATTTGTGTCTGGTCCCCAATGCTAATAGCCTAATACCCACGGTATTCCACTTACTAGAGGTCATTCCAAACAAATAATATGTTGCTCGTCCACAAGCATGCACAACGTGTGGCAGCACGCATTTTTGTCAAGGTATTACAAATCAATAACTGGCAAAGAACAACAAAATCAATTACGCATGAACAGGTCAGAGCAACTTAATTAACTCAAAGTAGAGGAATCTACAAATTAAGAAAACCAAGAACTAACCGGATATTGATCGCAAATCAAGTCCCTTCTACCCTTTCCAGGAGTCAGAGGATGAGTGTGCTCCTTTACAAATTTCGTAACGATCCATTTACCGGAGCTTACTTTCCTAAATAAAATCATTGCTCTGCAACCTACCCTTGTTTCAGCCCTTTGTCGTACAATCTTTTCACGCTTGTCAGGCATGCGAAAACCCTCTTTATTACACACAAGTGCCCGGCCTATAGCAGTTCCATCGCGCCTTGATCGAGAGAGCTTGCTCACGCGGATTATGAAACCCACTCTTGTTGCATAGGCATTATAAAATGCATGTGCTGCCGCTTCAGATTCAAACTCCTGGCCCAGATAGGGTTCATCTTCTGGAGCTGAACTATTCAGAGCTCCGGCCTCATCAACTGGAACCATTTCTCTCCCACAAAGAATTTGAGTCACATTATCAACCTCGGTTTGATGAAATACCCCTCCAATGGAGTTTCCTCCCATTCCATTCTCATCACCAACCGTACCTTCCATATCAACAGAATAACCTTCCAAATCGCCATTGCCATCATCCTCAACTTCACAATCCACTGCAACACAAGCAGCCATTTAATAGCTACATTTACCCACCAGAACTACTGAGAAAGAATAACAGAAAGAAAGAAAAGAAAAACAAAATTTGCAATTGAAGAAAGAAAATCCAGTTTTCCATTGAATCTTAGTCCTTATCTTGGAAAAGGAAAACTGACCTAATTAAGATGTTCATACATAGTAGACAGACTCATGACAAAAAGACCCCTCACATTTGAACTGACTAAAAAGTACTATCTGATAAGCTTTGCAATCCACGAGACAATTTTTGGGGCATCACACTTTAGCATCATAGCATATTCTATACTCACAATACATTCTTCAAAAATAAACAAATACATTCTTTAAAAATAAACAACACCAACCATCAGAATTTAAAACAAAAACATATGCACTTAAAAAAATGAAGCAATTTATTTTTGATGCGTTCTGCATTCATTCTAAGGGACCATAAAAGCACAACAAAGCAATGGTTACATGGTGTGTGACCTTAGTCACACAGTTCGATTCCTCCTAGTAAGCGACTAAGCGTACGAGCTATGTCACACAACTCTTCTAGTGTATATAAGTTGCCGAGTGAGACACTCAACACTTGGGTTATGTTTATTGGTGTGTGACCTTAGTCACACAGTTCGCTCAAAATGGATAACGCACGCGCTCTCGATGCGCAAACTTACAAATTCACAATTAATTCGGGCAAAATTCGTGCACTGCTTTGGTCAGACCGCGCACTAGGAGATGAACTGAAGTTTCTTTCTGTCAATAATGCTACACGTGACTGCCATTTTGACCATTCACCATACATAACATATATGACTCTTTTCCTTGTAATGATGAGACTCTGCAATGTTGAAACTATGCACAACTGTTGCTACACTAATCTACATATTTCAGTCTTACCACAACTAGAACCTAGAGAACCAAAACTGGAAGAGTACTCGGATTTATAGTTAAAAAAACAAGTTTTGTGAATGTAGAAAACAGAACACAAGGAAATTAAAAAAGTTGATCGTAGATTTAGTTTTAATACATAAAAGGCCATCCTCTTGCTCTCAATCTCATCCAAGGTTGCTCATTTATTAAAGATTGTTATTTTATGTGTCTTGAGTGGTTCAATTTATTTTTTGATATATAAGTTAATATTTCCTATTACAAGTCATGGTATATGTCTTTTAGTTTGTATTGAGCATGAAATTCTGTGATAGATCATATGAGTATTAAAAAAAAAACATGAAAAAAGTAAATTTAAATATATAAAGAAGACACTCTGTAAGACAGTTCTTCTAAATATCGCTTTCGCACTCACACTCTCGCACCTGTACCTGCACGCACACGCGGATTATGTCACTTAGTGTGACATCCATTCTCAAGTTGAAGCTTGAATTTGGTTCATTCCTTCTTTTTTAATAAGCAAAAACTTGAACTATATTACATGTATAGAAGATAGAAGTATCCTTTCTCCTCTTCATTTCATCCCATTAAATTTAACGGGATTTCTAAATAGGACCATAACAATATATAAATTCCACCGTATTCAATATTCAGGGATGTGTAACAAAACCACGTTCAAAATTTTTGAATCCGTGCTCCTAAAGTAAGGGTAGGGAAACCTGATGGCTAAACACATGTCCAAGCCCAATACTCATACCGAAGTCCGTGTACTGTAGCCTGTAGGCACGTACAGGCCTGAACATCAGGGCGGCCTACGGCAAAAGCCTAGAAAGCCAGAGCTTCAGGCCCCAAAAAAAACTGCTCAAAGGTCAGTCCCTAAATGTTTATTACTTCTAATATTATTCCCTCCATCCTATTTTCTCGGCCGCTATTGGGAACCCAACTTCAAAAAATTTGATTAGATTTCCAACATTAACTCTCATTCTCAAACAATTTGTCACCAAGGTTGGTAGCCTGGTGGTTCGAGTCGTGCCAAGTAGTTTGGGTGGTCAAGAGGCCAAAGGTTCGAGTCGTGCCAACGATGCCCCCTCGAACTGGGTCTCACTAGCCCTTGGTGGAGCAGTGGTTGCCATAGCTCTTTGGTCCAGGACCCGCTGTGGGTCTGGAGTACGTATGGTCACGCCGAGGGCAAGGCTGCTATCCCTGGTCGCCCTCTCCTCCACACTTAAATATTTTTTTAAGATAAACTTTCCGGGACGCCCATCTAAATTAGAATATGAGCTGGTGGACCAGAACGGAGAGAGTACGTTCAAGAATTGTAATTACCCCCGAAATACAACAAACAGGATGAGAGAGAGATAAACATAGACATAGCCAGAGAGAGAGGAGAAGACAGGTACCTGTTTCCATCGTCGCCGATCGTTGCCGGAGCTGGTGAGCTTTTGCTCGATTTGGATACAGATTTTGGTGGTGTTCTTTCGATTCAGATCGATTTTTTTTTTTTTTTTTAGGGCTGACAAGTTTTTAGTTCTGTGAAATTTAACCTTCAATTTTTAAAGGGTTAATTACCTATTTCACCCCTAAACTATACTAATTGTTTTAGTTCATGCTTAATTGCCTATTTCATCCTAAAGTACTAACTTGTTTTATTTTTTTATTTTTTTTATAAGATGTTTGAGGCAGCTTGCGCACATCTCGACTAATTCTGAGGCCCTGTAGATAACGATAATTCCTTTTGCACCGACCACGTACCAACGGCGTCAGGGACGCCGTTGTGGGTCCCAACCGATCGATCCGAGCCGTTTTGAATGAAATGGGGTGACTTTGGATCGAGCTCATACAGCCGTCCGATTGCCTCGATTCCCGCGTAGGCCCACTCGGAATTCAATTTTGAGAACGATGAACAGATCGGATCGATCAGTTGGGACCCACAACGGCGTCCCTGACGCCGTCGGTACGTGGTTGGTGCACCACGGTCGGTGCAGGTAGAAGGGTTCCTGTAGATAGCAACCGGGCATAGTGGCACAAGAGTTTTGCCAACAAGGTGGAAGCGAACTCTTAAATCCCAAGGAATTTTTTTTTTTATTTTATACTAGAAGGCAAGACCACTTTACCAACTCCTTAGGTTATCCTCAATAGCATACTCAAAACTAAAATGTTGCTAAAGCTAGCAATGTGTGACCCAAATAGTGCTCACAATGGAATAATCAAAGTTAACTACATGTTAACCAATACTCAAATTTTGGCATTTACATACTCAAAATTACCAACCTTTTTACAATAACTAAATTTAATAGACCCCACATCTACTCAATTAAGTGACCCATCATTATACAAAAACCTTCTCTCTATTTTTAAAAAATTATTGATTTTTTTTTTTCAAAACCTATTTTTTTGGAACACTATTGGGTTTTTTAAAATTGAATTGTTCTTTTTTCTTAAAACGGTATTTTCATATCTATTTATTTTTTCGAAAACAAACACTTTAAATTTCCGCCTTTACTTTTCCCCTTACTTTACCCCTACATTTTTCATATACACTAGACAGCTGTAAAAGCATATGACAAAGAGAATCAATTGTACAAACAATGAGACACTCCATTCACTTCGTAGGCCCGAGAGCGACTTCCTTTAACCATACACGTGTCTTCTCTCTTTAATATTAATACAGCGCCGCCTATCACTACACACTACTCCCTCCATTCCCTTCGGGTTTTTTTAAGAAGTTTGAGTGCTGTATGGTTGGAGGGACTTCCCCCTTTTGCTAAAAAATACTTGAAAAATGCCATGCCGAACCATTTTCCGACTTCATGCAAAAAATATATTTCTCACCTACCCACAATGCCCATGCCTAAAAGAACTTCTCCTAGAACTCTTACTGTCACTACTTCAGCTAGCCTTCCAACCCTACTACATCCTAGTTGCCACCTCCATGCCATGGTACAATGCACCCACAAGATCGAATCAAGAAACCCTAGGTTTTTCGACCTAACGGGACCAAACAGTCGAATCTACCATCCTAAGGTGGAAACCCTCCACTCACCAACAGCAAGTCAAAACTACATACAGAAAGAGAGAGATTTTATCGAACATGGGGAATTCTCGTCAAAGGGGAGGAGCCCCTCAAAAAATAGAGACACCCTATGGAGGAGTATTTTGGCTGAAGCAGAAACAGAAGAACAATTCTTCTCTCGGCAAAGAGAGATGTCCCACAGATTACGTTATTAGATATCCCCAGTTAAAAACATTTTCTACGGACCATTACAGACGAGAAAGGCCCCCATATACAAGTCCTTTTAATTTATTCCCTTTTCTTCCAGAAGAATTAAAACATTGGGCTGAACAAAAATGTTTTGTTCATAAGTACGAATTTCGCAAACTATGAACTCTGTCAAAATTGTCGCATCTCATTATACAGTGAAGACGACTAGATTAGATTAAAGCTACACAAAAATGAAATGCCAGATTTTTATTCTAATGAACCAATGCTATCTGACTCTGACAAAAACCAGAACAGCAACCAATATGCCCAATCTCCCTCTACCTCGAAGGACTATCAACAACAGGAAAAACCGCCTGGGCCAGAAGTCTCAAATGAATCAACTACTTCTCAGGTAGAATAAGTTTCAAGGACTATGACCAAGACGCATGCTACGACGTCATCGATGGACGTTTGAACTGGATTCTGTGGTTTTGTATATCAAGAGTTAATTTTTTTTGTTTAAATTTTTATGTGCAATGCATGTGGGATTGTTGAAAGTTTGAAAACGGATGGACGTTTGAATGTGGTTAAATTATGTCCGTAAAAATATATATTACCAGATTTCCTTTTCTGATGAAAATGAATGTTTCACTGAACCACTTGATGTTGATTCACTGTGTGAATTTGTTAGATTTTGCATGATTGGCGGTCAATCGATTCAGTAACTGATTGGTACAAGTATTTAGGTTTAAACATTTGCCTAGTTTGTATAATAATATTTTTTGTAATTTGTTGCATCAATAAGTGACAACATGTACTTCGTGTTCAATTTATATGGATGTTGGTATAAACAACCAAATCCATTGGCAATTGACTGAGGTTATGCCTGATTTGGGTAATTTCAAGTACTTGGATTTTTCAGAAAGGATGGTACTTTGAAACAAAGAGCCCCAACGTCCTTCCTCATATACAAGTAATTCATCTTGCCACTTGTTAATATCCCTATAGGGCATACTTATGTAAACTTGTGTGACTATCTCATATAATTCATGGTTGCATTACCAAACAAGAGTACGAGAAATTGAAAGAAGATGGTAGCAACAATCTCACAAATGAGGTGAAAGTTACAACTTTTGGGTTTTTTGCATCTACATGTTATATGTTCCATTGTTCAAGAGAAAATGTAATGGTTTCATATTTGGATACATAATGCAGGATAAGGTGAACATCGGGCATCGATGGAAGAACCTACCGGAGGAGGAGAAAAGAAAGTTCGTGGATGAGACAGCATCGGCAAATGTATTACTCACCAATCTTAAAGCAGTGGCTCCGCGACCTAGGAAGGTGAGTATAAAATATTTGTAATCGTAACTTGTCAAATATGAAGGCACACAATTTAAGAATGCTAACTTGGTTGGTGGGATGTTGAATTTATAGAGGAAGGTGCAGACGTGTATTGCATTAAACCAAATTGTAGAGATTGTACGTAACTTTAGTGAGGAACAACGCACTGCAGTGAAAGCCATTGGATTGGGTGGAATATTGGACCTTAGTTGAACGAAGGTAAACCACGAGATATGCCAATTGTTAGTGTATTCACAATCTCTTTTTCCTTTTCTCAACCAACAAAACTGATCAACATGGTTTCATGACCGGACATTTGTTATGACGGAATCCCACGTTGGAGAGTGTTTGGGCATTAGCGGGCAAGGCAAAATTGTGTCAATGAATAGTCCACAAGTTTATCCTAAACTATCTAAACTTCTTGGAGTCACTAAGGGGTTTGTACAAATTAGTGGGTTGGTAGTATATTTGCTATCAACAAAGGTGGCAGATGAGGATTTTAAGAGGAAATTTGCCTTATACATATTGGGATCATTCTTATGCCCAACCACAAAGCCTGTTGTTCATGAATCATTAATTCATTTGGTTAGTGATGTTGGTGCTTTGGAGAATGTTAATTGGACGAGGATTACTCTAGACTTTCTATGCAAGGCTATCTAGGGGCAATGGACTAACAATCGTGTACACGCAAACGGTTGCCTATTCCTCCTAGTGGTATGTGCAATATTTGTGCATTAAAAGCATTGTGGTCATACGTTATTTTCATTGTTTATCTCATTGCTACGCTTTTGAACACCTTGATCTTGTAACACAGGTTTTCTATTTAGAGCGCGTGTCGCCAACAGCTTTTCAAATCCCTCGGACCAATCCTTGTCTACTTGTTTGGGGTGATAGAGAAATCATGGATGTGTTGAGGCAGTTTAAAGATATTGGAGGTTACAAGAAGGAGGGGGTTAGAGCAAATTTTATTCGGGACATAGAGAGTAAGGAGGAGGGAAAAGGAAAAAGCAGTGGTAACGACAGTAACACGTCTCAAATTCCAAATGCTGACATAGCTCATATGAAATCCGCTTTGGATAATGTTGTTGCTATACTAGAGCGGCAAACAAGGGTAATTAAGAGGGTTTTTACTTCTCAAATGGCTAATAACCACCATGATGTACCCAATAATCAGCAAGTGTCCAATAAGCACCACCATGTCCAAGTGAACCAAACGACTCGTAGCCCATACACAATAGAAAGAACATCAACACCCTGCACCTTTTGAAGTCAAGAGGGTGTTCGCGAATAGAGTATGAAAGGCAAGGCAAATGGTATTGAAGAAAAAATATACGGTCTGATATTTCCTTCAAATGAATTTGACAGTCTTAGGAATACTCCTTAGGGGAAGATCCATACCCCCAAGATGAAGAATGAAGATGGCAAATATAAATTGAGGCGTTATTTGTGTCTTGGTCAATATGAACCTCCAGAGTTGCGACCACATGCCGAGTTGAAGAAGAGCCAGCTTGTATGTTCACCCTATACCGGGGATGGTCGCAAGAAGAGGATCCCCACGAAAAATCATGGGCGTGTTGAATCACCCATTGATGTAGATGCCGAGAAGTTGGATGTAAACTTTCCTATTGTATGAATCTAAATTTCAACCCTTTATATGTTGTTGGTTTGCTGTATTTGTACTATGGATTTGAGTGGTATTTGACTTGTTGTGCAATCCATCAGATTGGTGGGTTAATGAACCATTTAAAATCAACCAAATTTGATGCTCCATATCATGTGGTAGAGTTGAATCCACAAACTAAGGTTTCCTTAGTTTGTACAAAATGGGGGATAGGGGAGATCATCAATATTTCTTGAAATATTGAAGGATTACACAACCAACTGAAGGCCCAAACCATTAACAGCCGAGGAAGAACTGTTGAAGAATTTTATTTTCGATCCATCCAGAGAATTTACAGGGTAAGTTTTGTAATATATATGGTGTATTGTCCATCTTTTCATACTACGAGTTTACTGATTTTACCTCTTGATGCATGTAGTGATCCATATGTCAACATTCAATTGTTAGGAAGGGACATGGATTTTGCCACCCGTTGTGAGTTATGTTGTTTGAAACCGAAAGAATAGATAACTGACACGATTAGTTTTTGTACAATTTTTGCCACGTGGTTGTGGTTGGTTGGAGTATTTAAATTTTTTGTATCTATGTCATTTCTTTTTGGCTTATGCGGTTATTACTTGTGCCAATTTCATAAATTATAAATTTGGTTGCTATCCAATTGACGAATGCCCAAAGGTCCATGCATCCTGACAGGTGCCACACGACGTGGTATTTCCCAGTGCTTCTAGTGGTGAGTAAAGGAGTTACAAAATTTGTCCTCCTATCTATCCATTTTTTTTTTGGGTATTTATTTTTCTCATTTATTGTGCAGCGTAAGATGTTACAATATCCAAAACCTAATGAAACAGAACTTAGAAACTTGTGTCGTACGTACTCGGGAGATCACCACTTCACTGCTAACCTTTCAACATGCACTTCGGTAAAACTTCAATATGGAATTGGTACTACTACTTCTATGAAATGTAGTTAGTGGTAGTATGTTTGAACCCTTTTTTTGGGGGGGTTTTTTCATGTATGTCTATAGATATACATACCGCTTAACTCCAAGAACAATCACTGGATTTGCTTGAAGGTCGACATAGGCAAGAAAATTACTTACTTGTTTGATTCAATGCCATGTGGTCCATCAAACTCCAGACGCTTGAATCTTGCAAGTGTAGTGGTACGTGTAAGTCGTCACCTATAGCGTGTTATGTCATGCCACTCTCCAATTGACATGCCCAAACTTCAATCACCATACAGATGGGGATACTTCATCAAATGATGCAGCTGCAATTTGAAGACATCTATGAGCAAAAATTTTCTAAGTTTAAGGTTATGAATTGGGAAAGGCAACCCTTGCAACATTACTCAGACACGTAAGGAATAGGGTTATTTTGCATGATTTTTTTTTTACTTATGTTGCGAACTTGCAATACTGACACGTTTTTGCAACCCTTGCAGCATTACTCAAAATAATTTCTGATGTGAATTGTAGGTCTGACTGTGGGCTGTTTGTAATCAAATTCATGCAAAGTTTTTATTACCCACTTGGTGTACACATGGTTAGTGTTTCATGCAAGTAAATCATCCCGTATTGTTTGTTGATGTTGAAAATTATTAGTTCTGGTGTGTTAAAGCTCAATTAGGACTTGGTATTGCAGATGGATGATAATGAAAATCCAAGGTTGTTAATGGATTTGCTATGTGACGTGAATAATCGGGCCAAATCATTTGTCTTCACTAAATTTCATGAATGGAAAGGAACCTAGCAAACGGTATTTCACTAACTTAAATAAAGTAGAATGATTAATACCATACTGTGCACATAAGTATCATGTTCCATAGACTTTTGTAATTAAAACTTTTAAATTTCATGCAAGTAATTTGTTTGTTTATGTTTGAAAGGTATTCCATACTGTGCACGTAAGTATCATGTTCCATAGACTTTTGTTTATTGAGGTAGGTGAGACCATTTTTTGCGTAGAAAACGAAAAATATTTATATATGAGCAGTGGGAAAGTACACAGTTTGGAAGTTTCATGTTGGTTATTTTTTTTGTACAAAGTACATAACTAATGTAGGAGATTTAAACTGTATGGATGTCAAGTGGAAATTTAAACTATATGGATGTCATTTTTATGAAACCGGTGATAAATAGGCAGTGTAGCACCACTTAATTTGACTTTGATTATGTTTGTCAGTGTACCTCCACTTCAAATCAGGGCAGGTTTGTTAAAGGTATGTTGTACTTGTGGATATTGGGCAATGATGATCAAATTGGTCTTGTTGGCATCATGAAGGTAGATGTCGTGGCTGGGCACCCTTAGTTGCAGCCATGAGTGTACCCTAATGCATGCATGTATAGTCATTTGTTCCTGAGCCCAGTTTGACTGTCTGTGTTGATATCAACAGTGTGTTTGTGTGCTATTGATACTGTTATCAATAAGCAAGGGAATGGTCTGCGATCTCCCCACTTATTTCAAATGTGGGCGGTTTTGTTAAATGGATCTCGTACTAGTTCAAATTGGTCAATGATGATTATTTGTTTTTTTTTTTGGCATAATGAAGGTAGATACTTTGGCCTGGCAACCTTAGTTGCATCCATGACTACCCTAATGGATGTTGTTTCTGAGCCCAGTTTCTGATTGTCTTATTTTTTTAATTTCATTGCATGTACGTAATATTTTTCTGGCGGCCATGAGTACCCTAACTTGTAGTTTGACATTATGCTTACATTGGCCTATTTTCAATAAGCAAGGCCCTCTTGCATCGACATCATTCCCTGTATGCGGTCGTGCTTCTTGATTTTGAAGCCGTAGTCAGCAAATGGCAAATGATAGGTATACCTCCATTATGATTTTCACTACTAGGGCAGTGATGAATAATGCAGCAATAATTACTTGTTTCTGAGCCCAGTTACTGGGTTAAGTGGTTGTGTGGATCTTGTAATTTTGTATCTGGGTGATTTGCCTATATATCCCTTTCATTTTCCATGCTCTCTCACTTTGGGCATTCTAGTTTCAATGTAGATAAAATTAAAAAGTTTAATTTGTCAAAATTAAAATTAGAAGGACCAAAGTGGTTGCCCTTGCAAAGTCGAAGGGATATATAGGCAAATCACTCTTATTGGCGGGTAGTGTTGATTTATGGGGAAGCTGTTGTAATACGAATATGTAATCTGGGCACAAAATCGATTTGGCATTCGATTGTTGGACTGTAAGTATTCCTGTAAATTGCAATACAGGTTGTTGGCTTTGATCCTCCCTGTGTGAGAACTATTCCTTGCTTACATGCACAAATTGGGCAATGATGATTGAAATCATTTTTTTTGCATATTTTTTGTACTTATGGTGGCGGGGCAACCTTAGTTGCAGCCATATGAGTACATAAATAAATCTACAATTCCTGAGCCCTATTTAAGTGTTGAAGCGTACCCGAGTGTGTCTTGTGTTGTGTGTTGGTGCAGAAGTGTGTGGTCTGAATTGTGAGACTTATGGGGAAGCTATTGTAATACGAATATGTAATCTGGGCACAAAATCGATTTGGCATTCGATTGTTGGACTGTAAGTATTCCTGTAAATTGCAGTACAGGTTGTTGGCTTTGATCCTCCCTGTGTGAGAACTATTCCTTGCTTACATGCACAAATTGGGCAATGATGATTGAAATCATTTTTTTTGCATATTTTTTGTACTTATGGTGGCGGGTTAACCTTAGTTGCAGCCATATGAGTACATAAATAAATCTACAATTCCTGAGCCCTATTTAAGTGTTGAAGCGTACCTGAGTGTGTCTTGTGTTGTGTGTTGGTGCAGAAGTGTGTGATCTGAATTGTGAGACTTACGAGCTGTGCCATCTCTTTCAACACATTCATCCAAATTTTCTTTTCCAAAATCAGTTTAAATATGTTGTTAATTTCACCCGCACAAACAATCGATTCGACATTCGATTGTTGGACTGTGAGTATTCCGTATCCGAATTGTTGGAAAAACAAATTGAACTTGCAATTTAATTTACTTTTGTAAAATCCGCAAAGTGACGAATAAATAAATTAGTTGAGGGAATAGGTTTTTAAAAATTGGCCCAAGGGAGCTAGTTTTATAAAATTTCCCTGAGTGATAAATTTTTTCTGTTTTGGCCCAATTAATGGGAGTTATTTAAAATGGGTCAACTAATCTAATCTATTATTTTAAAATGGGCCGAGTATTGTAGTCCTTTAAAATGGCCCAAGTAATCTAGTCTTTTAAATGACCCAACTATTCGACTTTCTTTAAAAGGCCAAGTAATCTAGTTTTTTTTAAATGGGCCAAGTATTCTAGTTTTTTAAAATGGCCCAAGTAATCTAGTTTTTTAATATAGGCCAAATCTTATATTTTTTTAAGTTGGCCCAAATTGGTTACCAAGACATGGTAATTGTCATGTGACCCCGTCCCACTCCCTCCCATCTACCATTCCCCCTTAAACCCATCAACTTTTTCAATTTCAAATTTTGAAATTTTGAAACTACCATTCCCCCCTTAAACCCATCCACTCCCTCCCTCTTATTCAACAATTTGACAAGCTCTCTCTCTCTCTCACTCTCTCATGTACAAAAACTACCACCACAGAAACGACATTTCTCTCTCTCTCGGTTTTAGTTGCTGCAGGAAGCATAGTACGTCATCGTCCACTTAATCGTGAGGTATGACACTATGTGGGTGTTTGCCTTTGATATACAAAATCACTACAACTTTTTCATTTAATCGTCCACTTAATCGTTAGGTATTCTGTTCAATTTGTTAGAAATTGCCTACAACGTGTTTGATAAAATGTTTAAACCAACTTTATATACTCACACCGTCTCTCTCTATGCTCTTTGTTTGACCTTGAAAGAACCGTAAAACATGAACTCTCTCCCTCTCTCTCTCTCTCTCTCTGATTTGTGGTTGTTTGTTAGATATTGTAGTTGAAATATGTCTTGTTCCTCCACCATTAATTACAGGGGTGGTGATGGGGACATGGTGCCTTTATATGACCCAGCACCAAACTGTTATTGTGGTGTCAAGGCTGTAAGGACCCGTATTTTTACATAATTTTTCCGGAATAATGTTGGGTAAATGTGAGGAATTAAATTTTGACTTGAGGGGTCGAAGAGAGAGCATTTAAATGCATTTGGGTCTTTTTAAAGTACATTTGGAAGTTTTGGGGTGAAAGTGTAATGGGGTGAGAGTATATAAGGCATTATATTCTTGCATTTTTACAAAAATCAGCCCCCTCTCTCCCTCTCTCTGCCCGACAGCCCCTCTCCCTCACTCCTCTCTTCCATTTTCTTGCTCCAAGCTTCATAGATTCACCAAAACCCCAAGTTCCCTTCATAAACCCCACCTAAAATCACCTCCTCTACGCGTTTTGAAGCTTGGGTTGCATTGATTTCGCACCGAAAGCACACATTTCGGGTTGGAGCAATTGGAGGCTAGGGTTTTCATCTACCCACTCATTTCAAGCAAAATCCTTGAGGTAGGAAGACAAATTCTACTCCCTCTAGTTGTATCTATGTGATATATGTCATATATCTTGTTTTTGTTGCCTAAATCCATCTAACTTATCATTTGCTCCCATAGATGGGTTTGTTGAGCTAAATTTCGTGATCTACAATTTGAGTACTTGTTTGATGTAATTGATGGTTGTTTGGCACTCCCTTGAGGTCCATTAGTCACTCTACATGTCAAATTTTTGGGCCCTAAGCTCCACTTTTATGTTTGGGTTGAAATTTCACACCACTATGGTGAAAATCTGCTTGCTGCCCCTGTTTCTGGGCTGCTGCCCCTGTTTTCCAGAGAGTATCCCCTGTTTTGGGGTGGTTTTAGGGCACCCTTTGATGCCCGTTTGGTCCCCGATCGTCCATATCTTCGTGTTTTTGACCCAAACCATCATTTTGAACACCGAATCCATCTTGAATCTATAAAATTAACCCTTGGACACGTGAATTGACTAATTTTATGTTCCATGTATCGGACACACGTCGGTTGACACATTTTTGGCGAAAACGGCGAATTTTTGAAAGAAAAGGGACTTTTGGGAACTTTTGAAAGACAAATGGATTTGAGTTGATATAATTGGATAAAATGAACTCTAGGGATCACCCGTTTGGTGACCCTGGCCATGGGTGCACGGAGCCCGCGAAATCCGGCAGGGGTGCACGGAGCCCAAGAAATCCGGCAGGGGTGCACGGAGCCCAAGAAATCCGGCAGGGGTGCACGGAGCCCATGAAATCCGGCAGA